>JAJOZX010001561.1:322500-854426 GCA_023014485.1 Bathynomus jamesi
AGCGAACACAGGACGAAGACTATGAAACAGCGAACGGAAGTGAACAATAGACGGGGAGGAGGAGGGGGGTGGAATTATCAGAGTCACAACCGGTAAAGAAGACGGGAGCGAAGGAGGAAGAAGAACAACCCGGTTACCGAAAAGTAGGGACCTTCCGATAGAATAGCGCCAAGCCTATCACAAGGCCCGACGCTCTCCAAAAAGGGAAAATACTCTGCGCGCAGCGCAGAGTAAAGCGGACACTCCACCAGCAGGTGGGCAATTGTGAGTACGATGTTACAATCGGGACATCGGGGCACCCGATCCCCGGCCATCAAATAGCCATGGGTCAGGTGGGTGTGGCCAATACGGAGGCGGGCCAAAGCCACCTCCTTATGGCGCGACCGATGGAAGGAAGAGGCCCAACATCCCAATTTGGGTTTAATCTTGCAGAGTTTGTTATTTGCAGCGCCATCCCAGCGACTCTGCCACCGGGAGCGCAAAAACCTACGGAAGCCAGGGATATAATCAGAAAAGGGGAGGGACACGGGTGAAACCTGTAGTCGGCACGCGGAACGGGCAGCTCGATCGGCAGCCTCATTTCCAGCCACGTTAACATGTGCAGGAACCCAGCAAAATACCACCTCCTTGCTACCAGAAGTGACAAGGATACGGCACAGTAGCTGGATTCGTCGGACCAGTGGGTGGACAGGGTCAAAACACTCCAGGCCATCCAGGGCACTGCGGGAATCGGAATAGATGACAAACGACCCATCCGGACGCTCCCGCACCACCTCCAGAGCGCTCAGAATGACATAGAGCTCCGCCGTGAAAACGGAAGCCTCATCAGGGAGACGGGTACATCGGGGAGCAAGGGCAAACGACTGGGGAACAGCCGCGGACCCAACGCCCCCCGACGACCTCGAGCCATCTGTGAAGACCGCAACACATGCAGAGTGACACGCTGCATGCTGAAGGAACAGAGACCAAAGTAAGGCAGAGTCAGAATCGGCCCTGCGAACGGGGCGCAACGCCCTACAGCACGCAACAGGGGTGCTCTCCCAAGGTGCAACACCCCTGAAAGAGACCGGTATAACGGATGGAGGAGGAGTGCCCATACCATCGAGGAGGGAGGTCACCGTGTCGGTGAAATACCAACCCCCATCCCGGCAGAACGCCCTCTCAACCACCTGGAACAGAGGAGAGGTGGGAAGACGGAGGATCCGGAGATAGTGCTTAGCAATGAGGAACGACCTCCGATCCTCCAAGGGAGGGGTGTCGCACTCAACCTGCAGACTATCAACCGGAGAGGAGCGGAAGGCGCCAGATGACATGCGCAGTCCTCTAGAGAGGACCGGATCCAGTATCCGAAGGGCCGTGCGGGAGGCGGAGCCATACACCACACTCCCATAGTCTAATTTGGACTGTACCAGGGACACGTACAAATGGAGGAGCGTCCGCCTATCCGCGCCCCATTTAGTATGCGACAGATGTCCCAGCAAATCCAGGGTACGTCTCGCGGACTCGCGCAGCCGGCGAAGGTGGGGAACCCAGCTCAAACGGCTGTCGAAAACCATACCCAAGAAGAGTATTGATGGAACGAGGGCCAGAGGCTGACCCCCGAGTGTAAGGTGAAAGGCCGGGATGGCGCCGGATCCCCGTCTCCTCGACGGAAGGAAGGCCACACACGAAGTCTTCGGGGAAGACAGCGTAAGGCCCACCGACGACGCCCAGTGTTCAACCCGATTGACCGCGAGTTGGACTTGCCTCTCCACGAGGGGGGGACTCGTCCCCGCGGCATAGACAGCCAGATCATCTGCGTAGATGGAACAGCGCACCGAGGGCGGAAGAGCTCCCGGTAGCGCAGACATAACCAGATTGAAGCAGGAGACGCTTAAAACACACCCCTGGGGCACCCCCTCCTCCTGAACATACAGGTCAGATAGGGCCGCCCCATTACGGTCGCGGAAAGTGCGACGGCAGAGGAAGCTACGAAGCAACGTGGGCAAAAAGCCCACAAAACCAAGTGACTTCAAACGGTCCATGACAACTCCCCGACGGGTCGTGTCATAGGCCTTTTGGACGTCGAAAAAGACGGCAGAACAAGATTCCGGCGGGAAAATGTCTCCCGTACATCATGGCCAAGAAGGGGGTCCAGAGTACTCCGAAATCGACGAAAGCCATACTGGGTCGGGGGGTATAACCCAAGCGACTCCAGTGTAAAGGAAAGTCGGACGGCCACCATCTTTTCAAGGAGCTTGCATAAGCAGCTCGTCAAAGCAATAGGCCGATAGCTCGCCACCTCCGCCGGATCCTTCCCCGGCTTAGGTATCGGGACCACAATCGCCTCCCTCCAACGGGAAGGGAACGACCCCTCAACCCACACCCGGTTGAAAAGATCCAGCAAGAAGTGCAGGGCCATCGGGTGCAGATTCCAAATAAAGTCATACGGAATGTCATCAGGGCCAGGGGCGGAAGAACGACGGGTTGCCAAGGCAGCCCGAAGTTCCCGCATCGTAAAGAGATGGTTATAGGGCTCGTTCCCAGGGGGCGGGAACGTGATCTCCGATAAAGGGCGATCCGCAGCTGAAGGCGAACGGGAAACCGCAGCAAAAGCACCGGCCACCTGATCAGCCACAGCAGCAGGATCCGAAAGGAAGCCGTCCCCGTCCCGAAGGACAGGGCGACTAGCAGGGACTGGCTTCCCCTCGATACTACGTACCTTCCGCCACACAGCAGCAGAAGAGGTAGATGAGGAGATGCCGGACACAAAAGCACGCCAAGAGGCCCGACGGGCCAACTTGAGAGTCCGGCGGGCGAAAGCCTTCGCCCGCCGCATCTCAATCAAGTGGTCCGCGCGCTGGGTGCGGTGGAAGCGGCGCGTTGCCCTCTTCCTCTCGCACACCGCCTGGTGACATGCCGGAGTCCACCACGGGACGCTACGAGTCCGCGGGTTACCGGAAGATCGAGGAATACAGTCCTCCGCGACGCCCATCACCACCCGCTCGAAGAACTCCAAGCTCTCATCCACAGAGCCAAAGCTCAATACCGAACGGACAATGACGGAACGAGCTCTGAAAGATGGCCAGTCAGCCCGCGCAAGGCACCACCTCGGTCGAGACGAGACGCCCGGCTGCGGTCCGACGATGATGATGATGCTGCTGCTGCTGCTGCTGTTAGTTAGGAACAAGTGTTTGGAATCTACAGCGGTTTGGGAACATTCCAAGGTACTCGTTTTAACAATGTTTTTGGTCAAAATCGGTAAACTCAAAGTATTTTTGATTATATAGATGATGATGATAATAATAATAATAATAATTCCACTCTCATTACTTCATTTTCATGCTAACCAAAAATTAGTTCAACTAAAGATTTGCCACCTCGTCTTTTTATGTTACGGATTAAGTCAATGAAACTTTACATTCCACGACAGTAATTTCAAATGCAGCGGCAGAAGTTTTGGGTAAGACAAAAATGATTGCCGCACCGGTCACCATTTATTTCGTTTTGCTAAGCAACATCACGCGACAACTTCAAAAATTCTTTGACACCAATCCCCTTGGCAGAATTCTGAGTCGGTTTTCAAAAGATACAAATTCTCTGGATGTAGTATTACTCCATGTATTTCTGTCCGTAATGTGGTATCTTTTAGAAGTAAGTGTGACTTCAATTTCATTATAAATGCGTTGAGGGTGGATGTTTACCATCAATTTGTTTAGTTAATATTATCTGCTATTATTATCTGAATATGCTAACACTAATACAGTCTTTACCATCCTGCACCCGTTATTTTAATGAAAAAAAAAAAGCAAGTAAAGCTTATTTATATATCCGGTAATCTTTGAAGGAAGCCTGTATACCAACATCAGAAAGATGGTTTATCGTACAAATCCGTCATCATTGCCTCATTTTTTTATGCACCTATTCGTGGTTTCATTAATAATGATGCAGAAATTTTAATTTTAGAATGAGATTAAATGTAGCTTCCATTTGAAAGATGCGTTAGTCTAAGAATAAAATAGTATTTTACTCCAAATAGTGATAAAAATTTGTTTATGTACGTTAATGAATTAACATATTGCCATGCACATCCTCTTTGATTAGATACAGAATTCCCAAATATTAGGTTTAAGACCGTGAATCCGATGCTTTGAGACTTTGTTAAATGAATTCAGTCATTTTTCTCAGACATGTTTTGAATTTATATTATGACTACGAATTTATTCATTATGAAAAAGGACTCCGAGAAATCCTGAATAAAATGAGTTGTTTACCATCCCAGGTTGTGTCCACGTTAGCAGTCGTTATCTACGCCAAGCCCATCTTTCTCGTGGTCTTGATTCCTACTGTGGGTGTTTACCATTTCGTTCAGGTGACACGAATATAATTATTTAGGGCTTTCTCATAGTTTTAGTCTTACAGTAGATGCAGGCCTAATTGTGACGGAATGTTGTTTGAACACACACCTTATAGAAATAAGAATTATGGTGATGCAATTATTCCGTTGTTTGTAGGTTTCGTATGTGACTACTTCGAAACAACTTAAACAAATTGAATCAGTGTCAAGGTCTCAAAATTTACTCTCATTTTGGTGAAACAGTTCAAGGTGAGAGAAAATATGAGATGAATGCCCGATTTTGTAAGGTGATATTTTTTTAACTAACAATATTTATATATAAGCCAACACTCATAGTACTTAGTATTACCTTTCCCCATATACAGCGCCCTGTCAGAATAAAATGAGCACGCTCCAAAAACAACGGCATGGATATGTGGCACCATCCTTTTGAAACGTGATGTCCTTCAGGTGAAGTTTCCATTCCGAAACAAATGCAGGAGGTTCTCATCGAAAATGGATGTATATTCTTATGAATTAAGACATCCTTCTACGATCGCAGATTTAATGTTTTTAGAGTTCCAAATGCTCGCCCACACCCTACGGCACAAGTACCGAATTTCATATTGGGTTGCACCAGTTTGGGATTGAACATATCGCCACTGGCTCTCCATACCCAGATCCGTCATTCTGAAGCAAACTGCTAGAATGTTGATTCATCTGAGGAGACAAGAGAGTGCCAGAACTGATCAGGCTTGCCCTTCATCGGTATGAACCTCTCATATCGCCCCTCGTATTAGTCTCGGAGAGCAATGGCTTCCATCTAGCTACACGTCCTCTGTACCCACAGCTGTATGTAGAATGGTCTATGCAGAAGTCTGTTAATTCAGCCAAACATGTGAAAATCGCATCGGAGGGTCTACTACCCATTTATTTCAATAAAATGTATCTACATTAAAATGCATTTGTAGATGATGATGCACCAGCTCATACCGCTCATGCTACGCGGAGGTGGCATGTCGGCTATGGAATGGAACGTCTTCCATGATCAGATCAGTCTCCGGATATGAATCAAACAGAGCACGTGTGGTACATGCTAGATAGATCATTAGGGAAGTGGCAACCAAACCATACATCCAAGGAAAGCCTCGTCAAAACTATAAACAAAGAATTGGCTGCAATACCTCAAGAACGTGTGTCAGCTTTACATAATGCAAAAGGGGAAAGCAACACGATCCTAAATATACTAATTAAATAAATTATCTTTCATTGATTATTATCAAATAAAATAATTTTCAAAAAGTAAAAGTATCTTTCTGCTTTCCTCAACCTCTGTTCAGTGATGAACGTGAGTAAATGTATTATTGCAGGTACATTAATTTTTGTACAAATTTATACTTGCGTTGCGTAACAGTAAAACAATTGTTTTAAGGTGCCGTAATGATTCGCGCTTATGAGAAGGAGAAAGAATTTATTCTTGAATCTGAGAAGAGAGTAGACTACAACCAGATCAGTTACTATATGAACGTGAAAGCGAACAGGTCAATTACAGCAATGTTATCAAAGCAGTTTGGTAAAATTTTCACAGGTACGAATTAACAATACCAAACTTGTCGAAATACATTTGCTAAAGTATTTAAAATATGATCGAAACTGCCTTTAAAGTAGGGGAATGAAGCCACACTAAAACCTGGATATATTCGAAACTCCTATTCTGAGGTCTTGGTCATATGCGAGTGAAAAAGTGTAGACCTTAAACTAGGCCAAACGTTTGCGCTTCTAATAATTACATTTTTTATTGTTGCTTTATTCCCTTAATTCTCGTATTTAATAATATTAAATTAACGAATTTGAAGTACTTTGGTCAAAACTGTCATAACTTTCTGAAGTACTTTAACATTAAAAGTTATCATGGTATCAACGTTAAAATAGTCAAAGCAAATAGGTAGAAAATTTAACGTACTGTTAATGTTTTTCAAAGTATTTACTAAAATTGATAGGTTTCCATAAACTGTTGGTAATGTGGAAAATTTTAAAAATTAAAATAAATTTCTTTAATATTTTGTTTGTTTCTCAAAACACTGAGAAGTTTTCAAAGTATAAACTTTGAATGCTGATGTTTCCTGTTTTCGCTTACAGATGGCTTTCCATTCGCTTAGAATTGATTGACAACACTAACCTTTTTTGCCGCCCTTTTCGCCGTTATGAGCGGAGAAACTATAGCAGGAGGAGACGTTCGTCTCTGTCACTTATGCTTTATCGGTAAGAATGAATGAGATAACGGTACTAAAGAATTCCTCCAGAATGATTTGTGTCGGGGCAGTGCCGGCTCCAACCTTTTGGGGCCCCTAATATACTGTATATAATATCCGTATGTTTGGGGAACAGCTTTTCCTTTAAACGTGTTTAGTTGAATAATTGACCGTAGTTTTTATTTAATTTATTGAGAAAACCAATAATAAATTAATAAATAAAAACTACGGTCGATTATCCAACCAAAAATACATATGGGTGTGTATATATATATATTTCGCACAATAAAATGGTTTATATACAATTAAATACACAAAAATCTAATAAGTTTATTTCGATCGATATATATCACATACATTCAAAACCTTTCTCTCCTGGCTTTTTTTAATTGCAAATTCATCAATATCATCATCATCATAGGACAGCTTCTGGCCTACCTCCCGATTAATGCTCATGATGGCAAGCCCACTCAGACGTTTTTGTGCTATTGTTGACCTGAGGTACGTTTTAATTAGCTTAAACTTGGAGAAGCTCCTTTCAGCCGTGGCTACGGTCACTGGAAGAGTGACTGCAATTCTGAGAGCAATCAATAGGTTTGGATAGAACTCTATGAGCTGCTTCTCGTGTATGTAAGTCAGCAATTCCAGTGCAGTCGTCTTCTGAGATGGCAGCTCTGATGGCACACATTAGGCGTTTGTTTACATCTTAATTTTTATGATTTTTAACAAAAAAAAAAAAATTGCTAGATTTTATATGGAAATAAAATAAATAGCGCTGGAAGAGTTTAAAAAATAAAAATTTGGCCCATTTTTTTTATTTCTGTCAATCATTCATTAATTAATTAATTTTTTTATACCGCTCGCTGGGGGGGGGGGCTCTCGCCTCGCGGGCCCCACGCACACTGCGTGATCTGCGTAATGGAAGAGCCGGCGTTGTGTGTAGGATAACAACAACAACAACTTTATTTCAGACTCAACACGTACAAACATTATACAAGTGGTCCATAGAAGGTTAAAAGATAGTTGTCTGGAGCACTGAATATGTAGGGCAGTGAAATACCATGAATAATGAACATACAGTTGCCTACGCCAATGCTTCCAGATTTGAGATTTGTAAAATATATCGGAGATCAGTCCACTAACCATGGCTTCTGTTATCTTATTGACCGACCCACCAAGCCTAGTGATAAATCTAAATATGAAATTGCGAATGACACTGGCACAGTTAGGCACCTTGTTGAGTACACACAATCATAGTGGCACTCAGGGGCGTAACTAACGGGGAGGACATGTCCCCCCCAACTTTTGAACTGAGTTTCCTTTAATGTTAAGTATATACTTGATATACATAAGGTAGTTGTGAAAATGCTTCTTTGATTTTCCTATTACTATCATAAATATAGATCATTCTTTAAATCATAGTATTTTAAGAGCATCATTTTGGTCGCAAACACATTACCTACAGGATAGCAGCACAAAAATTCATCGCAGGATTTTTCATCATTATACAGGGTGTACATAAAGTCAGGATCTATTTTTGTGAAATAATTTTTTTTTTCTATTTTTCTTTTCAGAAGCCCTTAGAATGAATACAGAAGAGTGTGTGGCAGTAGTAATTTGGCGAATCGAGGGAAAGAAATACAATGACGACAGAGAGAAGTTTAGAAGGAGATTTCATAAGCCGGGGCCAATAGACAAGACAATACGAAAATTGGTGAACAAATTTAAACGAACGGGATCTGTAAATGATGAAGCAAGATCAGGACGACCGTGTATGTCAGATCTTACCGTGAATGCAGTAGGCGGAATTATCACTGAGGAGCCACGTACGTCCGTTCGTGCTGCATCACACAGACTCGACCTCCCGACGTCATCTGTGCACAAAATTCTGAAAGTTAATTTGCAGAAGAAAAGCTATCATTTGCAGGTTTTACATGATTTACATGAGGAAGATTTCCCTCGACGAAGTGCTGTGTGTGCTGATCTCGTAGAACAAATCTGGAGTGATAATTTAATGGACAACATTCTCTTTAGTGATGAAGCCACTTTCCATACGTGTGGAAAAGTAAATCGCCATAACTGTCGAATTTGGGCAGATGAAAGACCGAATGATTTCGTCCAAAATTGGGAGAGACTCACCTAAAGTTAATGTCTGGATGGGTTTAACAAAATCTTAGGTTTATGGTCCTTTTTTCTTTGCTGAAGCTACAGTTACGGGGCTTATTTATCTGGACATGTTGCAGCAATTCCTTGAACCTCAGCTGATTGGGGATAGGATTGTTAGTACCGTCGTCTATCAACATGATGGTGCTCCTTGTCACTATGCCAAAATTGTTCAGGATTATCTAAAATCTAAATGGACGTTTTCCAAATCGCTGGATCGGACGCGGAAGCAACAGACCTTGGCCAGCGAGATCACCAGATTTAACCCCTTTAGATTTCTTTGCATGGGGCTTTATCAAATCGCACGTCTATCAGACGAAGATTACGAGTCTTGAAAACTTACGTACACGTATACGAACTAGTGATGGATCGAGTGGTCGGTTTTTCACAACCGCGGTTGCGGTTGTGTTTGCGGTTGTCGAATTTTTTCCAACCGCGGTTGCGGTTGCGGTTATCATATACTAGGAAAAATGCGTAATTATTAACTGGATTTAGCCACTATAGTGCGATTTAGCCACACTTGGTACATAATATATACTAAATAGTATTTATTTAGTAAATACCTTATGTTGAACACAAGTTTTGCAATACACCGCTACCGCTATTTGTGTGTTGCAAAACTTGTGTTCAACATAAGGTATTTACTAAATAAATACTATTTAAATGAAGTATATTCTAAACTTATATAGCTATTATGAAAGAATAGGACAAAGTGTCGACGGACAAAGTGTCGACGGACAAAGTGTCGACGGACAAAGTGTCGACGGACAAAGTGTCGAATGGACAAAGTGTCGACGGACAAAATGTCGAATGGAACATACAACATACAAAGGGGCGAATAGACAAAAGCGATTAGGTTAAACAATTTATTTTTAAGAGATATATTTAAAAAATACAATATTTATAGTTCATGAACTGGTTTTATTTATTCCTGCTTCAAATCCAGGTTAACATTTTATTTGGAGTAAAATATGTTAAAAAGAAGATTAAAAACTTATAAATTGTGAGCTATTGACATCAAAAACTCTAGTCCATTTTCAATAACATAGGTTTCATGTATTCGTTTTAATCGATAATTTATTGTAGCGTATTTCTTATTTACTCTTCCGATTTGTGCTCCATGCGAGGATTGCTCCAAAGCCATTTCTGTACTTGCCTGGTCTAATCGAAGTTTCTGAATAAGTTTGGCTTCGGTTGGATGGGTAATCATCATTCTTCTCTTAAAGGCATTATGCCATCCTTCGAGAGCGTTATTGGTTCTGGGCAGGTCGTCGGCAAGTCTTTCATGAACTGACCATAGTTCTATTTCAAATTTTGGCTTTCTGCGTCTACCACGCTGAACAATGCCTAGCCAAGTACTTTCGAAATATTGAAGGAATTCGCCTAAAACATCATCCGTTGCTTCATCGAGCGAAGTCATCAGCTCGTTAAAGAGAGTGCACACATCATCTGGTGGTACAAATGCCAAAGCTTGAATTTTTTTTATTATCAATGCATTTTCTAACTGGCTATACCAATTTTGTAATCCTAAAGCTTGAAGTTTTCTCCACAAACATTGGCCAAAATGGAAAAAACATCCACATATTGATGTATGTGGGAAATTCCTTTTGATACTATTAATAGCAGAACGCTCAAAATCAACTGTAATTGAGAGTGGGTTTAACTGTTTCTCACGTAAGAAATTAAATATCTTGTCGTATGTTTTCTCATCTTTTTTGCTCGTGACACAATAAACCAGAGGCAAAGTCTTATTTTCCTCGACAAGGGCGTGAATTGTGTAAATCTGCTTACCAAGAGGGGCACTATCAAATGTTCCATCGCTAAACCATCTTCTCTTTTTTTCCAAGATCCGGAGATTACTCGTGGTAGAGTAAATGCTAATGTCGTCATTTTTAAATAGCAAAAATTCCTCCCCTCTTGTTGTAGTAGTCAAATCATCATCCACAGATGTTGAATTGCGCACTCTTCTTATCGTACGGGAAAGTGTTTCTTTTCTTGGTAGTGTACCGCATACCGCTAAAGGAACATTGCTTGTACATTTATTGATTATATTGGATGTTATTTCCTCCGAGCAACCAGCACTTTCTTTCATGCTCTCTTTTACTTTAAGAACTTCAATGCGGACCATATCAGGTGGATGGCAATGATCTTTAGTAGTGGAAATTGACTCTTCATTACTCGTAGTCACAACTCTTCCGCTACAATAACCACGTTTTTCGCACCTCCAATATATCTTCTCTTCCTTCTTCCTGTCAACAACATAAATATAGCCGCCATGCAGAAGTTTTTTTCCTCTCATATTTGTCTTAATGATTTCCATTTTGGGCTATCCCAATATGTAGGAACAATTAGACCAAAAATTGTGAATATTATGAAGTAGTGGTGCACAACTCTCACAGGCGGTAACTCTCACAGGCAGCTCGTACGATTTACAGAATAACTTTGATTATTCTTCGAACAGTAAACAGATTGTAAACTACTAACACGTAGTTGACTCATTTTGTGTGGCTCCGCCTCCTAATTTGGAGTCAACCACGCCCCACCCCTTTATTTTTCTTATTGAGAATTGAGAATTCAAGTGACGAACAAACGTTGATAAAATTTGTAGTTTATCGTATTATTTTTATCAATAAAATTATTATCGTATTTTAATATTATCGTATTATTTTTATCATTTTGTCCATTCGACATTTTGTCCGTCGACACTTTGTCCGTCGACACTTTGTCCGTCGACACTTTGTCCGTCGACACTTTGTCCGTCGACACTTTGTCCGCACCATTTTGCACTAAGTGTGTTACCAGGATGAGGGACGAGGACCCATCGCACTGTTCATCCCACCTACCACTTTCCCCAGCCTCCACCCATTGGAAAGTTATGGATTATTATTCATTTGAAAAACTGATGTCAAACTTAATGACAGGCAGTGTGAATTTCAAGAATAATATTTTTGCTGCATTTTCACCTTTCAAGCGGCAACGCCTCTCATCGTACAACGTTCCCGCTCCACTGAAGAGCTGCTCGCTTGGAATGCTAATTGAAGGGCAAGCAAGATATGTTCTTGCAATACAGCCAAGTTCTTTGTATTTTAGTTCGTTATCTTTCCACCACTGAAGAGGATCATCGTCGGGAGCAATTCTTTTTTCTTTGTGATAGTTGTCTAGAAGAACTCGCATCTTCTTGTTGATCCTTGGTGAACTTTCTTCTTCTTCACTGCTTGAACTCAAAAATGCGTTCATCGAGTCCAGTAGTGACGACTTTGAAGAACTTGGCTCAGGAGAATCAGTCATTCGGGTTCTTTTTGGCTGCTTTTTGACTGGTTCAGGGTTTGTCACATCAACATTTTCACACAGTCTTGCTAGTTCTTCCTGAACCTGCTTCAAAACATTTGGACTAGAGAAGAATTTTCCCTTGTACCTAGGATCGAGATAGGTCGCGACAGAATATAGAAAATTTACTTCTAGAGTGTCAAATCTTCTGTTAAGTTCAGTACTCATTGTGAGAAGCATACTCTTTACTCCTTCAGTACTCTCGCTCAAGTCATTCAGATATCTTTTTAGTGAAGTTACTAAGGGAATTACTTCTGATATGGAGGAGGAACGAGAGCTCAAACTTCTGGTGATCTCATCGAATGGTTTCAGAATCTTGACGCATTGGTCGATCAAAGAAAAATCTGCCTTAGTTAGATCTCTCACTTTGGAATTAATAGCAAAGTATAGGCAAAGGGGCTCTTTAACTTCTGATATTCGCTCCAACATGTGAAGAGTGCTGTTCCACCTTGTTGGAGTGTCATTCATAACTGCAAGCTGCGATTTGTCAAGACGACTTTGAATTTTTTTCAGCTCATCCTGGGCCTGCGTTGAATGGTTAAAGTGGCCAGCTATGGAGCGTACCTTGGCAATAACATCAGAGACAGATTTCTGAGTAGATAATCCTGACTTGATCACTAGTTGGAGTTTGTGGGCAGTGCAGAATGTTAAGCGCCGTCGACAGTGGGTTTGTGCCTGAGAACCAGCGACACCACAGCCAAAACCAAATCTTCACCCTCGGAAGGTGTTGCTTAGTGTTCGGTGGGATAAAGGTGGTGTAATACACTTTGAAACCTTACCACACAACCAAACAATCACCGCTCAAGTCTACTGTCAACAACTGGATCGATTGAACACTGCACTAAAAGAAGAGAGACCTCCTTTGGTTAATCGGAAAGGAATCGTGTTCCACCACGACAACGCACGTCCTCATACCGCTCGGATCACTTCCGCAAAAATTGAGGAGCTTGGGTGGGAAAAGCTTCCACATTCTCCAGACCTTGCGCCTTCAGATTATCATCTCTTCAGGAGTCTGCAAAACTATCTTGACGAGAAACAGTATACGTGTTTAGATGACCCGCACACCAGTCTTTGTACGTTTTTTGCCTCAAAACCGCCTGAATTTTATAAACATGGCATTGAAAAGCTCGTAGGACGTTGGCTGAGTGTCATTGATTCCTATGGAAAATATATACTAGATTAAAAAGTTTTTTTTTTTTTTTGTCCTTCAAATTCCGATCTATAAAACGACATTACTTATGGGATGACCTGATACACGCATTAAAAAGAGTAGGGGTCCAAGGATTGATCCTTGCGAAACCCCATTTTCCAATATAGCGTATTCTGATAAAATACCATTTACTTTGACATACTGGTGACGATTAGAGAGAGATGACCTAAACCAATTTAGCAAATTTCCCTTTATGCCATGTGTTTTTGTCTAGTAAGAGTACGGGCTACGTCGTAGCCAATGTCGTAACACCACCACCGCCTCCCGTTGATCAGCGAAGTTAAGCGACATTGGATCTGGGCAGTAGTTGGATGGGAAGACCGTCCTCCGTGTCCAGATTATGTAGCGACCCGTGGTTCGGATTCCACGTAAAGCTATAGAGAGGTTCCCTCCATCATATTACCTTAGATGTTACGAAGGAACTTAAACAATCTCAATCATTATGTCCAGTAAAAAGATATCGTGGGAAAGCGTATCAAAGGCTTTCGACAGGTCAAGGAAAACTAAGATTGTTTTTTTTTAGTTTAGGTTTTTATAGATATTTTCTAGTAGCATGTTAATGGCGTCTTCTGTGGTGTGGCCTTCTCTGAACCCAAATTGTGTTTTTGTAAGGATGTCATATTTAGTTAAGAATTTGATTAGTCTATTGTACACGATTCTTTCAAATACTTTTACTCAGATTCAGTAAGACGGAGATTGGTCGGTAACTGGATGGAGAATCCTGGCTGCCTGATTTGGGTACTGGACAAACCCTGGCTATCTTCACGTGATCTCTGCTGTCCTAAATATTTAAGCTAGTTGTTTCCAAATGGTGGTTCAAAATTTATTTGCCTAGCAAACAAGCTTCCAAAATAACCCCTAAAAAACCTGCATACTGAATGTATAGGACGTATGACCGAACCAAATGATTCGAAGCTCAACAAATAATAATAATAATAATACCTTTGGCAACTGAACATTCGTAAACTTAGTAATTCTTGTTAAGTTTTCTGCAACATATCCTGAACGAAGGATATTTGGCATTATACATTTGGCTATTATGCACTAATATTTGAAAATTGTTTGCTATAGCTGTCATAAATTTTGAAATTTGGGATTGAACATAGTTCATGGAATTGTTTTTGGACTGGGTAGTAGCCACTTTTTTTTCCTTACGCCATCTCTCAAAATGAACTTCCGACTAGTTTAAATATATGTGTGTATATATATATATATAACTTGTATGGCTATCATTTAACTTGCTAATGGCCGTCAAATGTTAAAATGTGATTAAATAAGCGAGATATGCTTCAAATTAAGTTTTTATGGATTAAATTTATCAACTTCCTTCGATACACTTGCCGAGTTTCTTCTCTTTAAAGCAGCGGTTTTAAGATTACTGTTACCAGTAAGCCCCTGGTAATTATTCATGATATTCATGAGTGGAGCTTAATCATTCCTTCATTCATTCATTCCTTTGAGAGTTACGCTTCATTATAAATCTAATTAAAAAACGAAGCTATATTTCGGCTATAAAAACAGTTCCCAGTGACTAAGTTCAAACGTAAAATTTAGTGTGTGTGTGTTTGTGTGTGTGTGTGTGTGTGTGTGTACACTTCTGAATACACGAAAGGCCTTGGTATAATTTTTATTTTTCCTTGTTGGTTTGCATCATTCATTCATTTCACGTGTTTAATTGTGAAATTTATCATTATATATATATATATATATATATATATATATATATATATACAGGGTGGGCCGTAAGTTTCCATACATAGTGTTGGTTTTCGTCGTCGTCGGGCCTAGGCAAGCTACGGCTTGGGACCGTAGCGCATCTATCCGGTATAGGTTAACCTGGATGATGTAGCCATAAGCACTGCCGCTGGTTAAGTGCCAACCAGTGATTATCTCACTAGCCGTATTGAGTCCGTTAGGCGAAACTGCGACAGTACCAAGGATGGAAAATATAACCCTTGGATTTCTATTATTTATTTGCAAAATGGACATGGTATTAGATTAAAATAATTATTTGAATATAAATAATTAACTGACAATTGTGATATATAATTAATTATGTTTACATACAATAAAATAATACAGTATACATAAAATTAGTATTAATGTGGTTTACAATTGAATTATGAGGGGTAACTAATTTAAAATGAATTTATAGCTATTCCGAAATTCAAGACGGTAAAATTAACATTTATCTTGAAACTAAAATAAGAGTATTCACTACACACTCCCCCACCAGAGAGGAAGTTCAAAGAGTTCCGAACGACACAGATTTCCCCTGGACCTTTTTGGTAGCTACATGTACCTCGCTTAAGGTTGATTCCAAAAACGCAGGCTTAAGACGATCGACAGAAACCTTGTCGACCTTGGAACCGCGCTGGATGAGAAATGATTTGCGCGTACGTCGGAGAACTTCATAGGGCCCGTCATATGGACATTGGAGAGGCCGTTTTGGGACAGGTACACGAACGAAAACGTGGGTGCAAGACTGGAGGGCTGGGGAAACAAAGATGTTCTGTTGGCTAGTCAATCGAGGGGGAACAGGCTGAAGGGACTGCATGTGAGAGGAAAGTGTTTGAGCGAATTCCGTAGGATCACATGACTTATCCCCTGCAGTGAAGTAGCCACCTGGTAGCCGCAGTGTTGTTCCATAGACTAGTTCAGCCGCTGTAGTCTTCAGATCACTCTTAAATGCAGAGCGAATACCAAGCAACACGAGTGGAAGCTTATCCATCCAATGGGAGTCTTCGTGACACATAAGGGATGACTTCAGCTGGCGATGGAAGCGTTCGACGAGGCCGTTAGCTTGCGGATGATACGCACAGGTATGCGCATGTACTGTACCCAACAAGCTGGTAAACTTCTTCCAAAGCGAAGACTCAAATTGGCGACCTTGTTCAGTGATGACTTTTGTCGGCAATCCAAATCTTGATACCCATCCATGAAGAAAGGCTCTTGCAACAGTGTCCGCTTGGATATCAGGAAGTGGGATGGCTTCAGGCCATCTGGAAAAGCGGTCGAGACAGGTGAGCAGATAACGTTGGCCTTGAATCACTGGAAGAGGGCCAACAATGTCTACATGAATTACCTCAAATCGCTGGGATGGGGGCGGAAATGCGTCAAAGGGGGACCTGGTGTGCCTTTGGACTTTGGCACGCTGGCAGGCAAGGCACGTTTTGGTCCAATGTTTGACATCCTTCCGCATCGAGGGCCAAACAAAGCGAGAGGTAACCAGGTGTTGCGAAGCACGGATACCAGGATGGGAGGGCTTATGAAGATCCGTGAAGACTGCTTGTCTGTGACATGGAGGGACATAAGGGCGAATAGCAGCTGTTGATACGTCGCAATAGAGGGGCACAGACAATCCTGGCATACTCATTTTCTTGAGGGAAAGTGAGTGAGTGGAGTCTTCTCTGAGCAGGTCTTGTAGTTCCGTATCCTTATCTTGATCCTGTGCAATAGCATTCCACAGTGTAGAGCTGAGGGTAACAGAAGTAATCTCTATTCTTGAAAGTGCATCCGCTGGAGTGTTCAAGACACCTTTGATGTGGCGGATATCTGTGGTAAATTGCGAGATATAATCGAGTTGCCTGATGACTCTGGGAGAGTGGTTACAGCTGTTTTTATTGAAGACAGTGACCAAAGGTTTGTGGTCGGTAAAAACACAAAACTCTCGGCCTTCAAGGAAATGTTGAAAATGCTTCACGTTTAAGTAAATAGCAAGAAGTTCACGTCCGAAAGCACTATAACGCGTTTGGGCTGGCTGCAGCTTTTTCGAGTAAAACGCGATGGGTGCTTGTTGACCGTTAATGGTTTGTTCCAACACCCCACCGATCGCAACATCTGATGCATCGACTGTCAGAGTTAGGGGGGCATTACTGATAGGAAATGACAGAGACAATGCACTATTGATAGCATTTTTGGCATTGTCGAACGCCTGTAAACTATCGCTACACCATACCAATTTCGTTACCTTGCGTTTGTGTGTGATCATAGCGTGTAGAGGAGCAAGAACACTGGCACAGTTTTTAATGAACTTGTGGTAATAATTTACCAAACCTAGAAACCGACGTAACTCACGCTGATTATTTGGCATAGGGTAATTTTTTATCACTTCACACTTGTCCTGAAGGGGGGTAATTCCGTGCTGCGAAATCGTGTGACCAAGAAATTCCAAGGTTGGCTGTGCAAACACACACTTAGATGCATTAATAGTAACACCGTATTGTTCTAAGCGTTGAAAGAGGAGTGAAAGATGTTCATTATGTTCCTCTTCCGTTGAGCTGGCCACAAGCAAATCATCGATGTAGGCATAAACAAAGTCTAAGCCTCTGGTGACCTCATCTATAAACCTCTGAAAGGTTTGCGCAGCATTCCGTAGCCCGAACGGCATCTTCACAAATTCGAATAACCCAAATGGTGTACAAACTGCAGTCTTGGGAATATCCGAAGGCTCTACGGGAATGTGGTGGAAAGCCTTAACGAGGTCTATTTTACTGAAGATAGATTTGCCGTGGAGAAGAGAAGTAAAGTCTTGGACATTTGGTACCGGATATCGGTCCGGGATGGTTGTCGAATTCAAAAACCGGTAATCCCCACATGGTCTCCAGTCTCCTGACTTCTTCTGGACCAGGTGTAGGGGAGAGGACCAACTGCTTTTGGAAGGTCTTATTATCCCAAGATCTATCATAAGCTGGAATTCCGATTTGGCAGCTTTCAGTTTGTCCGGGGCAAGACGTCTGGGTTTTGCAAACACAGGGGCACCTTTTGTTGTAATGTGATGGGTAATGGTGTGCTTAATGGTATCACCCATCTGCATCGGTTGAAGAATTCCTGGATATCGCTGGAAAAGGCACTGGTACATGGAATTAGGGGGAACGAGGGAAAGTGCAGAGTTCGAGGCGTCCGGAAGGGCAACCTGTTTGGCAAGAACAGAAAGCAGTGTGGCCTGGTCGCATAAGCGTCGCTTGTCAAGATCCACCAGGAGTTTGAAATGCTGGAGGAAGTCAGCGCCGATTATGGGATGCTGCACTTGAGCACAGATGAAAATCCACTTGAAGGATCGGTGAAGGCCCAAGTTTAGTTCACGCGACTGAGTACCGTACGTGGGTATGCGTGAACCGTTAGCAGCGTATAGAGGCGGAGATTCCGAGTGCGTATGACCAGATTTTTTGAGGGAATACACTGACTGACGCTCCGGTATCGACCAAGAAATTGACACCAGAGTTCCTGTCCTTTATGAATAACAGGTTGGCAGTGCGAGTACTAGACGCCATTAGGACTCGCTGCTGGGGTTTTCCGACGAAAAATTGCAAGGGGAGATGCACTTCCTAGCCTTCTTTCCAAATTTAGAGTGGTAGAAGCAGATCTTCCCGGAACTCGAACGATGCCTCTTCGTAAATCTTGACCGAGAATGGCTTCTTTGCCGTTGATTTTGTAGCAGAGAACAAACGTGGTTGAGTTGTTGACTTAACTCTTCCACTTTCAACTCCAGTTCCGATTGTGTGTTCACGTTGTTGACCGGAGCTGTGTCAATCTCCACTACTTTGTCGGCAGTTTCTGCTAGTTTATCAACTGGAGTAGCAGGATCCATAGTGGAGGAAGTTTCTGCAAGAACAACTGTCTAAAGATGTCCTTATCGAAGGTTTGTGCGCGTTCGCCTAGAGCGCACTGCATAGCCCTCAGCATTTGAGTGGGCTTACGGTCTCCAAGTTCTTCTTTTGAGATTAACTGATGTAGTTTCTCACGCTCGGAGACAGTGGTGCGGCACAGGATGGCAGACTTCAGATCGTTGTATGGGTCCTCACTCGTGGAAGTAGACACGATGACGTCACGGACTTCAGAGATGATGCTCGCTGGTAGAGAGGACAAAACATGATCGTATTTGGTCCTGCTAGCGGTGATCCTTCCCAAGTTGAATTGTGATTCCACTTGGTGGAACCAAATAAATGGATCACTCGGCCAGAAGACGGGGAGCTTTACGCTCAAGTGGGAGATGGCACCAGCGTCGTCAGGCATCTTCTCCTATGCTTGCTGACGTACAAGCAAGACGACAAGTTACCAACGAAGGAGTGGAGGTTGAGACGAGCGCAGGCACAGAGCGCACGGGCAGGGGTGAGGGGCAGAGGGCACGGGCGACGTTACAGTCTGGTCCTAGTCGCTCGGGTGAAGGGGGTGATGGGCACGAACGACGTTACAGTCTAGTCCTAGTCGTTCGGGTAAAAGGGGTGATCCAACTCCGGGGTCACCAATTGTTGGTTTTCGTCGTCGTCGGGCCTAGGCAAGCTACGGCTTGGGACCGTAGCGCATCTATCCGGTATAGGTTAACCTGGATGATGTAGCCATAAGCACTGCCGCTGGTTAAGTGCCAACCAGTGATTATCTCACTAGCCGTATTGAGTCCGTTAGGCGAAACTGCGACAGTACCAAGGATGGAAAATATAACCCTTGGATTTCTATTATTTATTTGCAAAATGGACATGGTATTAGATTAAAATAATTATTTGAATATAAATAATTAACTGACAATTGTGATATATAATTAATTATGTTTACATACAATAAAATAATACAGTATACATAAAATTAGTATTAATGTGGTTTACAATTGAATTATGAGGGGTAACTAATTTAAAATGAATTTATAGCTATTCCGAAATTCAAGACGGTAAAATTAACATTTATCTTGAAACTAAAATAAGAGTATTCACTACAATAGGAAAAATTAAACGTTTGTTTTTATGTTTCAGATACCCTAAGAATATGCGTTTGACGAAAGAGCAACGAATTGAAATCATACTGATGGCTGGGTCGGGAAGCAGTCGCATGGTTGTAATGAACTTTAACAGACAACATGGAACGAACATCACACACTGGCTGAGTCCGACGAAGATGCAAGGTGCCGGTAAAGTGATGGTGTGGGCCGGGATATGGGGTGACAGAATTATTGGACCAATTTTTGTCAGTGGAAATCTTAATGCCGAAAGGTATCTTAACATGTTGCAAGAAGAGATTTTCCCATCCCTGCTAAACGAGGAAGGTAACTTCCCAGTTTACTTCCAGCAAGATGGAGCTCCACCTCATTATGGTCTTCACGTGCGTCGGTATTTGGATCAGCAGTTTCCGGATGCTTGGATTGGTCGGCGTGGTCCTGTGGAGTGGCCTCCCAGATCTCACCCCCCTTGATTTCTATCTTTGGGGGCACTTGAAGGCCATGGTGTATCAGGAAAAGATACGAGACATAAATCATCTAAAGGAACGTATCACCAACGCCATTACAAGCATAACGTCAACTGTGCTAATGCGTGTTCATCAACAGTGGGGAACACGTATTGAAATGTGTTTTCAAAACAATGGCAACCATGTAGAGCATATTATATAAATAAAAATGGTTGTCCATAAAAAAATGTTTATTTTTCCTATGTATGGAAACTTACGGCCCACCCTGTATATATATATATATAGTAAACATATTAACCGTTTGACGACTGGTATGTTTCTTTGAACTTAAAAATGCAAGTTTTATCGTTATTCAAAACTATGCGCCTCGGTAGTGGTGTGGTTGACGTCGGTGACTACGAATCCATCGGCCCCATGATCGAGACCCGGTGATGGCAGGCGGCGCGCAGCAAAACACCCAGCTGTTCATCCTTACACACAAAAAATAAAAATTAATTGGTACACAAATGGGTACCCTAGTGGTTAAGACGCTGAGCTGCTGGTGGGGCGTGGTTCGGATTACACGTTAAATTGTAGGTCTAAGGTGGAGTGACGAGCTTGACCATCAGAATGAACAGTTCGGGCGGAAATTAAACCAAGGTTAGCCACTTAAATGATCCATTTTGGGTTCCTTTCCAGACAACTAAACGATACCTATATAAACATGTGAATGTATTTGTAGAAACGTTACATTATTGTACAATTTATATTATTATTATTCCCGTCGGAACAAATGTCCCTTGATCCTCAAAGGGTTAAGAGAATAGCCACTTAAGATATATTGTATATGTTAAACGAAACTGTACTCGCGTTTTCAAATGCTGTTTTCATACATAAAAACTTCACATTTGTTTGTGTCAAACACGGTAAAAATATTGACATTTCACGTTTTAGGAATGGCCAGAGAACGGTGTCGTTATGTTTGAGAACTATTCTACGAGGTACAGAGAAGGACTTCACTTAGTTATAAAAGGAATCGATTGCAAGATTGAACCAACTGAAAAGATGGGGGTCTTCTTCTTAAGTTTCTGTACTAATATGGAGGGTGGTCACGACACAAGTTGAAAAGGAAGTAAATTTTAGCATTAAGGAATTAAATAAAGGAACTGCTGTGGATGCTTTTTGGGGATTTTAAGAGCTTCAGAAATTCATGAACTTGAAGCTGTATGCGTAATTCAATGTTCTTTAACTTAACCTTTCAGAAATCGGCTGCTCTGTTTTTCTGTTCGTCCACAATTTTCAATCAGCCCTCTCTTAGTTCAGAAGCTTAATTTAGATGATTTAATTGTTTTTAAAACTCATCAGCATATATTTAAGGATTTAAGATAGGCTGAGATAAATTGGATTAGTTCAGCTTCAGGTCATATTAGGACGAGAAGTATTGGAAAACTTTACTGGGCATCTCTGGGTATACTATCTCTTCTCCTTTTACAGATCAGAATAGTTGGTCGAACGGGGGCTGGAAAGCCCTCCTTTACGATGGCGTTGTTTCGTATGATCGAACCATTAGGAGGAAGAATCGTTATTGATGGTATTGATATTTCTAAAATCGGTCTCCACGATTTGAGGGGAAAACACCACCATTCCTTGGGTATCGGTCTTCATAGCGAAGGATTTGTTGGTATTAGGGTTTCTTTACCGGGATCCCGGTAGATTTTTAGCTAATTTAAATTTCCCGGGAAATTCTCCCTGTCCCGGGAAATCCCGGGATATTTTCTTAAAAATTTAATTTTGCTTATTTTGTGTTAAGACTGGGAAATTTTGCTAATAGTAAGTTTAATTAACCCATAACTTGTCAGAATACGTTTGTATAAATTTGTTAGTTTTAAGCTTGCTTAGTTTTTTTTTTTTTAAATTTCAGCTTGTTATGGCATGTCACAGATTTGTCACTACTTGTCAGGACCTGTAATATCTTGCGTAATTGCGCTGATGCTGTCTTAATTTGTCACCACGCTCAGTAGCTCCAGTAACTGCATTACGCCAGGTTGTGCATTGTGCAAGTGTCACACTTCCTTTATATTGTGAGTATTTGTGACTCAAGATTCTTTGTAGTTCCTATACTAGCCTAGTACTATATATATATAGTATGTTTTAATTTATTTTGTTCGAAACGAACCCCTTCAATCAAGAATGTCAATCATTTGCTTGGAAATATTTCGTGAAGGATTCGAAACTAGAATTTGCAACCTGTAAAGAATGCAAAAGTCAAATAAAGTGTAAAGGTTGGTCTACAAGCGGTCTTATCAGACATTTGCTTAACAAGCATAATATTAGCAAGTTATCTGTTACTAATGCTAAGCGCACAGCCGAGGAAAATGGAGCAACTAGTAGCAAGCGACAAACCTCTCAACAAACCTTAACATCGTTTTTCATTAAGAAAGAAACATGTGAAGAAATAGTAACAAAACTAGCCACTCTAGATGGCATCTCTATCAATTCTATTACAAAAAGTGAGTTCATCAGAAAATCATTGACAGACAGAGGATATACTTTACCAAAAAATCCATCACATGTAATGGATCTCGTTCATTCGCAGTACAAACAAATAAAAGAACGCTTAAATTCTGAAATTACCAGCCAAATAAATGCAGGATCAAGGTTTAGTTTATCCTTAGATGAATACACCTCACTAAACAATCGCCGGTATTTAAATATTAACATACACAAAACTGACGGAACATTTTGGAACTTAGGAATGGTGAAGATTTCTAGTACTCTACCTGCTGAAACTGCTGTTGAAGTAATCAAAGAAAAGTTAGAGAAATTTCATATTTCTTTAGAAAAACATGTGGTGGCTTGTGTTACTGATGGTGCAGCTATGATGGTGAAATTTGGAAGGATAATTGAATGTGAGCATCAATTGTGTTATGCACACGGAATCCACTTAGCGGTATGTGATGTTTTGTACCAGAAGTCAACCACTTCACTTGCAATCACTCTTTCTGAAGAAATTCAAACTGAAGATGACGAACATAATGACAACATAGATGAAGATGGAGAAGATTTCAATCATAGTATTGATTTTGAAAGTGTTTTGTGTGAGCGCTTTGATGAGGATCCGTTCGAGATAGATATTTCATTTGGATCGCACGACACTGTAGGTAAAGAAATCAACGTGTCTCAAATCATCAATAAAGTCAGAAAAATAGCAAAAAAAATTCGCAAATCACCTTTAAAGAATAACATCTTACAAGGATATGTTCAACAGGAACAAGGAAAAAGTTTGCATCTATTGCTGGATTCCAAAACCAGATGGAATAGTCTTTTAGCCATGCTGGAGCGATTTATCAAAATAAGGTCATCCGTATCGAAAGCTCTCATCGACTGCAATAAAGATATGGACAATTTTGACCTTGACAAACAAGAAGTTGCTGTAATTCGTGACATTGTGGCATCGCTGGAGCCATTAAAAGTTGGAGCAGAAAAAGCTGGGCAACAGAGAATCGACTTTACTTTCATCAGAAGGTGTTTTTTCTTTCATTTTGAACGAACTAAATCAACTAAACACACCTTTTTCAAAAAAACTAAAGGAGTCGTTCATTCGACGCATAACAGAGAGAAGAAATGAGAACTTGACTGGCCTCATACAATACCTCAATAGTGGAAAGAATTATAAAAAGGTCGCAACTTTCGCAAGTGACAGAAGTTTGCCAGCCTTACCAACCAAGTCTATGTTAATTTCATCAGCAAAGCAGATGTTAGATCGCCTTTTTGGAGTACCTGCTGATTCTACCTCTAGTGAGACATGAAGATAATGATGTGCAAGAATCAGCTGTCCCTCAGTCATCTTCGATGACTCTAGCTGAAAGGCTTGATGCAGCTATTAAAGCAGCCGAGGTAGAGAAATCAAGAACACTAGACAGCAAAGCAAGCGCTGCAAAGCACCTTAAAAAGGAACTAGAGATCTTCGAGGCTACGGGCGAAAAAACGCAGAACATCTCTCTTCTCTTGAATGCATTAAAGACGATTCCACCCACGTCAATAGAATCGGAAAGGGCATTCTCAGCAGCAGGACTTTTCGTGACTAAAATGAGAACAAGATTGAGTGATCGAAGTATTGACCATCTTTGTTTTTTGAAATCGTACTATAAAAATTCACAGTGATAATTTTTTTGGTTGAATTCATTGAAGTTCTTTGCAATTTGAAGGTAATTTTTATTTTTTATTTAAATTTTCTAAGCAATTCAAAGGCAATTTTTTTTTCGTTGTATTCATTAAGTTTTCAATGAAACGGAGCAATTTTTTTATTTGTGAAAATTTTCTATGTAATTCAAAAGTATTTTTTTTAATACATATTTTTCACAGCAATATTATTTTATTTTGCCCATCATGGAGATTGCAGAACTTATTAAATGACTATAAAAAAAATAAAAAATAATTATACCCCCTCTTTTCTAGGTTAATTTATTTTATAATATATTTTAAATATAATTAATTATATCCCGGGATTTCCCGGGATCCCGGGAAGGGAATCACTTTTATCCCGGAATCCCGGGATAAGCAAAAGGCCGGGAAATGAGAAACCCTAGTTGGTATTGTACAGGGTGTCCCAGAAGTCTGGATCCATATGGGAAAATAGATATTATATTTTTAAAGTGAAACAAACACATTTCTAATGTCAGATTCACATATTTCAGGAAAGAAAATACCCTGATGGCTCAGTATACCACTGAAGAGAAGGTGGAACTGGTATCGCTACATGTTTCTGGAAAAAGCCAGAGGGAGGCATGTCAGTTATTTCATGAACATGCCTCCCTCCGGCTTTTTCCGGTACCATGTAGCAATACCATTTCCATCTTCTCTTCATTGGTATACTGAACAAGCGGAAGCAGGGTATTTTCTTTCCTGAAATATGTAAAACTGACATCAGAAATGTGCGTTTCACTTTAAAAATATAATTTCTATTTTCCCTATGGGTCCAGACTTCTGGGACACCCTGTATATTGAATGTGACTGTACGTTAAATTGCATACAAATACAACTTCAAGAGAAATGGACCTATTCCTTAAAGTTGTATTAGCACGCAATTTAATATACAATGAAGTTCAATATAAGCTACAACAGTTGTCATCCGAGACGTTTTTTGGAGTTTTTCCGTTGTTTGGGCACCATTGAAATGAAAGAAATTAATATTTTTTAAACTCATTTTAACTTTTTATTAATAATTAATCAGTACATTTTGAATAGGAAAAATTTAATTTGTTTAATTTAACAGCTATGAACATAACATATAAAAACAAAAAATATTTGTCTATTCTTTGAAAATTGGACGTAGGCTGTAGGCCATCTTATTCTTAGTTCGCGCAAAGACCTAGACTAATCACAATACAATAGTAGATTACAATAGTTACTTGAGAGAGGCGAGTAGCCATTGCATTACATTATCATTGGTCATACCTAACCTAATTTTCTCACCTTAAAACGATGAAATTTACTGAAATATACTTTGTTAATCATAATGCAAACGCAAATTTAGTTTGGTTGGTGACCATAGAAAAAAAAAAGCCCCCGATTCTGATGCAGGAAGGAAGGGCCAAGTGCAGATGCCCGCAAAATCGCTCCCCACAGAAGGAAGAAGAAGAAGAAGTAGTAGTAGTAGTAGTAATAGTAGTTTGAAAGACAGGAGGAAAGATGGATTAAGGAAGATTGTTCCAGAGTTCACCGGTTGAGTAGATAAAAGACAAAATACCGATTAACCCTTGCATTAGAAAGTTGGACAGAAAAGGAATAAGAAAGTGTAGAAAGTGGTGGTTCGTGCTCTCCTTAAAGGTGGAGGCATGCAGTTAGAGAGTTCAGAGGAACAATGTCCGTTATAATAGCGATAGTAGAGAGAGAGAGAGAGAGGTAATTGATGAGACGAAAAGCATTTGATTCCACCCGATCAAGTACGGCTGTGTGGGTTGAGCCACCCTCCACATGAGAAACACTCCATACGGGTGCGAACAAGACCCCTGCACAGAGAGAGCAACTGAGTTGGGGTGAAGAAACCGCGGAGGCGGTACAGCACACCTAATCTCTTAAAAGCTGTTTTAGAAAGAGAGTATACGTGATCTTTCCAGGAAAGGAACCGAATTTTCTTTGTTCTTCGGATGTATTCCTTGCCGATTTTTTCTCTCATTCTCTTGTGCTCCACATTTGTAGTTTCCTCCACTCCAAGGTATTTATATACTGCGTCTTCCTCCAGGTCTGCAATCCTGGTGCCCTCACCCATATCCACATCCTCCGTTGACACCTTCTTTCCTGCTCTTATAGTGCATTTGCAGCATTTGTCTAGGCAAACTGCATTTGGATGTCGCGCGAGTACCTGCTCTTAAGGCACTCAGGTTGAGTTGGTATTGCAGGTTTATATCATTGTTTGCATACAGCTGTATCATTGCTTGCAATGTGAATTCTTAAATGTGCTATGGAAAAACTATACACGCTTACAACATGGTATCGTATGTGGTACCTTTACTTCTTAATTAAATATAAATTATTAATTAATTGAATTAAATATCTATACAAAATTGCCTCGGGATTGGCGACATAGCCTATTGTGAATGAAATAATTGCCATACATACGGTACATAGAACCTATATATAGGCATCGGGCCTGCATAACAACAGAAACCAAATTTATGATCTCGTGTTCAAACTTTTCCATTTCCGACTCATGAAAATCACATCGAGTCAAGGGTCAACAACCTTTGCCAAATCAGCAAATAATAAAAATACGAAGATTATATTATAGCGGCTCGCTCGGAGCTTGCTTATGTTACAGCAACGCTTTAAGCAAGGAAGATGTCCTTTATCTTCCTACAAGTTCTGAGTGAATTCCTTATAATATAAAACCTAATAACTATAAAAAGGATAGGCCTATTCCTTCAGGTGTTTAAATAGACTGCCTACATTAGTTACATCGAGTGAACTCATTGCGTAGCTCCATCGTACCACGGCCCTACATCGAAACAGAAGCGAGGCCCAACGAAATAATAAGGTAAGGCAATTTCTTTCTTTGCCATTCGGTAGTCCAAATCCCGAAAACAATTAAATATAAAGAGGTCCTCTAAAGACCTACATATACATAACTCTAACGAAAAAACATAGGGCTTTTGTCGTTAACTCTCCACTGAAGTCTAGTGGAAATTTCCAACGGATGAGGGTATCAGGCAATCAACCCATAGCCCTATATAGCTTTTTCGTATGTGCCTTAAGATTCCCAATTTGTGAAGCACTGGGAACAAGTGCCACATTTAAAAGGCTTTATACTTGTTTGGTTTATACTCTTCTTAGTATTTTTAAGAGCTCTAAGTGGGGCTTCCACCCAAAGCCAAACACTTCAACTATGTCTGAATTTGGCCTAGCGTTGATTTGCCGCTGGATTACGTTCTTTTATTTTCTCCAATGGTCCAGTTTATTGTGTCATACCGACATAGGTTTCTTGTTGGGCCCATTGTCCTGTGTAACTGCTGGGGTCCAGGGTCAATACCTTGACCTGGTGGGGTCACCCGCGTTGATTCCTTTAGTGAAGTTTCTCCTCCTCTGGGACATAAAAGTTGCACCATTGCTCTCCTCACCCACCCTGGTGTGTAAGCGGGTTGAGGGGACATTTTTATCCTGGGTGACGTCCCGCCAGTGGGTGAGCTTTCCTTAGTAGACATTACGTCCTGTTCTTTTTTGTGGAAAGCTACACACAGGTGGGAGGGGTTTCCCCCTCACCCGTCCCTTATTTTTAGTCGCCTTTTACGACACGCTGGGACCACGAGAAGTATTCTTTAAATCCCCTATCCCCAGGGATAGGGGCACCAGTGTAAATTCTTAAATGTTTCTGGAGAGTAGAACGATCTGATGCGCTGTAGGAACAAGTGCAACATTTAAAAGTCTTTTCACTTTTGGTTTATACTCTTTTTAGTATTTCTTATAGCTGTGAGTGGGGGCTTCCACCCGAAGCCAAACATTTCAACTATGTCTGAACTTGGCCTAGCATTCGTTTAAGGAGGGTGACTGTTGCTTTTAATGCCCCTATTTGGATTTCTATGGCCTGGGGCTGGCCTGGGTTTGAATTCAGGTAAGTTGTTAGGTTGTTGTTCATCATACCTGTTGCGAGTGTTGCCCCAACTATGATGGGGAGAATGGTGGCTTCTTTCAATCTCCAGTTTCTCTTTATGTCGTAGATAAGCGCCTGATATTTGGTGATTTTTCTGTTTCCGCTCTATTAAGGCCGTAGGCGTAGTCATTTGGGACACTGACCTCAATAAGTAAGGCACCCTTTTCCCTCTTGTCCCACACTACTGTGCTCGGTTTTACTGCCGAGTTCTCTATAAAAGTGGCAGTTGGAATTACTGTGTCAGAGTATATAGTCTATTGGTTATTTCCAGTAACTGGTGCAGGTGTATTGTCCCATACATTTTCACTGCATTCTAATTCTAATGCGGTCATGATCTTCCAGTGAATATATTTGCAAATTTTATTGTCTGGCTGTATAGTAGCCATCTGCCATGAGCACCCTACAGTCTGATATTAGATGGCCAAAACTTTCCACCTCAACATGACAGAATCTACACCTGTCATTATTACTCAGTCCAGTCATTTTTTTAATGCATTTGTTAGGAGTGCAAGATCTTGGGCACCCATTATTGGTCACTCTCCGTCATATTGCTGAACACCTCTCCTTAGCCATTCCAATGATCCTTCTTTAGTGATGTAGTCCTTTTGTAGTTCTTGCTAGTATTTTCCAGCTCTTTGATGTTGTTCCCATTCTTCATTCTTCTGCATGTTTGGCCTGTTGTTCCAGCACAAATCTTTTGCGACTTTTCCTAGCTATCAAGGGGCTGGTACTCTTTCTGTCATATTATTCCCTCTAAAGTGCTGAGCCAGTTTAGTTATGAAAGTATGTTGCGTTACCCGTGTGTTGTGGTGTTCACGGACCAGAGCTGTTGTTGGGCTACTCGAACTCCTCAGATACTGCCCAATGCTGATGATCGGTGCAGCTGGTTAACCTCAGTCAATCCCATCCCTCACAGTTTCCTCGGTAGGTACATAAGTGCCTGATATTTTGTAATTTTTTCCCTTTCCGCTCTGTTGAGGCCATTGTCGTTTTGGACACTGACCTCAATAAGTAAGGCAACCCTTCCCCTCTTGTCCCACACTAATATGTTCGATTTTACTGCCGAGTTGTCTATAAAAGTGGCAGTTGGAATTACTGTCATAGTATATAGTATAATGGTTATTTCCAGTGACTGGTGCAGGTGTATGGTCCCATACATTTTAACTGCATTCCAATTGTAATGCTGTCATGATCTTCCAGTGGATATATTTGCAAATTTTATTGTGTCTGCTAGAGAGAAGGCAAAGAAAGTACACTTCTAATAATGAAAATCTTGCAGTAAACAATTGTCTTGCCTGCATGGACTGGTACTGCATTTGTAAATTGTATGGTGATAGAATTAATATAATTGATTCGAAAAATAAAATGGTCATGTTCTTCTGAGTTGTTTATTCATACTGTTTGTTTTGAATAGTGACTTGGACATATAATCAGTTTGCTTGTTATGTACATAAAAAACATTCATAATAAAATACTGAGTAAACAGGCGTGGGTCCAAATACCAATCCTTCCCCCGGGTCCCGTGGCAGCTCTCGGCGACCATGCCCATCTGCCATGAGCACCCTACAGCCTGATATTAGATGTTGAGGTGGAAAGTGTTGGCCATGACAGAATCGACACCTGTCATTATTACTCAGTCCAGCCATTTTTTTAAATGCATTTGTTAGGAGTGCAAAATTTTGGGCACCCATTGCACACATGCCTGCGAATGAGAACTTTGTAAGAGTTGTTTTCTCACTAACAACTGATTTTATATAATTCAACTACGCTGATTTCGAATAAGGTGTCCATTTTTTTTGTATCACGTAAAGATTTTCTGCAAACTGGAAGGGAAAAAACAACATAAATAAATATTATTTATTTCAATTTACATTAGGTACCTATTTCGTTTTGTTATACTAATTCCAAATGCAAACAACTTTAAAAAGAAAGAAATCTATTTCAATTACATATTCATCTTTATTTGTCCTGAGTTTTCTTGTGAGATCTATGCCTTTTAGTATCGAATGTACACACTGTTCCTTTTCTTTTATGTAATAATTCTGGAATATCCCGTTTCAACATCCAGCAGTAATCAGCCATCATGCTGATGTCCCACCTTTCCTGATATCGCTTCTCCATTTCTTTGATGTCTTCGTGAAACCGTTTTCTTTGTTCTTCGCTGAGTACTCCGAGATTCTCAGGGAAGTAATCCAAGTGTGAATGTAAGAAATGTAATTTTAAAAACATATTACAACCCAACTCTTCGAACTTATTTAGCATGTTGTTCACAATGTTTTGGTAATTTGGGTTCTTGTTGTTCCCCCAAAATTTGCTGATAACATCCTTTAAAACAATCCACGCTTCTTTTTCAAGATTGTTCATTGTTCTTTCAAAGTGTTCATCCAAAGTCAGTTTTCTAATATGGAGCCCAACGAAAATTCCTTCTTTCAATTTTGCTTCCGAAAGAGTTGGGAATTTACCACATAGATACTGAAAACAATCTCCATCTTCTCCAAGGCCTTAACAAATTGCTTCATCAAGCCCAATTTTATGTGAAGCGGAGGTAAAAGGACTTTCTTTGTGTCAATCAAACTTTCACGTTGAATGTTTTTAGAACCAGGTGTCAGGTTGACTCTGCGTGGCCACTCCTTTTTTATCCAGTGCTGAGTTCTTGCTCGGCTATCCCATTCACACAAAAAACATGGAAACTTCATAACCCGGTTGTTGACCTAACAGCATACAAATCACTTTCAAGTCTCCACAAAGTAGCCAACCGTGTTCTTTGTATTTAACCTTAGCTAGAAGAAGCTCAAGATTTTCGTACTTTTCCATCAAGTGAACCGAATGAGCCACAGGAACGGATGCATACAAGTTACCGTTGTGAAGGAGGACGCCTTTTAGACTTCTTTTGGAGGAATCAATGAAAAGTCTCCACTCATTTGGGTCTCCACTCATTTGCTTCAATATACCAGTGAATTTTCTTAAGAAAAATATTGGATGAATTTTTTTCTCGATTTCTGTACCAGTAAATTGACGTCCCGGGAGAAAGCAAGTTCTTTGCACGAAGTCTGGATCCCAAAATCTCTGAAGAATCCTTCGGGAGACACAAATCTCTTACTAAATCATTAAGTTCACTTTGTGTAAACAATTGGGGTTCACCAGATGCTTCGGTTTGAAAACATTCAATATCATTGTTTCCATCGTCATCAGACACCGAATCAGATAAAGTTATATCAAGAGGACTTGGTTCAGTAGGTACAGGTATACCAGGTCCATGAGCAACAGGTCTTATAGCAGACTGAAAGTTTGGATAAGAAATTTCCTTTTTATTTTTAGTATTGTAGCCTTGCACGTTACACGAACAAAAATAGCAGTCATTGCTGTGATTTCTAAACTCACACCAGACCATTTACATTTACTTCACAGTCTAAGTTGTTCAATACAAACACTGCAAACTTTATGTAGAGCCATGATTTGTTTTGATCCCCAAGTTTCATTCTGAAGTACGCATTGTAGTGACCGGTAGTTAAGTCTATGGTTCACGCATTATATACAGGTACAGTACAATAACCAGAATTAAGTTACACAACGAAATAATTATAGACTCACCTCAAGTACAGAACAACAGTTCCAGACAATATTCTAGATAGCCAGTAATAGTCGTTAGTCTAGCAGTTGTCAGTCTATTAGTTAGTCAATAGCTATATCAGTATATCTAGATAGGCTAGTAGTTCACAATAGTACAACGACAATCAACACTACATCCATAATCGCAATGCTAATGATCATCCCAAAACATCGTCGCTGCAATAATCGCCCTAATCCGTAAAACCAGTGCTGCCAGATCAATATTAGTTTTTATTATTAAGGTGTTTTTTTGGTGTGTCAATCTGCAGACTTTGTCACACCAATCCACCACACACCTCCCCTACAAGTTCAGACGTTCCGGGGCTTTTTTAACCCTGGTAGAACGACGAACTCCAAGCAGTAGATTCCTCTGGCTCAGCTAGTACCCACTTTGGACCCTGAGAGTAATTGCAAATCATGACCTTATTTTGAGGTAGCAGCTCCACCGTCCTAGGAGTCTTAGATTCAAAGGCACGTTTTTGCCGCTCTTGCCGACTGTAAACTCTGACAAATAGAATCATGAGGACGCATAAGATCAAAAATACAGCGAATACGATGGCCAACATCAACTCGGATGGTGCAACAACCGTAGTAGAATGGGGTGTCAACCTGTATTTCATGAGAAAGCGATCCAAAGCAACCTGAATTCCCTCCCCCTTTGCATGAAGCAAAGCAGATTTAACAGAACGGACCATGTTCTCAGCCAAGCCATTTGAAGATGGGTGGTAGGGAGCAGCACGAGCATGAATAACATTGGAAAACAAAAACGTAGAAAAATCAGAACTAGTAAAACTTAGGCCATTATCAGAAACTAAAACAACTGGGAGGCCAAATCTCGCAAAAATAGAACGCAACAGACGAATAGTAGAGGATGAAGACAGATGTAGTAGGAAGAACCTCTACCCATTTAGAATGAGCATCGACAATGACTAGAAGATAGTGGTGATTGATGGGACTCGCATAATCGATATGAATTCTGTGCCATGGATGGGAAGCCCATTCCCAGGGATGTAGAAAACCCTTTTTAGGGGTATCACGTAACCCCAAACCCCGAGAGCATGAATTCACAAGCGAAAGGATGTCACTATCCAGTCCGGGCCACAAAAAATAACTTCGGGCCAGTTCCTTCATACGAGTAGCACCGATATGATCGGAATGAAGTTCTTTAAGCAAAAGAGACTTGCCCAGGTCTGGGATAAGAACCCGAGACCCCCAAAGGACACATCCATCCTGAATAGGCAACTCTGTGCGTCTTTGGTGGAAAGGTTGGTAAAAACTGTCCACCTTCATAGACCAACCACTAGAGACCATCTGATAAACATGAGACAAAATAGTATCAGATTTAGTCCACTGAGCAACATAATCATAGCTGTAACTGTTGTTGTCCCTAGAAATTCAACTAAGTGAACCCATTCAGCTGGAATTAGGACACATTCAATGGAAGCATCTAAAGGTAACCGGCTTAAAACATCAGCATTACCCAAATGCTTACCTGACCGGTGCACTAGATTGAAAGAATAGGCTTGTAGCATGAGAGCCCAACGTTGTATTCGTCCTGCAGCCAAGGTAGGAATTTGTTTATTAGGAGCAAACAACCCTAACAACGGTTTATGATCAGTCACTAGGGTAAACTGCTGACCCCCACAAGTAAAAATTAAAGTTTTTTTTGCGGAGATTAGTGCTAATGCTTCACGTTCTACCTGTGAATAATTCCTCTCTGCTGTATTTAGAGTGAGGGAAACAAAAGAAATAGGTCTTTCTTCCCCATTAATATTATGAGCAAGTACTGCTCCAATACCATATGAGCAGCTATCAGCAGTTACAACTATAGGTAGTTTAGGACCAAAATGCACTAAAAAATGAGAATTGAGTAAGCTCCTTTGACTGTTGAAAACTAGACTGTTCCTCTTTACCCCAACTCCATTTAGTGTCTTTCCTGAGTAATTTATTTAGTGGTTCCAATGTAGTAGCAGCATTTGGTAGAAATTTCCTGTAGAAATTAAGCAAGCCTAGATATGCTTGAAGCTGAGTGACATTAGTAGGTGCAGGAACTTTACGAATAGCATCAACTTTATCCTTAGTAGGATGCAGACCTAATGAATCAATCTTAAATCCCAAATACTGAATTTCATTAGTTATCCATATACATTTTTCCTTATTTAGAGTTAAACCAGCAGCTGCTAACTTCTGCGAAACTGTCCTTAGACTAGACGTATGTCCTGCTTCTGTTTTTCCAGCTCTCAGGATGTCATCCAGGTAACATACCACATCTGAAATTCCACCTAATATGTGACTAATAGTTCTTTGGAAAATGCCAGGAGCTGATGAAATACCATAACATAATCTATTATAACGAAATAGACCCTTGTGAGTATTTATAGTTGTGATATCCTTAGATTTTTCATCAAGCTCCAGCTGTGCATCGGCTTGTGACCAGGGGCGTACCTAAAGTATTTGGCACCCGGGGCGGATCCTTCCATTGGCACCCCCGATAAATAATTTTAAAATTTAAACACACAGAAAAATATATTATGTTTGCAAGCAGATTTTTAAACAGTACAGTACTGTCATAAGCAAATTGGAAATAAGAAAAATGCAGGACATTAAAAATTCATTGAACAGGTAATACTGCATTTTATTTTATACAAAAAACACACGAAATCCAGTCTCAACGCTCAGCCTATTCTTCAAAAGTAACTAGAGGGGATTCACAGTCTCTGCTTTCGAGCCTTAATTTCTGCAAATTGATCAATGACCTCATCAAAATTCACCTTCTTTGCATATTCATGTTCAAATGAGAGTAAAACCAGATTTGTCAATTTTGTCTGACTCATGGTCGAGCGAAAGAAATTTTTTATCAATTTCAATTTGGAAAAACTTCTTTCACATGAAGCAATAGACACACAGACAGTCAAAAAGAATCCCAAACACAGTGACAAGCTTGACAAAGATTCACAAAAATCCCATTTCACAATTAACTCCAGAAACTGCAATGCTGTCCATTTCTTTGCCTCTTCAACTCTGATTTTGGCAGCTTCCAAATGCCTCCGAAGTCGTCCATTTTCTACACTGATATCGTCATCAGAGAATTCATCGAAAATCTGAATCAGATTTGGAATATACTTCCGAAGTTCTTCTTCTGTTGCAACAACCAAAGTGTTTGGCTGAATAACAGCGAATATTGACAGAATTTGATCCATTGCCTGAGAACAAATCTCCAATTCTTGATGAAAGCGATCAAGACATTCAAACATAGCCCTTTTTACTTCCTCTGGCAATGTGAGACCAGCATCCTTTGCCATCTTCCTGGCATCCTTTTTCGGAGCTTTACTCTCCCTCTTCTCTCCATAGAAATATCCATTTCCTCACACTTTGTAGTTGCATAATGAATGGCCCTCTCCACAATGCATTTACCGGTTATTATAACATCACGACAATGCATTTATAAACACTTAAACATCACTATGATACCACATTGTCAAAAATTACTGGACACTGGTTTAAGTACCATGATATTGTTATAAACACCAGCACTTTATGCTTTATCATAATTATTTAATGAAAACATACCTCATGTATGTGGAGTCACAGTGTCAAGTGAACAAGACTTGGACTGTCAGTTGCAGCCAGCTGGCTATGCTCAACAAACTGATGACTAAAACGTCAACAAACGCTCGCCTTTCGATGTAATTTTTATCAAATATTTAATTTTTCGTTTGTAAATTTTGTATTGCCAATAAAAATAAAATATATTTTATAGTGGAAATTAACATTAAGCTGTTGTCAGGTCCGGCGCCAGCCTATTTGGCGCCCTTAGCAGGACTGCAGCTGGCGCCCCCCCCGCCTCCCACTTCACGATTGGGTTTGCCCACAAAGTAATCAAGGTACCATATTGAAGAAACTATTTGCCTTACACTGATCTATTTTAATTTGCTAATACATACATTTATTATAAAATTATAAAATCATTTCACAGTTCAAGAAAGTGTCATGACCAATCAAAACAGCGAGTAAAGCGAGGCATATGTAGTAACAAATCAGAACGCTCAAAAGTGCTAAAATATGCGTGCAAAAAGGACATATCTACTGTGTTTTCCAAGCAAGAAGGGCATATGTCACATAAAAACAGTTATTCGCTTATTGACGACTCCCGGAACTCATATTAAGCCGTAAATAAGCCGAGTCGCTTATTGACGACTCCCGTCTGTGCGCGCAACATTTTTAAATCGCTTCTTTACGACTCCCGTCCCTAAAGGGTTAAAGGTCGTGATAGTGAAAGTTCTATAATGACTCAATAAGATGAATAAGTTAATTATGTAAATATCAGTCAAGCTAAACTGGTGTACATACGTCGTACAACCTTTCATCATTTGTCTATGCTTCTCATTCCTTCATTATTTTTTTCATGTTGTTCTTACATAATACTATCAGACGTGCACAGGGCGGGAGGCGCTGGCGACCCCCAGATCTTTGACGCCCTTAGCATTTACTAACCTCGCCTAATGGAAGCGGCGGCCCTGGAGCCTGTTGTAATAGTTTGAACATTTTGAAAATTTTTCTTACTTTGGCGAATTTTTCATTTGGTTTGAGAACTTGTACTGGTATTTCAACTCTCCCGATGGGCGATGGCACCCCCCTCCTGGCCGTCACCCGTGGCGGACCGCCTCCTCCCCCCTCGCACCTTTCTTAGTACGCCACTGCTTGTGGTGACATATCCAGCTTAGAGAAGTATTTATTACCAGCTAACTTACCAAAAATATCAGCGGATTAGGAATAGGATATTTATCTATTAGAATAGCCTTATTAGCAGTTACTTTGTAGTCCCCACAAATACGAACACTCTTTTTAGGTTTTAACACAGGGGCAATAGGTGCTGTCCATAATGAGTGCGATGTAGGTTCAATAACCTTTTCCTTAGTGAGCCTGTCTAGCTCCAATTCTATCTTTTCTCTTAGAACATAATTCAGTGGCCTAGTTTTACAAAATTTAGGGCTGATTTCATCATCCAATTCAATAGACACTTTATGATCTTTGAGCATGCCAAGAGTAGGCTCAAATAATTTTGGAAATTCCTTTAAAAGAATTGAGGGTGATTATTTGTTTTTACACCCAGTGTGTTTTTATGATGAGAACAAACTTTTCTGGTCAATTTTGAGGTGTTTTGCACGAATCTGCCATCCGTTTCCTGTGCAAATGCGTAGATAGTTTTCGAGATATCGTCATCTCGAAAACTACCGTACGCATTTGCACAGGAAACGGATGGCAGTTTCATAAAAAAACACCTCAAAATTAACCAGAAAAGTTTGCTCTCATCATTTTTATTTAAACTAACGAAAATATCGCGTGTGAAAAATGCTCTGTATGAATTGGTCCCCAATTAACCCACCCCTAATATCTCCAGTCTAAATATAGAGTAGATTAAGTCTACCCTTGTAGGGGTCAGCCTAGAGATTCCGGAAATGGTCCAGAGCGGGCAGATAAATTGAGGTCCACAGTAGGATTCCTCACCAAATTAGGTTAGGGCAATCTACCTTCACCTTTGTTAAGCTGAGAGTTGATGCTAGGTCTTAGGCCACAATGTAGGCCTAATTTGTCTGACCCAGCTTAATTTACGGCGTTTACTTCTAACTGGGTTAAAAACACAATTAGTCACTTACTGCTAGTTATTAGAGAATCCCTTTTCTCCTTTTGTTGGTTGTTGAGAGCGTACTTGCTGGTGGGGATCTTTTTCTGTTTGTTCTTCTCCCTTCTCTTGTTCCATCTTGTCGCCCCGTTCCTCATTTTTGTTCTCCCCTGTCCTTTTTGCGGGGCTTTTTCCACCAGCGTCCTCTTGGTTTTTTTTGGTTGATTGATCAGTAATGTATATCTATTACCAAGCACGCTCTTGTCACACAGTATATAAATACTAGTGTGGAGAATAACTCTGGTGGGCAACAGGGTGCCAGATTGGCCATTTCATGGCCAAATTAGACAAATTTGGCCATTTTTGAAGTACTTTGGCCATAGAAAAACAGATTTGGCCATTTTTGAAGTACTTTGGCCATAGAAAAACAGATTTGGCCATTTTGGGAAATCTGGCCATATTTTGGCCATTTCTGAAAAAGGTGCTGACCCACAGTCGGTCATATCACAATGAGTAAAGTTCATTATGACCCACTGGTTTGGCTCCACTGTAGATGAACGCTAGGTTTGTATGAAAACAGAATGCATTATACAAGGTGGCCCAATATACGATAATTAACGTATAAGCGCAACAATTTATTATTTTATATGATAAAGAATAACGTCCATACCCTATAATAATTTTGGGTCAATCCCAGAATAGGCACCTGATGTACCTCAATCCGCACCTGCGTTCAACCTCAATCCCAGAATAGGCACCTTGCAAGGAATTAAATAAAAAAAACCTGATGATTACAAAATTTATTGTTTATACAAAGTTTATTACAAATGTAATAAAGGCAAAGTTATAAAAGGTTTAAAGTGGTTTAATGAATAAAGAAAATTTTTAGATATTATAAATTCCTGCAATATGAACCCGAATGTTTCTGAATCCATCTGAAGCAAATCTATCTTGCCACATAAATTGGTATAGATATGTTTCTAATAATTCACGACGACATCCTCTCATGGTTTTGATTATTGATTTAGCTTGTTCCAATAAGATTCTATATTTAGGTTAGGTTAGAGTTGATTTTTTCAAATATTGATAAAAACAATGAAATTATATCTCTAAAAACTGTTTATATTTTTTTCGCCTCAATCCCAGATTAAGCACCTGTGTTTTGCCTCAATCCCAGATTAAGCACCTAAAAATGATTTCAGGTGCCTATTCTGGGATTGATCCATAATTTTGTGTTAATTTATGGTAATTATTCGTTTTTTGACCCAGTCTCTTTTTATAATGAGAGCAAACTTTTCTGGTAAATTTTGAGGTGCTCTGCACGAATCTGCCATCCGTTTCCTGTGCAAATGCGTGGTTTTCGAGATATCATCTTGAAAACTACGCATATGCACAGGAAACGGATGGCAGTTTCGTACAAAACACCTCAAAATTAACCAGAAAAGTTAGCACTCATCATTTTTGTTTAAACTAACGAATTTAAACGAAAATATCATGACTTAACCTAACCAATCATCTAGGGCGTACAGTTGACCTAACCGGTGTCACATACTGAACTGTCCGCAAAACATTAGGACCGATCAATTTGTGATGCATGATCTTTATGGGGGCTCCGCCCCCGTACCCCCGAGACCTAAATTATACAAATGATAATGTAATAACATGTGCCAACCTTGCATGGGTAGTCCGCTAAATTTCGCCTGCCCTTAAACTGAAATGACACGTTTATTTTTAGGATTTTTTTTACGGCATCTAAAGACCTTCTGGTCTTTTCTTAAAATACAAGCACTATTGTATTTAGGGCAGGTCACGGATGTCTTAATTATTCTGTGATTGAAAAAAAGGTCAACTCTTGTTTTCATCGAGGGCAATATGGTGGATCACGTCTTCAAAATCAAGTTCACAAGATTGACACGTCACAATACTAGAACGAAAATCACCACACTAACAAGAAACAGAAAGTAGGCGGCAAAAGCAAGAAAAAGTAGCCAAAAATAGCCAAAAAATCTCCAAAAAAGGTAGCCAAAATAAACAAACTAACTGAAATTTATATACATACATATTAGAAAGTAGAAAATATTTTTTTTATAAAAAAGTACATTTTATACAAATTTGCACAAGATAATATATATATTTTCTTATTCAGTTTTGATTGGTTATTCAATATATATTGCTGTTATAGCTGGGTGTCACTGGGTCAAAAAACGAATATTAACCTAATTTATTTAAAAATATGACAGCGTTTAATTTTCAAAATCCATTAATATATATATGTTGGGGTAAATGTGATAAATTGGTAATTATGCATAATTGAAAATATCATGACTTAACCTAACCAATTGTCAAGGGTGTACAGTTGACCTAACCGGGCATTCAATTGACCTAACCTTGAATGCCCTGTTAGGTCAATTGAATTGAATGCCTTGAATGCCCGGTTAGGTCAACTGTATGCCCTTGACAATTGGTTAGGTTAAGTCATGATATTTTCAATTATGTATAATTACCAATTTATCACATTTACCCCAACATATACAGTATATATAATTTATTTCTTAATTTTTATTTATTTATTTATTAAATATGAATAAAGTATAAGATATATTATATGCTCCTATATTATTTTTTATTAATTTATTGCACAATTATTACACATGTAAGTATTATTTAGCATTACAATTATCATTTATTGTGTCAAGGTGAATCTATTTCGTGATATTAAATGTTTTCTTATAATTACACCATCATAAAATTGTGCAGAAATTCAAGTACAATAAAAGCTGAATACGTTTTTTTGTTAGAAACATTTGGCCATTTTTGTCCATTTTTTTATGCCTATTTGGCAATTTTCGTTAGAATAAATCTGGTAACCCTGGTGAGTAACCAATTGGTTTCATCCACCTAGTTATTGACATAAAAGAAATTTAATAATTGTTAGATTAACTACCTACCTACTCAGTGAACCATTTTTGTTACCTCCCAACTACCCACACATCAGTTTTTCATATACTGGGGGCCCCAGGAGATAAAAATCTTGGTGTCATTGTCACCAATTTTTATGTCTGAGTATAGACTAGCTAACTATTTGACTGTAAATGCCTGTTAATCTGATTAACAGTGACTAGCCTCACCCTCTCATGGAGAAGATGTAGCATTTAATTAGAAGAGAAAATATACATCCATAGGATGAAATTGCCTATGGTCTTTACCATAAGAAAAGGAAAAGTGAAAGTTAGAAGATGAAATTACAATTCCCCAGCATCTATTTTTTGTTGTAAAATTAGTCGTGTCTTTAATGCTGTTTGTTGCTGAGGTCTTGTGTCTGTCAATGTTGTAGTAGGATGTGTTGAATATAAACATAAGTTTGATTGATAAATATTTACTGGTAATTATGCCCATTTACTGTGTGTATATTTTAGTATACCATTATTATTTTGTCGTTTTCTATTTTGTGTTCTTCTTTTGTTTTGTTTTGCGTTTTCGCTCATTCGTCTGTCTCAGCTGTTCCAAAGTACACTTGCATAAATTGTGTATTCGGTGTTTTATTTTCCCCACAATGCTCGTATTTGTCATCCACAAAATGACCACATCAACAGGTTATGGGCCCAGGTCACGTCTTTATTTTGATGGAGATGAGGGAAAATATGAATTGTGGGAAGTTAAATTTAGAGGGCATCTCCGACTTCAAAAGTTACTTTCGGTCGTAGAAGGAGCACAAGATGGCGATGTTGATCCTGAGAAAAATGCCGAAGTTTTTGCCGAGCTTGTGCAAGTGCTCGATGACAAAAGTTTGTCTTTAATCATTAGAGATGCAAAAGACAATGGACGAGAGGCATTAAAAATTCTCCGTGAGTATTATCTAGGTAGTTCCAAACCTAGGGTAATCTCCCTCTACACTGAGCTCACATCACTAAAAATGAGCAGACAGGAGAGTGTGACAGCATATATGATTAGAGTGGAGACAGCTGCCGCATCATTGAAGATTGCTGGTGAGACAATTTCTGATAGCTTATTGGTAGCAATGATTTTGAAAGGATTACCTGATGACTTTAAGGCCTTTTCTACAGTGGTCACTCAGAGGGGTGATACCATGAATTTTGTGGACTTTAAGTCTGCATTGAGAAGTTATGAAGAGTCAGAAAAGTGTAGGTTAACCTATAGTACTAGTGATGACAATGTCATGAAAGTCAAATCTAATGTCAATAGTAATTCAAAATTAAGGTGTTACTCATGTGGAAAAGCTGGACACACAAAGTTTCAGTGTAAAAATAAAAATAGTTCTTTAAAATCTAGTAGATGGTGTGACTTCTGTAAAAGTAACTCTCATGATACAGAATTCTGTAGGAAGAAAAATTCTGTGAGCCTTGTTGTGGATGATAATAGAAAAGATGAATCTTTTATTTTCAAAGTAAATACCAGTGTAACTTTTGATGAACACAATAATGAGATAGATTCATGCAATATGTTGATTGACTGTGGAGCAACTGCTCATATACTTAGGGATAAATCAAAATTTGTTAATTTGGGTAAGGATTTTGATTCATCAAAGCATTTTATTGAGCTTGCTGATGGAAGCCGATCCAATGGCATTGTGTCTGCCAGAGGTGATGCTAATGTTGTTATTAGGGACTCTCAAGGTAAGAAAAGGAAAGTTACCCTTAAAGATACATTGTGTATTCCTTCTTACAAGCAGGATATATTTTCTGTTCAAGCTGCAACAGAGAATGGAGTATCTGTAAAATTTTACCCTAATTCCGCAGAACCGATAGCTCCAGATGGTACTGTGTTTGATATAGAAAAATCTGGAAAATTATATTTTTTGAACAATGTGAAAACACAAAAAATGCATTCTCTTGAAGAATGGCATAAAATTTTAGGACATTGTAATGTCAAAGATCTGTTGAAGCTTGGTCAGTTGTTGAAGGAATGAAAATTATTGATAAAGACAATTTTAACTGTAAAACCTGTGTTGAAGGAAAAATGTGCCAATACAGATGTAGAGAACCTGATAAAAGAGCTAACAAACGTTTAGAATTAATACATTGTGATTTAGCGGGCCCAATAGATCCAATTTCAAGAGAAAATTCTAGATTTGCAATTATATTTGTTGATGATTATACAAGTGTAGTATTTGTTTATTTCTTAAGGAGTAAGAGTGATGCTACTTCTGCTACAGCAAGATTTTTGGCTGATATCGCTCCATATGGTTCTGTTAAAAGATTTAGGACAGACAATGGGACAGAATTTACCAGTTCAGAATTCGTCTCTCATGGTGAGTAATAAAATTAAACATGAATTTTCAGCCCCTTACTCGCCGCACCAGAATGGTACTGCTGAAAGGACATGGAGAAGCCTTTTTTGAAATGGCCAGATGCTTAATATTAGAAGCAAAATTACCAAAGAAACTATGGAATTATGCAGTTAGAGCTTCAGCATACACCAGAAACAGATGCTTTAATCAAAGAACTGGGAAGACACCTCATGAAATGTTCCATGAAAGGAAACCTGACATCAGTAATATGCACACTTTTGGCTGCAATTGTTTTGCCTATGTACAAAAGAAGCAAAAATTGGATGCAAGAAGTGAGCAGGGAGTTTTTATAGGCTATGATGTTAGCAGTCCTGCTTACCTGGTATACTTTCCAGAGAAAGATGAAGTTAGAAGAGTAAGATGTGTCAGATTTCATGAAGTGAACCAACAACATGAAGTTACCCATGATGATCCATTAGATTTTATACAACGTAGAACCCCAGAAGAAAATGAAAAAGTTGAAACCCCTGTAAGAAATTTAGAAGGTGAAGCTGAGCCAAGGACAGAAAAGGAAAACCAAAAGCGCCCACAGAGAAGATGGAATGCACCCAAATATCTGGAAGATTACGTGGACCCAGATAGCTTAGACGCTGCAAGCTGCACTATTGATTACTGTTATAGAGTCAGTAATATTCCTAGGACTTACAATGAAGCCATTGCATCTCCCGAAGCATTTAAGTGGAAAAATGCAATGAATGATGAAATAAGATCCCTAGAAGAAAATGATACATATGAACTTGTACCAGCGCCTAAGGATCGATCCGTAGTAGGTGGAAGGTGGGTTTACGCCGTGAAGCTAGGACCAAACAATGAAGAAAAATTCAAGGCTCGTTATGTGGCGAAAGGTTATTCCCAAATTGAAAACATTGACTATGTAGAAACATTTTCTCCAACTGCCCATATTACATCAGTCCGTTTACTCATGCAGTTAGCTGTCCAGAATGGTTTTGTTGTCCACCAAATGGACGTAAAGACAGCTTACCTTAATGCTGACATAGACTGCGAGTTATTTGTTGAGCAGCCTGAAGGTTTTGTAAAAACAATGAAAAATGATGAACGACTTGTATGTAAACTAAATAAATCTTTGTATGGACTTAAACAAAGTGGTAGAAATTGGAATAATATACTTCATGATTTTTTTATTAGTCAAAATTTCAAGCAGTCATTTTGTGATCATTGCGTTTATACTAAACATAAAGATGATTATGCATAACAATAATTGTTTGGGTAGATGATTTAGTTATATCTGCTAGTGATTTAAATACTGTTAATGATGTCAAATTTTCTTTGTCTCAAAGATTTAAAATGAAAGATTTAGGTCAATTAAATTGGTTCTTAGGTATTGAATTTCAGTTTGAAGGTGATAGTATCAAAATGAACCAGACAAAATATTTGGAAAGAATATTGCGTAGATTTGATATGACCAATTGTAATCCTAAATTGATTCCATGCGATATGTGTGTGAACAAAGATATAGTTTCTGATTCCAAGGAATTGATTGATCCAAAATTATATAGAGAAATTGTTGGTAGCTTAATATATGTCATGACTTGTACTAGGCCAGATTTATGTTACGTGGTTTCTAAACTGTCTCAGTATATGTCTAAGCCTACCCATGTCCATTTGAACTTAAGTAAGTTTGCTTTAAAATATATTAAAGGCACACTAGATTATGGTTTAACATTTCAAAAGTCTTGTAATGATTTGAATTTTGTTGGATTTTGTGATTCAGACTGGGGAGGCTCTAATGACAGAAAGAGTATCTCAGGTTATTGTTTCCAGTTGAATGATAATGGTCCATTAATTTCTTGGAAATCTAAGAAGCAAAATTGTGTTGCCTTGTCCTCATGTGAGGCAGAATATATAGCGTTAACATTTGCCATTAAGGAAGCAAAATTTTTGCAACAATTACTGATAGATATGCAAGGTTGTAGTGAATTATCAGTGACCTTATATGTTGATAATCAAGGAGCACTTGAGTTGGCTAAAAATCCAGTGCACCACCAAAGAACAAAGCATATTGATATTAAATATCATTACATAAGGTCTCAAATTCAAAATAATAGTGTTATTTTACATTATGTGCCTACAAATGATAATGTTGCTGATATATTTACTAAACCTGTCAATAAAGAAAAGTTAAATAGATTCAAAATTATTAGAGGTTACAAGATTTGAATGGTAACTATGATTTATATATATGGTATATATATTATTTGTGATATATTGATATATATTGATTCAATTTGATTATGGTATGGTATTGTATTATTGATATATGGTATATATATGTATGATTTATATCAGGTAGTATAATATATATTCTGTTTATATATGTATTGGTATGTATACTGGATATAATGTATATTATATGTATGTATATATTTTTTTTTTTGGTTTGTCATACCTATGACTAAAGTGTAACAATATTTTATTTTGGAGGGTATAATTTTGTATCTTCAAGAAAAGGAAACAAGTTTAAGAGCGGGTGTTGAATATAAACATAAGTTTGATTGATAAATATTTACTGGTAATTATGCCCATTTACTGTATGTATATTTTAGTATACCATTATTATTTTGTCGTTTTCTATTTTGTGTTCTTCTTTTTTGTTTTGCGTTTTCGCTCATTCATCTGTCTCAGCTGTTCCAAAGTACACTTGCATAAATTGTGTATTCAGTGTTTTATTTTCCCCACAATGCTCGTATTTGTCATCTCCACAAAATGACCACATCAACAGGATGCGTTACCACTCCTACTGTCAAAGGAATAGTTACTGGAAGTTCAGTGTCTCCAGTTGTTACTGTCAGTGGAGAGGATTCTCCAAAGTCCATTGTTTTGGGTCCAGACTCTAAGGGGTACAAAAGAGAAATGTCTCTTGTTGTGTCACCCGTTGAAGTCTTTAATTTGACCACTCTTGTTACCCCGTCTGCCCCTGGTCTGAGTTCTAAAACTCTAGCCAGAGGCCAGTATTGTCTTGGAGTACTGTCATGTATGAGAACAAAGTCCCCTACCTTAATTGTGTCAGACCAATCCTTCTTAGTCATTTGTTTATGTCTCTCCCTTAGACCCATCAAGTACTCAGTTTTCCACTATTTAATGAAATGAGCTTTAACTCTAGTTAAGTATTGTAACTTAGTCTGGAGTTCATCATGTCGTTGAGTCCAGTTTGGGTCTTCTGAAGAATCTCTATTGTAGTCCGGCAGGAGACTAACTTGTTCTCCCCGAATCAAATGATTTGGAGTTAATGGTTCTGGGTCATTAATGTTGTCACTACATAAGTGAGTGGTCTATTGTTGATGAAGTTCTCAATCTCAGCTAGGAGAGTGAGCAACTCAAACAAGTGTATCTGTTTTTTACCAATTGCTTTCTTCAAGCAATTCTTTACTGTTTGTATATTCCTCTCTCAGATAGAACCATACCAAGGAGAGGCAACTGGAATATACTTCCATTTTATGTTTGAATTTTGTAGATATAATTGTGTGAGTTCATTGCTTAACAAGTTGTTGATGACTTGTTCACCAGCCTTGAAATATGTAGCATTGTCAGTCCAAACTGTCTTGGGTACTGAATGTTGTGCACAGAATCTCTTAAAGACAGCAACAAAAGATTCTGCTGTAAGGTCCTCCACAACATCCAGATAAACAGCTTGTGAGGCAGCACATGTAAACAGTACAATGTACATTTTTTGTTCAGTGTCAACCACCCCTACAGTCTCAAAGGGTCTGTTGAGAGTAACTCTCTCCTCTGGCAAAGCAGGAGGATTTGGTTTCCTATAGGGCCTAGCATGACTACGCCTACATGTGACACACTCACTCAGGACTGTTTTAACAGTGATCCTTCCCTTGGGTATCCAATAAGTTTTTCTTAATGCAGTTAGTGTCTGTGGTACCCCCATATGATGTACATCATTGTGTGTTTGTCTGATGATTAATGTTGTCAAATAGCTAAATCCAGGTAAAAGGATTGGATGTTTGCTTTTGTAAGACAGTTTTGATTTGTCTAATCTCCCTTTACACCTTAGAAGACCTTCCTCATCTCTGAACAAGTTTAGATCCACAACTACTAATGGTACAGGCTCTTTTGTTTGTTTCCCATTAGTCAAGAATTCTAACACTTTATTGTACTCCTTTTGTTGTGCATGCCCTATCCAGTACTTGGTTGCAACTTCTGTATAATTATGATTGTTCTTATTTAGCTGTTTGTTTATTGTAGTTAAACAGTTGTGAGCAAACCTCAAACAGTAGGCTGTGACCCTGACAAGTTTGCTGAAATCAGAATAATGTTCATAATTAGTGATTGGTTCAACCTTTTCATTTGAAAAGATTAAATTTAATGTCAAGTTAACTTGTTCCACAGGCCATTGGTCTGTATAACAGAACCACTTAGGTCCCATGAACCAAGTTTTGTTTGACTTCAACAACTTGTAGGATAAACCTCTGGTCAGAAAGTCTGCTGGGTTTTGTTTAGTTGGAACATAGTGAAAGTTGACTTGCTTGTAGGCTTTCATTAGCTTCAGCTATTTCTTTTAGCCTATTTCTTACAAAGATGTTCTTACTATTAATGCTATCATTCCGTATCCAGGCAAGACAAATCTGACTGTTGAGCCAGATGTGGATATCAGTTATGTTCACATCATGGTAAGGATCCTTAAGCAATGAAATGGTTTTAATGGCTAATGCAGCAGCCAATAGTTCCAATTGAGGTATGGTTTGGGTAGGTTTGAGAGGTGCAACTTTCCCTTTTGCATAAATTGGATGACTTTCTGTAGGACTTACAAGGTACACACAGCACCCAGAAGCCTGTGTACTTGCATCAGCAAACACATGAAGTCTCTGGAGCTTATCCCTAAACCCACAGCACCTTTGTATTTTAATGTTCTGCACTTTTGTTAAATCAGCAGCTAACTTCTTCCAAGATTTTTGATCTTCAGTTGTTATTGGATCATCCCACCCATTTGTCCTCCAAACTTCTTGGAGGAGAATTTTGATTTTATTGTTGAAGGCAGGAATAGACCCATGGGGTCAAAATTTTTGAAGCCTCTGATAATATTTGTCTTTTAGTGTTTGCTTCCTCCTCAAGTTTAAAACCTTTAGTACAGATTGAATCATGACTGTTAGAAGTTGCATCCAAATACCAGTTCATACCTAAAGTATATGCAGGTATTATATAAAAGAAAATTGCAGATTTAAAAGAGGACAATGTATATATGAACATCCTCCAATATGCAATTTCTTTTATAATAATGGTCGTTGTAAATTTGGAGATGGATGTAAATTCTACCACCTGGACATTTGCAGAACTTACGCAAAATACGGAACCTGCAAATTCGGGAATAAATGCTACTATCAACATCTCCCGATGGACTCAACGAACAAAGGAAAAAGTTTAAATGACAATAGGAACACAATAAGCGAACAAGAAAATTTTTTCAACATCTCAGACACCTTACAAATGCTAAATGTCATCCACATGCAGTTGACACAGCTGGAAACCCCCGAGCCAAATCGCTACTGGGCAAGAAGCTACCAATACAAGTAGGAGGAAACGGATCTCTTTCGGAGGATCATAGAGCAACGAATCAAGCGATATCGAAGGAAAATGAACTTGAAATGCACAAAGGGCAACAAAAAACAGAGAACATAAAAATTGTCCTGGCTAATATTCAAGGAATAAGACCAAACCAATCACTCAATAAGGTTTCGTACCTGAAAGGATTTATGGACGAAACAAGGGCGGACATCGCATGCCTCACAGAAACTCATCTTAAAGATTGCCAAGGAAATTGTGAAAACTGCGAACATTGTATTGATAAGAAAGAGATAAATATAGAGGGCTTCAACTTACTAAGAGCGGATAGAACGATGAGATGGAAAGGTGGCTGTGCTATATATGTACAGGAAGGTCATATGACAGAGACGATAATAAGTAAATCAAACAGCTATGTGGAACTCCTAGCAGTGAAAATAGAAAAACTAAACTTGATAGTAATAGTCATCTATAGACCTCCAAGCACCCCAACCAAAAAATTCTCAGAGGCCATTGATGACATTAGAAAGCTAATAAAGGCCATAAACCCTCCATCCCCCAATATAATGATCTGCAGAGACTTTAACTTCCCATTTATAAAATACAAAAAGGTGAATAGGAATATATATATATACACACCAGGACAAGGGGGGGCACAAGAGAAGATCAGGAACAAGCAAAAATGTTGATGGCTCTCACAAACGAGTTTATACTGACACAGGAGATAACAGAAAATACCAGAAAAAATAACTGCCTGGATCTGGTATTCACGAATAACACGAACTTGATTGCTGATATAAAAATAACCCCAACCATTATCTCAGACCACAACTTAATCGAGATATCAACAAATATGATGGCAGCATTAGAAGACAATACACATATTGTGGAAAGAAGTAAATTCGGGGCCTTTAACTTAAACTTGAAGACTATAAATTGGGAAGCAATCAGATCGCACATGGCCCAAATAGAATGGAGAACAATTTTCGAGAATAAAACAATGGAAGAAATGCTAACAACTTTGGAGGAAAAAATGCTGAGAATTTTAGAAAAATATGCTCCGAAATCACAGCCAAAAGGAAAGAGGAGCTGGCTAGAAAGGCAAAAGAGAAGACTATTCCGCAAAAGAAAGAGAGTGGAGGCGAAGTTAGGAAACTGCGGAGATAATGGCAGGAAAATAATAAAAGAAAAACTGGAGGGTATCGATAGGGAAATACAAGCCCTGATTAAGGACCATACAGAGAGGGAAGAGGAAAAGGTGGTAGAAGCAATAAAGGAAAATCCAAAATACTTCTATAGCTATTCAAAAAGGAAAACAAAAATGCAGGCCGCTATTGGGCCCTTAAGGACGGGAAATAATGAACTAACCGACGATCCAAAAGAAATATCTGATACATTGAGAGCTCAATATGAATCAGTTTTCAGTACCCCAAAAAGTGACAAAGCGATACCTGACATAAATGCATTCTTTGAAGAGGAATTGCAAGGAGAGTATATAACAGACTTTGAGTTTACACCAGAAGATGTAGCGAGAGCTATAGAACAAATGAAACTACATTCAGCTGCAGGTCCGGACAATTGGAACGCATTATTGATTAAAAACTGTAAAAATGAAATAGCTACACCTTTATACTGGATATGGAGAAGATCCCTAGACACTGGGGAAATACCGAGCATCTTGAAAAGAGCAAACATTGTCCCTATATATAAGGGAGGGGACAGATCTCAAGCAAAGAACTATAGACCAGTGTCATTGACGTCCCACCTCACCAAAGTATTTGAAAGAATAGTTAGAGAGAAAATTTATGATTTCCTGGAGACACAGGAAAGATTCAACGAAAATCAGCATGGATTCCGATCAGGTAGATCATGCCTATCATAACTAATAGAGCACTACAACAATATCCTAGATGCATTGGAAGGCAATGACAACTACGATGTTATATATACAGATTTTGCTAAAGCTTTCGATAAATGTGACCATGGTATAATAGCACATAAAATTAAAGACATGGGAATAACAGGCAAAGTGGGAAAATGGATCTACAACTACCTTAGTGATCGTCTGCAGGTCGTCAAAATTCAAGGTATATCATCATCAGAATCGGAAGTACGCAGCTCAGTACCACAAGGGACAGTACTGGCCCCACTCCTGTTCATTATCATGCTAACAGACATAGACAGCGGAGTAAACAGCAATAGTATAGTAACATCCTTTGCAGACGATAGAAAAATCAGCGATGTACATGATGTGGAGGCCTTGCAGAGGGACACGAACAAAATATACAAATGGTCAGAAGATAACATCATGTCATTCAACGCCGAGAAATTTCAGCTCTTGAGATATGGTAGAAAAGAAGAACTTAAACAGACTGCATATTATGCTCCAGATAGATAGGAAATTCAGAGAAGCATGAAAGCGATTGATCTCAGGATAATAATGACAGATGATGCGAAATTTGAAACACAAAATCAGATAGCGATAAATAAAGCAAAAAGAGTTGCCGGACAGGTTCTGAGAACGTTCAAGAGAAGGGACAGGACAGTAATGATTCCCTTACTAAAAACACTGATTATACCAAAACTTGAATACTGCTCAGTTTTGACATCCCCATATAAAAAGGAAGAAACTAATAAACTAGAAGAAACGCAAAGGCATTTCACAGCCAAGATTGATGGCTACAAAGAACTCAACTACTGGGAAAGACTACGTAAACTAAATCTGTACTCACTGGAAAGAAGAAGAGAGAGGTACATCATAATCTACATATGGAAAATGATCGAAAAACTGGTACCAAACCTAAAACTAAACCCAATTACCATTCAAACAACACTGGAAAATAGGAAAGGCAGAATGTGTAGTGTTCCCAAATTAAAAGCACAACAAGGGACCTCCTCAACCCTGAAGGAAAATAGCTTGGTTGTCAGGGGGCCAAGACTTTTCAACCAGCTTCCTAAGGACCTCAGAAACGTAACGGGGGTCAAAGTTGAAGTCTTCAAGAAAAGACTGGATGCCTGGCTCAGGACAGTACCAGATGAGCCGGGCATGCCTGGCTATGTACGGTGGAGAGCGCAAGAAAGTAACTCGCTCCTCCACCAGGCCAGACCTAGAGGCGGGGCCACCAGCTTGACCTCCGTGTGAAGAGAGACCAACACACGAAACAACATAAGGTTCATAAGGTAAGGTATCCTTTAAAATTTTTTTGTTTAAATCCTCATCATTTGAAATCCACTCTCTAAGCTCAAAGTTACCTTGTTGCATAATGTTTTGAGTGTGTTCATAGACCTCAGATAATTCAGATTTTGTTGTTGAGCCTATTAGATTGTCTACATAAAAATGTTCCTTGAGGAAGTTCAGTGTTAGAGTTATTAAACTGGTTCAAATGATATCTAATTGTCAATGCTAATAGGCTAGGTGAGCAATTGGCTCCAAACAACACATTAAATTATAGGTTATGAACCCTTTATTCAAATCAAATGGATCCCTGAACCATAAGAACCTAAGTTGGTTCTTGTCATATTCATTTTTAAGATTTATTCTCAAAAATGCCTTTGAAATGTCACTTTGTATGGCATGTTTATCTAACCTGAACCTCAGTAAGATCTTCACAAGGTCAGAAATGAGATTAGGACCCTCAATCAGGCAATCATTCAAACTGTGTTTATCACTGTCTTTGAGGCAACAGTTATATACTACTATGAGTTTTGTTGTTGGGGCATCTTGTCGATAAACCCCCCTGTAAGTTAAATAATGACAACCATCTTTTTTAAAAGGGTTATTTGTTACTTCTTCAATGAAGCCTTTCTGTAGCTGTTCTTTGAAGACATCACTGTACATTTGAATTGTATTATCTTGTTTGAGTTTTTTCATTACTTTATATAAATGTCCTTTAGCTACTTTGAGATTATCTCTTAAAGTTGGACAATTTATTTTCCAAGGTAACTCAACAAAATAACTATTGTCCTTGCACTGAATGGTGTCTTCAAATATTTCTACCATTAACTGATCTTCTGAAGTTTGATTTGTCATGTATACCCACAGATTTCTAGCAACCATAAAGTTTGAATTGCCTCATCCAGAGTTTCATTTGATAGTGATGAATTAATGTTCTCAGTTGTTATAATAAGTTTTGCTATTCTTACAGGTGTTATGTAGGACTGAGTTGAGGCACATAGTATTTGTTAGTCATGAACTATTTTGGTTTAGGTCTAGGTTGTATTTGGATAGGTCACCCAAAGGGGCTATCCCTGATGGAGTCTGATAAGCTATATCATTACCTATCTTCACTATGCCCTTATGAATAAGATTAATATAATCTGCCCCCATTAACATTTCAATGTTAGCTACTGTGTTGTTTGTGATATGTCTATCAGCTATATTGTACTGTTTTCCCAAATGATTTATGGTTTGTTCTAGTTTGGGTATAACCAGTTTGTTTTGTCGTACTTTTGAAATAATGACTACTTTAATTTTTTCTAATTCATTTTCTAAATGTAGTTCCAGGTCAATTGTCTTATAGCTATTTTTGTTTGAGTTATCCTTAACAAAGGATGTGATATTGAGTTCTTGTTCATTCGGGTTTGGTGTCAAACCCAATTTATTAACTAAATTTTGCGAAACAAATGTTTGTTGAGAACAAGAGTCTATAAGACATCTCACTGGAGTGGTGCTACCCTCACCATTCACTAAGTCCAAAGTAATAGTTGGTAAAAGAACCTCGGTGTTTCTTGTTACATTGTTTGAACAAACAGAATGTCCCATGAAAGTGGCATTTTCTTGATTACCTTTGTTTGGAGGAGGTATCTTTTGAGTTTGAGTATTGTTGTTTGGACACTTTGGTGAATCACATATTGATGAGACATGTCGTGAACTTTTACAAAACTTACAATTGAATTTTAACCTAGATTTACAGTCTTTCTTATAATGTCCCTGGCCAGTACACTTTTTACATAGGTTCAACTGTTCACATCTTCTAGCTCTTGAGTTAAAGTCTGAATATTTGTCACACCCAGTACTACTATGTTCATCACTTGCACAAAATTTGCAATGTGGTGTGTAAGTTGAGGCAGCAGTTACATTAAAGTTCTGTAATGTAGGTGTTTGTGTGTTATAATTGGTCACATTTGATTCTACAGTATCAAGTTTTGTCTGTTTGGCTGTAGCTAGTTGGTCTCTGGGGACAGTCTTTGGTTTATCCATAGTCTGGGTCTTATTTTGTGTTGAAATATTTCTCAATTTGAAATTAGTTAGGATAGTTGGAAAGTGTTTTCTGATGTTTTCAAGATTAGGATAATTTTCTCCCGTCTTTAGAACTAAAACATTTTTAACCCTCAAAGGAAGGCACCTAAGAACTACGCCTTGTATAAGCCAAGATGAAGCTTTAACATCTATCTCATTGCTAACCAGTTGTCCCATAATAGCTTCTAATTTTGAATAAAATTTTTCCATATCACTGTGGTTATCTTTTACGGGTGCAAAATCAATAATTTGTTGAGATAATTCAAATATAATCTCATCTTTATTAATGTAATTACGTTTCAAGAGATCAATAGCTACTTCATATGAATTCCCCACAGCTGGTAAATAGGCTATCATGTTATAGGCTGGACCTTTAAGGAAACTAGTTAAGTAGCTAAACTTATCAACAGTTGGAATATAAGGTTTATTACCTATTAAACTCAAATTTTTCAATGAAAGATGGGAATTGTACCGTGTCCCCATCAAATGTTGGTACTAGCAAAGTGGGTAACTTAGCCCTAAATTCTCGTGACTCAGGATTTGGCATGCCACTTAAATTTTGTTGAAGGTTAGTTCTACTTTGATTAAAATCAGAAATAGGTTTATTTGGTGTTAAGTTGGTCAAACGAGACTGTAGTTCCCTTATGTGCTGTTCAATTGAGATTACCTGATGATCATTATCAGAGTAAAGGTCTGTAAGTTGTTCATCAGCCATTTCGGGTTCAACTAACTTTGAAATACTCTCATTAATGGCTATTATGTCCTTTTGTTTATCCAATTTAAGAATTACATACTCTAAATCTTCCTTACCTGGTTGTGTAATATTGTTAAAAGTGTTGATAGCCTTAGTAACAGCGCCCAACTTTCCCCTCTTTTTCTTTTTTTAATTTTTTCAATTCCTCACTGTCCATGTTTAAGTCAAAATTGTTTAACTGGGGATCGTAATGAAATATAGGACAAGAAGAAATTACCAGAGACAAGAGATCAAATAAATTGAGTAATCAGATAAAATAGTCAAGTTTTAAATTTAGTTAAATCCCCCCAAGTATTTATGTGTCACTCATGTCTAAGCTTATAAGAGAATGGGACTCCTTAAATGTAAATGTTTCCTAGTTAGGCCCTAGGTTGTAGACCTAATTAGGCAAGTTTGTTACTTTAGGCTTGATTAGGTTAGGTTTAGGCTAGACCATTTAGCCTAATTCTGCAATTTTTGTTAAGTAAGGTTAAAGTATGTAAATTCCCCCCACACGGGCCACTATTGTGAAAAATGCTCTGTATGAATTGGTCCCCAATTAACCCACCCCTAATATCTCCAGTCTAACTCTAGAGTAGATTAAGTCTAGCCTTGTAGGGGTCAGCCTAGAGATTCCGGAAATGGTCCAGAGCGGGCAGATAAATTGAGGTCCACAGTTAGGATTCCTCACCAAATTAGGTTAGGGCAATCTACCTTCACCTTTGTTAAGCTATGAGTTGATGCTAGGTCTTAGGCCACAATGTAGGCCTAATTTGTCTGACCCAGTTTAATTTACGGCGTTTACTTCTAACTGGGTTAAAAACAATTAGTCACTTACTGCTAGTTATTAGAGTCCCTTTTCTCCTTTTGTTGGTTGTTGAGAGCGTACTTGCTGGTGGGGATCTTTTTCCGTTGTTTGTTCTTCTCCCTTCTCTCATTCCATCTTGTTGCCCGTTCCTCATTTTCATTCTCCCCTGTCCTCCTTTTCGTGGGGCTTTTTCCACCAGCGTCCTCTTGGTTTTTTCGGTTGGTTGATCGGTAATGTATATCTATTACCGAGCACGCTCTTGTCACACAGTATATAAATACTAGTGTGGAGAATAACTCTGGTGAGCAACCAATTGGTTTCATCTACCCAGTTATTGACATAAAAGGAATTTAATAATTGTTAGATTAACTACCTACCTACTCAGTGAATCATTTTCGTTACCTCCCAACTACCCACACATCAGTTTTTCATATCGCGACTTAACCTAACCAATCATCAAGGGTGTACAGTTGGCCTAACTGGGCCTTCAGTTGGCCTAACTGGGCCTTCAGTTGGCCTAACTGGGCCTTCAGTTGGCCTAACCGGGCCTTCAGTTGGCCTAACTGGTTAATATTGGTCATTTCAAAAGTACATTTGAACAAATTTACACATTAGATATATTTTTCTTAGTCAGTTTTGAATGGCACTTCAATATATTGTACTGTTTTAACCGCGCGTGAGCGGGTTAAAAGACTAATATTAACCGAATTGAGATATTATTAGATATTTCAGAACAATTTATTGATTGATGAGCAATGTTATGAATAGGCAAGTTTAGAGCATGAATCCAATCTCTACCTAGAAGAGTAGGACTTGGTTCATCGATCACCAAAAGTGTTAACTGTTTGTGATACTTTGTATCATTTATTGTAACTTGTACGATACCAAATAGTCCATTTAGTGAAAGAGAGAATACCATTACTTATGAAATTGATGGCTATGAACTTTATTATGAATGTAATTATTCAGAGGGTGGCGGAGTATTTATTTATGCCAAGACAAATCTGAATCCAGTTGAAGTTACCTCCATTAAAGAAGAAATAGTTGAATCTGTATGGATAGATATTGGGCATAAAAATGCCAAGAAAATCAGGATAGGGGGTATCTATAGACCACCTGAGGTCTGTTCAGTTCAGTTGGAGGAATCCCCAAAAGTAGAGAAGAAAATAAGTATGTAGAAAATAAACTTATTGATGAAATAAATAAATTAATGACAAGCAATTATTGTTGGAGATTTCAATTATAGGCATATAGACTGGGAAATATTACAAACACCAGAAAGTAATGAGAGATTCTTAGACTGTATAATTGAGAATGGTTTAACCCAGTTAGTAAAGGAGCCAACCAGGGCTGATGCCATTCTAGATTTAATTCTAACAAATAATCCAGATACCTTCCAGGATAATCTCAGTTTCAGAAACACTAGGTTCAGGTGATCATTGTATCCTTCGGTTTAATATTGTTTGTAATTCAAGATCTAGTGAAAATAAAGTAGAAGTCCCAGATTTTAAAAGAGGAAATATAAATGGACTAGTAAATGATCTGTGTCTAATAAATTGGACAGATATTCTACAGCCTGAACAGACAGTAACTAGTATGTGGGAAAAATTTAAAAGTATAATAATGAACATACAAAGGAAGCATATCCCACAGTGTAAAATCAGAACTGGAAAAAATAAAACAACCTTGAATAAACTGCAATGTAAAAAAAGCAATCAGAGAAAAAACAAAAGCATTTCATAAATTCAAAAGAACTAACAATGGCATAGACTCTGAAATATATAAAAGTAATAGAAGCATTTGCAAGAGCGCATTCAGAGATAGCAAACAAGACCTGGAAAAAAGCGTAGCCAAGAATTCAAAAAACAATCCTAGGAAGTTTTTCAGTCACTTCAATTTGAAAAGTAGAGTGAAAAAGAAAATTGGCCCCGTCCGTATAGATGATAAAACTATAGATGATGATCTTGAAATAACTGAAGAACTAAACAAATACTTCTCATCAGTATTCACAAATGAAAATTTAAATAATATTCCTGACAAGATAGGGAAATAAATGAATTAAGGGTAACAAAACTAGATATCCTAAAAGCAATAGATAAATTAAAAATGGAAAAATCTCCAGGGCCAGATGAAATGCATCCAATAGTCATAAAAGCTGCCAAACAGAATACAGCACAGGCACTAGAAATTATTTTTAATAAATCATTGATATGTACTGAAATTCCAGAGGATTGGAAGAAAGCAAATGTGTAACCTTATAAATGATAGCCAGCATGGCTTTCGAAATGGAAGGTCCTGTCTAACCAACTTGATTGAATTTTATGACGGAGTCCTATTGCATTTGGACAATAAAGAGCCAGTAGATATAGTGTACTTAGATTTTGCAAAGGCATTTGATACTGTTCCTCATGCAAGATTGTTGGTAAAATTTAGAGCCCATGATATAAGAGGTCATATAGCTGACTGGATAGAAGAATGGCTGAGAAACAGAAAACAGAGTTCATCTAAATGGAAATAAGTCTACTTGGAGACCCATATTGAGGGGAGTCCCACAGAGGTCTGAGCTGGGACCTCTGCTTTTTGTTGTCTATATAAATGATCTAGAGAAGGGCCTATCATATAAAACCTCAAAATTTGCTGATGATACAAAATTGGGCTATAATGTTCAGTCAGTAGCAGGAGCAATGACAATACAAAAAGACTTACACAGAGTAACAGCCTGGGCAGATAAGTGGGAGATGAAATTTAATGTGATAAATGCAAGGTTATGCATATTGGGCCAAAAAATCCAGAATTTGAATACAATATGAATGGAATTTGGATTAAAAATGATGATAAAGAGAGAGACTTGGGTGTCACTGTGACTAATGAACTTAAACCCTCAAATCACTCTATGGAAATCAGAAATAAAGCAAATGCTAGACTCAATCTCATGCAGAGACACATTGAATACAAATCACCCAATATTATAAAGCAACTATACATTTCATATGTGAGACCCCTCCTCGAATACTGTATTCAATTTAATAGTCCCTATTTGACACAAGATATTGAAAAACTGGAAAAAGTATAGAAACCAGCAGCAAGAATGATCCCATCTCTAAGACAATTGACATATAAGGAAAGACTGGCGTATCTAAACATGTTTTCATTTAAAAGGAGGAGGTTAAGGGGTGATATGATAGAGGTGTATAAAATGCTAAAAGGGTTGGATAAGATAGATTTTGAGTCTCATTTAATTAAAGATCACAATAACCAGACTAGAGGTCATAGTATGAAATTATTTAAGCCAAGATGTAGAACAAATTTAAGAAAACATAGTTTTACAAACAGAGTAATTAAGTTTTGGAACAGTCTGACAGAAGTAGTGGTGACTTCAGATACACTTGATTCTTTCAAAAGAAGGTTGGATAGTTTGATGTCTGCAAGGGACATCTGGTGATAGTGTTGAAGCCCATTTTTATTGCATGAATGGTACTAGTTTATTTCATATAATGTGCATTTAGGTGATAAATCCCACAGCTCAACACAAGTGTTGGGATAGGGAGGCAGCATCTTGGGTTAGGGGATACTCTTTGTCCTTACACACCCCATTTAAAGAGATTCTCTGCCGAGTGCCCCCCCTAGTACTGTGAGGTATTGAAAAACTTGTGATCTTCACTTGCCCAACAAACACCTTTAAATGGGAGACCCAAAATGGGTGCACACACACACACACACACATTTCTACATTACTGTACAGCAGTGGCGTGTCGTGAAAAAAATGCTAGGGTAAGCAAATGACACTGTTAAGATTTTTGATAAAGCGAAGTATGAATATTAATAAATATTTTTTTATTGATCCATTTAAGTCTACGAAACTGTGAAACAGTACAAAAAGGTTAAATAATTATTATTTACGTAAGCATTGCTTACCTTGCGTCTTAGTAGACATGCCACTGCTGTACAGTCTTTACAGCCACACCTACACTTTTCCTCCTAAGTATATATATTATAATGTATATGATTGTAAATTGTGACTTGATCCGCAATTGATATGGACTGTGACTTATTTTTGGTTGGCAAGGTACTGGTATTGATGGGTACCATAATGAAATTGACTGGATTCCTTGGATCTGATATATTTGTATGTTAGTTATACATAGATGGGTCATTCTCTGTCAGATCAACCAGTGCCTAACACCCTCATCTCTCAGATTTTGCTGAAATTTGGTTTATAGGGAGTTTGTGGCCCTGAATCCATTTCTGAAATTATAAGGTCAATCCGACCAACGGTTCAAGAGATATGACCTCAGGAAATTTGAGGTCACTTGTGAGGTCACTAACATTTGGCGACCCATAACTTGGGTAATAATGGTCACAATTATATAAAAGTATATATATTTAGAATCAGAAAATGACAAGGAATCCAAATATGCAAGTTTTAGAACTCTAGGTTGAAAAATAAAAAAGTTACACTGTAACCAAAATTTGAGGTCACGATTTGACCTCTGGGGTATCAAATGAGAATTTTTTTTTTAAATGTAAAAAATGAAGGCATAGGCATTGGCTATTAGAATCAGCAAAAAAAGTTTGTTTATGTTAGTATTTTTCATGTAACTAACATATAAGTGAACACCATATTCATAAGTTGTGCGTCAATTCTACCTATTTTTTCACACAAGCTCATAATTTGACCTATAGAAATTAAAATTACATTTTTTTATAGATATAAAAACAAAGTCAAAAATGTAAAATTGTATTTCACTGCTAATCTACACTGGCAATAATAGTTATAATAGTGAAAGGGAAGACCTACTTAGAGGATTCATGTGCTAGCCTAATACAATTTTTGCATGCTCGATGCTCTCATCAATTTCTTTTTGTGGAAAAATGTATTGAATTCTGCTGCCTCCTCTTAGGGTAGGACAACTCATTACAGTTAATATATGATGTCCTGGCACTGCACATGAATCCTTGTTTGATGGATAATAATATGCACTTGATCCTGATGACCCAGAGGGATGTAGAAAGTTCACAGTGAAATCATCAAACTCTTCACAATATTCCTCCACAATTCCATACCAAACTTGCATGTCATAAATGCAGCCAACATACTCTCCTGGTTTGACACATTTTAGGTTACCAAGCATTGCAGGTTCATTAGTAAAATGACTTTTCCTTATTCTTTTCTTTTCTCCAATGCCACTTGAAATGGGATACACCATCAGTTCTTCCTTGTTTAGGGGAACAAATCTATGATATTTCTGAGTTCCAGGAATAGCCCTACTATCCTTAAATTGATGTTCCAACCGTTCTTCTGCATCTTTCAAATCAGCTGTAGTTACAAAGAAAAAATTTATCTTCTTGCTCAAGTTTTCTTCACAAAACTGAAACATGTGTTCTGGTGTAAGAATTTGCCTCTCTGTAGTTCTCTGCAAACTGGCATGAGCAGTAGCTCTTTTCACTGTTCCTCCAATCCCATCACATGCATTTTTGCCATGGATGTAGCAAAGAAGTGCCATTCACAAGACAGACCAAAATCCTCTTCATGGTAACAGAGATTTGTGAAGTTGATCTGTTCTTATATTGGCCAGCACATCCATCTGAGAAATAGTGCACCTTCTTCAATTGTGGGCATCTGAATTTAACATATGTCATAAGCTTCAATATGAATGAGTAAACCATTATAGTGTTGTGTTTTAGTGATGCAGATAAGAAACAGACACTAAAATGGCTAAGTTCCTGGTCTGCAGATGATCTATAATGGATGACAAAAGGGTGAACTGTACACTGTGAATTGTCCCAGTGAAACCCTTGGGCAGCATCCTGGACAATGAAAGAATAATTCTCAGAGAAATCACCTACTATAACTACCTTGCTCTGAGGTGGTAGTGTTTCTTTCAACTGCTTGAAGTACTGTGATTGTTGCTGAGCAACAAAGTGATGACGAACCATGCGGGATATTTTCATGCTTAGGGATGATAAGTATTCATGAAGTGGCTCCACCTTATCAACCATTGTACAACGGTCAACAGTCACCCATTGCTTGTAAGATATTTCATTTGGAGCTGATTTCACACTCAAGTAACTCAAGAAAATCCAGGACACCCTCTTCTCTTGGTCAATCATTGCAAAGTTGCATCATGCAAGTCTCTCTTTCTGTACTGCAGACACTGTAATCCATAAGATCCTTGTATGAAAGACCTCTTTCTCCCAATGCAGCCAGCTGCAATTTTGGATTTTGATGGTATGTGCAGACACAGACAGAATGAGTCCCACCACTACTGGCAAGCACACAATATGATGGCCGTAATTTTGCAAATGTGGAAAATCCTATTTTGGGATTCTTTTCATCATTTTTATATAGTTCAAACATCTCTCTTAAATTCCTGAGGACCAATCGTTTTTGCACCTTCATTGCACCTTCAGCACTGATAACTTTCACGCAATCCTTTTGGCCAGGACACATACGACTAACCTCTTCTGACTCATAGAATCTTCTAACTATATCTGTGTGTTCTTCAGATATCACTTTTCCTTTGCTCATTAGTGGAATCTTCGGAAGGATTCCATGTTTGATTTAAGTGAACGGCTTCTTTTCACCATGTATGTTGTAGTTTGAAAGAACTAGCTGTTTTTTCAATTGTGTATGGTGAGAGTGTCAATATTTGTAGTTTGTGATGGTGACATTTGCTCTCCAGGAATGACTGTTTCAATTCATTCATTAATTTGTCTAGATGTTTTTCATTTGTTTTAGGTTTTGAAGTATCACTTACCTCCTCGGTAATTTGAACCTAACTGAGTTCTAGCCTCTCCTTCAGGTGTTTCTGAGCAGATGATAGCTTACCACGAGCCTTGCGCTTTTTCTGGCTTAATGACAGCCCTTCTGAAAAGAACAGAAAAAAGGTTTCACACACCTGAATATTAGTAATTAAATATTATTATAGTACCTTAAATGCTATATAATTGGCTATATAGTAGATCAAACAGACCTTGTAGTAAAGTATAAGTTATTATATTAATTTATTACTTACTTTTTTTTTTTTTTTTTTTTTTTTTTGTTTTTTTTTTTTTTTTTTTAACTGGTGTTTGGTCCAGAAATGCTAGAACTGGTTCAACTGAAGTTGAAGGATTTTCCTTTATCAAGCAATCACTGTCATTGTCCAGATCTTGAATTGAAGAGATGTTACTCAAGCCACTGATAGTAATGATTCATTTGAATCCTGCTCAGACTCGTTGTTTTCAGTGGTACTAAGTATAGTGGGGTTTTCTCATTATCAGTGTCCAGCAGTTCACACACAACAATGAGTCTTTTTTCACTCTTCCAGCACATTTTTCAACAAGTACATCAGTCACTTTTCTAAGATTGATTGTTATGCGTTTCTTGTGTTTTTGAATAGGGTCCTGGCAGTATTTCAAGTGCCGAACCATTGTATTTTGATCTGTAAAGATATAGGATTTACAATTAGGTAATATATATTTTTTTAGAAAATATATAGCTATACACACTTAATATTTTAGGCCTTGATAGTCTCTGAGGCTCATTAAAACACCATACCCACCAGCCACCCACAGTGCTGGCTGGAACTGTACTAACCTGTAGACAAGGAATTTTGCAACTATCTGTGTTGATTCTGCACTTAGACAAGTAGCAACATGTTTCAACAGGTTTGTTTAGGCTACATGTGAGCTTAGTCTTCCCCTTTCACTATTATAACTATTATTGCCAGTGTAGATTAGCAGTGAAATACAATTTTTATTAAATTCTTGGAGCTTGAGGTCAAATTGATAGCTAAGATATAAAAATTCCTTGAAATGACAAGCAATTTATAAATATGGTGTTCACTTATAAGTTAGTTACATGAAATACCAACATAAACAAATTTTTATGATTGTTTCTATTAGTTAAGAACTCTGACTTTGTTTTTTATATCTATAAAAAATGTAATTTTAATTTCTATAGGTCAAATTATGAGCTTAAGTGTGAAAAAATAGGTAGAATTGACGCACAACTTATGAATATGGTGTTCACTTATATGTTAGTTACATGAAAAATACTAACATAAACAAACTTTTTTTTGCTGATTCTAATAGCCAATGCCTATGCCTTCATTTTTACATTTAAAAAAAAATTCTCATTTGATACCCCAGAGGTCAAATCGTGACCTCAAATTTTGGTTACAGTGTAACTTTTTTATTTTTCAACCTAGAGTTCTAAACTTGCATATTTGGATTCCTTGTCATTTTCTGATTCTAAATATATACTTTTATATAATTATGACAATTATTACCCAAGTTATGGCTTGCCAAATGTTAGTAACCTCGCGAGTGACCTCAAATTGCCCGAGGTCATATCTCTTGAACCGTTGGTCGGATTGACCTTATAATTTCAGAAATGGATTCAGGGCTCACAAACTCCCAATAAACCAAATTTCAGCAAAATATGAGAGATGAGGGTGTTAATTTCAATTTTTTTTGGTTGATCTGACAGAGAATGACCCAGATATAGAGTGTAACATATTTGTGGATAGTAGCCTATTATGACTTTGATCCTCTGGATCCAGAGATTCTATCTCTAGTTTTAAATTGATAATTAATTAGTTTTGTAAAAATTGGTTGTTGCCAATGTACAGGCAGTTTTTACATAGTAGAGCCACCTCGATGGGCTGAAGTGGCCCCTAGTGTGCCCACTATAAAAATTTCTTACGTTCTTATAACATACTGCCTCCTTGAAAGGGCAGTCTACCTTCCAATGCTATTTGCCACAGCCAGTAGGGTACAAGGTTTTTTAGGTTTAGCACTTTGCTTAGGCCAGTTTTTTGAACTATCTGCTTTAGAAAGTTTCTTTGGCTAACCTTTGGATTATCCTTAGCCTTAGTTCCTGTAGACCTACTATTTAGGCTAATATTAGATTTAGGCCTGATCAAATTCACATCACCTTTGCATCCTTAGCAGCAGCTTCCCTAGTTGTGGCTAATACTACTGCAGCATCAAAAGTTAGGTTTTTAATTGTCAATAGTTCTTGCTGAGTGGCCTCTCTCAATGACAAATCTATCCCATAGCATTTCTGTTAGGTTAGGGCCAAACTCACAAGCACTAGCCAGTTTCCTTAGGCTAGCTACAAAGTCAGCAGTTGATTTACCTTCAGCCTGATTTTGAGAATAGAACTGAAATCTCTCAAAAATCACTACCACTTGAGGCTTATAGTGATCTTTTAGAACTGTAACTAAATCTGTATAGCTACACTTTGCTGTACTCTTAGGAGCTACCAGATCTTTAACTAGACTATAAGTTTTAGGGCCTATTAGAGTTAAAAAAAGATGGTACCCTTTTATCATCTGGTATAGAATTTGCTGCAAAAAACAACAACACTGTATCTGTGTATGTGTCAAAATCTTCCTCACCCTCCGAATAGGGGCCTATTTGACCAATAACAGGCATAATCAAAATAGCCTAAACACAAACTAGGCTCAATACAAGAACCCTTGAACTGTAGGTTAGCAATTTGCACTTCATTAGCCCCTTCCCCCAAGTGGTAAAAAGACAAAAATGCAACCAAAAAAGAAAAAAAAAAGAAAACCCTCGTTGCCAATGTAGTGACTGGTAGTTAAGGCTATGGTTCACACACTATATACAGATACAGTACAATAACCAGAATTAAGTTACACAACGAAATAATTATAGACTCGCCTCAAGTATAGAATAACAGTTCCAGACAATATTCTAGATAGCCAGTAATAGTTGTTAGTCTAACAGTTGTCAGTCTATTAGTTAGTCAATAGCTATATCAGTATATCTAGATAGGCTAGTAGTTCACAATAGTACAACGACAATCAACACTACATCCATAATCGCAGTGCTAATGATCATCCCAAAACATCATCGCTGCAATAATTGCCCTAATCCATCAAAACCAGTGCTGCCAGATCAATATTAGTTTTTATTATTAAGGTATTTTTTTCGTGTGTCGATCTGCAGACTTTTAGTCATACCAATCCACCACACGCATAGTATGCTTTCTTGACGAAGTCTCTAATATCTCACCTTTGTTTTTTCATAGTAAATTTTCCACAAATATAATGGAAAATGTTTGGGCTATTTACACACCCTCTGGTTGCCATAGTGACAAATAAACATTTCAAAAGAGAAATATAGTCACTGCGCACCTTTGAATAATAAAGCACTATAACCTCGCATGTACTAGACAGACTGACTCATCGCATGGCTTGTCAATCACTTACATACTAGGTAGCAGTGGATTTCTCGAATGTTCTAGAAGACAGTATGACATCACTTCTGATCTGGAAGCATTTATGGGCAGTAGTTTTTAATGAAAATGTAGTTGTCAATTTTAATGAAAATTACTTACATATGTAATATGAAATATGACATTTTGTGAAAAATCTGTACATGATGGCGAAAAATGAATATTATTTTTTGAATCAGCGTGCAAAAATTACGATATATATATAAGTGATAAAATACTTTGAACAACAAAACCATCGCAGGCCTGTGTTATTAGTTGCTCTCCATCATATTGCAGAACTCCTCTCCTTAGCCATTCCAATGATCCTTCTTTATCGATGTAGTCCTTCTGTAGTTCTTGATAGTATTTTCCAGCTCTTTGATGTTGTTCCCATTCTTCTGCATGCTTGGCTTGTTATTCCAGCACAAATCTTTTGCGACTTTTCCTAGCTATTAAGGTGGCTGGTACACTTTCAGTTTCTACTTCTGTCATATTATTCCCTCCAAAGTGCTGGGACAGTTTGGTTGTGGAAGTATGTTGAGTTACCCTTGTGTTGTGGTGTTCACGAACCAGAGCTATTGTAGGGTTACTTGAACTCAGATACTGCCCAATGCTGATGGTTGATGATCAGTGCAGCTGGTTGACCTCAGTCAATCCCATTCCTCTCAGTTTTCTTGGTAGGTACAATCTGGGACAACACTGGTTCCGGTATGTCGTTCTATTTAGAGTGAGGATTTTTCTGGTCTTAACATCTAGTTTATTTAGTTCTGATTGCGGCCAGTTTATTATCCCTATACTATAATTAATAACAGGGATGGCAAGTTGATTTATAGCTGTTATTTTGTTCTTTGATGTAAGTTGGGTCTTGCAGATCTTTTTCAGTCTTCGTACATACTCTCCACTGATTTTCTCTCGCATTTGCCAGTGTTCTAGCTCTGTATTACCACTTTCTTCTATCCCAAGGTATTTGTAGGAACTATCTTTTTCCAAGTCTTTAATATCAGTCTCTCTTCCCAGATTGATGTTATGGGTTTGTATTTTCTTACCTCTGCTAAGTGTACATGTAGCATACTTATCCAATCCAAACTTCATTTTTGTTACCGGAGTAAGTATGGACAATCCGTAATAGGTCACTATTTCCTAATGATTTTCCTACTGCAAGTTCCCTAAGTTCATGATCTTTGGAAAGAACCAGATCTAAGATTGCTTCATCCCTAGTTGGTTTGTCTACAAATTGTGTTAGAAAACAGTCATTATAGCAGTCAATGAAGCAGTGGTGGCTCGTGGTCAGGTATAGTAGGGAGGCCCAAAATTGTCTATAATATATGCTTTATAAATAAAATAGATGACAAAGTGTTGGATGTCCTACTTTTTGCATGTCACGATCATATAGAATTAATACTATCAAAAAAATCCTCTCTCATAGTTTTTAGTGATAAAAACAGAGGAGGCATGGGAGGCCAGTCTACATAAGGCAGGTTGAAATCTCCCATAACTAATGTTATAGCACTACAACCTTTATTTCTTAACCATACTGTCATCAACTTCCTGTGTTTGGTTTGGAGGTCTGTAAAATGCACCTATCTGAACATATTCTTTTCCTGAAACAAGATATCAACCCAAATTGATTCTACCCTATTGTCTAATTTAATACTATCATTCTGAACTGAAGTTAAATCAGTTAAATCTTTCTTAATGTATAAGACCAAACCTCTCCTCCAATCCAAATAAACAACATTTACATTATTTCCATTCTCAACCTGATCAGTTACAAGCTCTAAAAGGTCTAAGAGATTAGACAAACAAGACCTTCCTGATCTAAATCAATCTTGTGAACTTGAAATAAGGTTAAAATTCTTCAAATCTTGAATCTTGATCTGGAATATTATTCTTTATAATTCTTTCTACTACCCTTTTTGTAAATAGGTACTACATTTGCTTTTTTTTCATTCATCTAGTACTTCTGTATAATTAATTGACCTAGCAAGCAAAAGTTGCATCCTCTGTTTCTACAAGTGACTCCTCATTGCCTACTACTAAAATTTCTCAACCTACTTTGACTCCTGATCATGTCTCTCACTTGTATGTGGTGAGTAAAGGCTCTACAACCCTCACCTGTCCTAAACCCTTTTGGAATTAAAAAATTAATTGAATGTATTTGCGGTGGACCTGTAAGATCTGTCACCCACTGCCATTCTGGTAGCTTGCTAGTCCATACTTTCAATGCAGCTTAAACTAGGGATCTTTTGAATATAACTACTTTTCTTAATGTGCCCAGTAGAAGTCTCAATTGCGAAAAATCAGAATACTACTCAGAGTATCATTTATTCTTCAAAATTGTTTCACATGAGCACAGATGAACTATTACTAGAATTGAAATTGGAGAATGTAATTGGCGTTTGATGACTAACCAAGGGTAGTGATAAAACTCCTACTAGCCTTTTAGTCCTTACTTTCGGGGGTGTCATTCATCCTGAGTATGTTCACTGTGGCTCTCTCTGGTACCATGTTGACCCTTATTATCCTAATCCCTTGCAGTGTTTCCATTGCTTCCATTTTGGACATTGTGTGTGTAATTGCACTAATAAAATTTTTTGTGCTAAGTGTGCGGAGTCTAATGATACTCAATCCTGTCAGAAGGACTGGCTTCATATATATGTGTTAATTTTAAGGGATCACATTTAGATTCTTCTAGAGTTTGTAACCATTGGATACATGAGAAGGAGATTGTCAAAGTTGAGGTGGATAATCATATTACACTTACTGAAGCCCATAAGTTATATGCTGCTAAGATGGGTCCATTATCATCTCAGTCGGTCTCTTATGTTGGGGTGGGTTGAGGGTCTCTCTCACCTTCAAGTAAGATACAGACTTCTGGATTGCCAGTAGCAGCTTCTGGTTCTATTTCTAACTCCCTGCCTATAGAAACCAAGTTTTGTGGTGCACAGTGTTCATTCTCTGATTTTGACCAACCCTCCTCAGACCCTGCTTTGTCACCAGATATAGAGGCCACTTCATAGTATAGATAGCTCTGGGTTAAAGAGAGAACTTGATTCCAGTAGTGATCATCCTTGGTCAAAAGGCAAACTTACTGGGATTGCTCACCCTGTGGTTCCTCACCTGGTTAACTTGCGTGGTTGGCTTTCCCCAGAACCCAAGGAGTCATGCCAGTAAGAAAACCTGCATTAGCTATGTAATGCTAGCGACTGAGAAAAAGCAGGGAAAGTCCACATGCCAGCCCCTTTTTTAACCACCAAACTTATAAAATACTCGAACAGTTTTGAATCCCCTTTTAACTTCTTGAACTCGACACGCATCTCTGCAATCTGTTATGCAATATGGCTTTTTACTTTTTGATTATTTTGAGAGCTAAATAATACAACAATGTTAAAAAAGAAAGCTAAATTATGACATTTCTGCTTTTAGTTATAAATATTTAAGTTTTGGACATATGCACATTAGGGTGGTCCTTATTTTCCAACTTTTGGTTTTTTTTTTTGGTCTGACCTCATCAAAATGTTCCATTTGATGGAGAAACAGTGTAGAAATTTTTGGGGCAAAAATTTTAATATTTTGAGGTTGTGCAAGGTCCTCAAAGTTTTACTATATGGAGTTTAATGAACTGTTATCTTCAACTGTATTGACAAAGTCGTGGGCCCTCAACCAGGGTCTCCCCCAATTAAAAATGGGTATTATCCATTTAAAATAGGGGGGTGTCATGGTGACTAGCCACTCATTGTCACCCTGTTAAGGTCTGCTTGATGGCCCATGGCACACATTTGCACTGTTCTGCAACCACCTGGAGGATAAACCGTTGTTGTTCCTCAGTTTATGGTGGAGTGAAAAAATCAAAAGTGCCAAGATCAAAATTGAGGGGATCTAGATAGTTGTCTTCTGTCAAGGATTAAACTTTAAAACTGATTTTGGGTGGTTGCATACAAAACTGTGACTGCTACCAGCCAATTTATACAAGTCATATGTGCGTGTGACCAAAATTTGAACCCAGTGACCTATCTTGGTGCTCTGGATATGATAGGAAGACAATTTAAAAACTGTTTATGATGTATTTTTTACCTCTGAAACAGATTAAAATATTTGCAGAGGTCTGTAGGCTCATTAATACATCAAAAAATCCATATTTCATATTTTTTGGCCCTTTTTCTCCAAATATTTTGTTTTTATTTGAAATTATATTTTATATTTTTCTTTTCATATTGAATTTATAGAATTGATAAATACATGTATTTTGATAACCTTATTGCCAAAAAATACTGCATAGTAGGATGCTAAGATGCAGTGACAGTTAAAATTATTTATGGAGGTCACAGATTTTCAAGCACAAACTCATTCCCCAATGGAAAGGTTCCTCTTCATAAAGATGTCATCCAACATGTAATAGCAGAAGAGAACTGGACAACCAGACAAGCAGTTGATAGGAATTTTTGTTTTGGCGTTAAAGGCATCAAAGTACATTTGTGTCCGATCCGGGTGAGGTGTCCATAATCACCCCATACCTATAAAACCTGTTTATCTTATAATTATTTATAAAAAATGCATGACTAAATGTTTTTCTTTTTCAGCCATTTCTTAATTCATTCATTCATTCATTCACTTAGTCTCCAAATGCCACGAATGTACACCAGGATTACAGGTGCTGGGCCACGGAGGAATTACTCCAAGGCCAGCTTGGAGAAGGCTCTTAAGGCACTGCAGGAAGGTACGGAGGTGGGGGTGAGACATGTGGCATGGACGTACATCCCATTCAAAATCCAATTTGAAGTTTGTTTAATGACTGAAATTCCTCCTCTCCATCTTTCAGGGTCTGTGGATGTGTGTGAGGGATGCGCTGCTCCTTCATGGTTCTGGCTGCCATAGAAGCTCTTCATTGAGGTAACTTGCCTACCAAATACATGCACTTGTATTATTCACTTCCAATTTTGCCCTCAACTTCAATCATTATGTGGTTTTTTACAGGAATTTCTCTTTTCCTTCTTTCAGGTTGACATTCTTGGGGACTCCTGCGACAGTTTTGTAGCCTTTTTTTGGTGAAAAAAGCTTTATTTAATGATTTTTTTTTCTTTTTTAAAAGGAGATGTTCATTGGCCACAATCACCCTGCAATGTAGAGTTTTTGGACACATGGACAATGCAGTATTGCTATAGAGAAAAGTGTCCCTAATCACCCCAAGTCCATGGTGATTCTGGACACCAACTTTTTTGGCAATAACTGTGTAATGGAAGGCTAAATGAAGATTCTGTCTATGGCATGTGATAGTACAGACCAAGATACAACTTTATAGAAATAGTCACAAATTCCACTGGAACATTTGCGTGCGACACAGGGAAGAAAGTTTAACATTTCCGTAATCACCCCAGTTTACAAAATTTAACACTGTTTTTGACACATGAAAAGCAATGTTATTTTCCTGATATTCTATACAAAACCACTAATTGCTATCACTAGAATATGACCCTGAGTCAGTAACAGGCATGCTTGATGATGTGGCAGACACAGATTGTCCTTGTTCATAAACTTTTTCTCTTCAGTCATTTGCATTCTTCCAGTGTTTATAAACTGTGTCCAAATTCACTTCTCCACCACTTGACAAGTGAAATTTTATCCTTATTAGCATATCAAGGTGATCTTCTTTCAATCTGTTTTGACATTTTGATATTATTCATAAGGCTGAAGCCTCACTCACAATCAACACTAGAAGCTTGAAAGGTTGCATATATATCTATCAGTTGAGAAACTATACTGAACTGTTCTGCATTCTGTAAACTGAAGTTCACCACTTCTTGGAGATTTATAATTAACTTTTCTACACTTTTCTCCACAATTATATATTTGAAATCATTGTACTGATTTAGAGTGAATTCTCTTATGCATAGTGGTTTGAGTAGATTGATGCATGGACTAAGGTCCAAAATGCTCCTGTACTTATCAACTAGTTTGATGATTTTTTCTGCACCAAATTCGTAATTGCTATGCTTTGATGAAAGTGAGGTGAAGTCAAAAGCTGCCCAATTATTCACTTCCTCTCTTGGAAACCTTTGGTCCAAATGATCACACAGTAGGGAAATAAAACTTAGAATTGATTCACCATTGAATTGTTCATCTCTAATAGAGATTGAAGCAATTAGACTTTTTACACTGTTACTCCAATTTACTTTTTCTCCTAGATATTGTCCTCTCATCTTTTTAATCTTAGCTCGTGTTAAATGTACAGCTTCAATTGTTGATGAACTCCTCTCATTTAACAGTTATAGTTATACGGTAATTAGTCAGAGAGCTTCATCAAGCAGTATTTTGATACTGGATCATTGTTTTCTGAGTTTTCTCATTCAAATTATTTAAGCAAGGTTTCATAATTGTGAAATAAAGCACTTACATCAAAATGTCTTGATAACCACCTTACTTCATTTAGTGGTTTAAAAGATAGTCTTGTTTTCTGTGACATTTGCTGTTTCCTCAAACTGTCCTTTCCAAACTGTAGATCTACAGAAGATTGTATGAATTGTCCTCAATAGTGTCTCTATTTCCTTCATTATTGGTACTTTCTTCCTGGTATCAATTAATCCTAAGTCTTCTCGATGGGCTACACAGTGTTGTTCCATTAAATGTGGAATGCATTTCTTGAGCTGTGTGGCAACACCATTGTTTTTTCCTAACATATCAGAGGCACCATCTGAAGTGAACATCACCAATTTTGTCTGGTCCTGTTCATTCTGAGAATAGAAATCCTTGATTGCAGCTGTAATAGCTTGTGCATTGCAAGTATGTAATTTCATAATTCCACCAAAAACTGTTTTATGCACAGCAGATGCAGTAACTCTAAACTTAAAATAAATTATAAGCCTCTTGTTAACAGAAATATCTGTGCTTTCATCAGTAATAAGTGTGTGATAGGATGACAAGTGAATCTCTGACATGATTTTTTTTTTTATGGAGAACACTGTTAATAGATTCCAAGAAGTCAAAAGCATAATTTTTTCTTCTCCAGCTCTCTGGCAGTTTGAGATACTTTGCCATGTGATTGTGTATATGTTGTACAAAGTTCATAGACCAGTTCATCTGTACAGCAAGTAAAACATTATCTATGAGAATTTTCACCTCATTTGGCATTGATCTTTGTTTTTCAATCCATCCCAGTCTCTTCTGCCGATCATCTGTGGTTTCTAAAGAATGTTTTGCAAACTAAATCCTTGTGTGGAAGACTTTCTGGGCCTAAGTACATGTTATGTCAACAACATATGATGCATATTGCACTGGGGAACAAAAAAAAATATTTTTCTTGGTGCCTGAGATTTTAGACTTTATTCTGGATATTTTCATGCCACTGATTCAGAAAATATCATCCATTCTGTTCTAGCAGCTCTAGTTTTTGAGATATTGCATACGCCATTACCTACTTTATTACCCTTCTGGAATGGTATTATGAGTTGCTCGTAAATCTAAATGCATCTGTATAATTAAATTGTAGCTATGATTTTGCTGATGTTGCTGTTTTGCATGTGTATTGTACATGTACTAATGTGAATTCTTTCCTGTTACAGGTGTTGACATGGCTTCATCATGAAGAAAGTGTTTAAATCATCCAGATGTGTTTTGTTTTATCTGCGGAGAGTACACGTTCATTGAACAGAGAAAAACTATTACTGATTTTGTGAAAAAAGCTTATTTTGCCTATTTCAAAGTACAACTAGGGGACAGAGCTGGGCAATAAATACATTGAATGTATTTAAATACTAAATACTAATACATGGGAGAAATGTATTTAAATACTAAATACTAAATACATTTTACGAATGTATTTAGATACTAAATACAAAATATCAATTGTATTTAAATACATTTATAAATACATTTTAAATACATACAAATTTTAACATATGCATTCACTAATTCACTAAGCCATGACACGCACACGATAAAGAAATCAACCGCTTTCGACTAAGAGTGGCACACAACGGATTGAACTGACACGTTGAAACATGAACCATGCTGTACTACACTGTCGACGCGTCGTACTGTGCTAGTACAGAACGTGTATTAAACCAGTAAAAGTATTTACATTTTTATATTTTGAGTATTTAAATACATTGTATTTAAATACTCATTAAAGTATTTAAATACATGAAAAACAATGTATTTATAAATACAGTTCTAAATACACAAATGTATTTAAATACGTATTTAAATACAAATGTATTTAAATACTGCCCAGCTCTGCTAGGGGACCAAGATAAGCCATGGGCTCCTCATGTTGTGTGTAAAACGTGTACGGAGCATCTGCGGCAATGGACCAACGGAAAGAGGAGGTGCCTGAAATTTGGTATACCAATGGTATGGAGAGAACAGAGAAACCACAGTGATGACTGTTACTTTTGTTTGGTGAATATAAAGGGCATCAATGGACGTAACCAGAGTAAATGGACGTATCCTGACATAGACTCAGCTAGACGGCCTGTTTCACATTCAGATGAGATACCTGTCCCATCATTCAGCCATCTTCCAGAGCTCCCTCAAGAAGATGATGAATCTGCTACTGACAAAGAAAGCATATGTGGGCAAAATGACAGTGATTTCGAAGGACCGTCATCAGTTGCAGAAGGTTTTAGTCAACACGAATTAAATGAACTCATAAGGGACTTAAGTCTTTCGAAGAAATCATCTGAATTGTTAGCTTCCAGGCTGGGAGAAAAAAATTTACTGCTGCTGGGAACCAAAATCACGTTATATCGCGACAGAGAAAAGGATTTATTGCCCTTCTTCTCAAAAGAGAATGATTTAGTTTTTTGCAACAATGTGCGCGGATTGCTGATGAAAATGGGCATATCGGAATACACACCAAGTTAATGGCGGTTATTCATAGATAGCTCCAAACGGAGCCTAAAATGTGTTCTTCTACACAACGGCAACAGATACAGATCAATCCCAATTGGTCACTCAGTCGGTATGAGAGAAGAGCACGGGACAGTCGCCCTAGTCCTAGAAAAGATATCATACCGAGACCACCAATGGGTGATCTGAAGATGGTGAATTTTCTCCTGGGCCAGCAGAGCGGGTACACCAAGTACCCATGCTTTATATGTCTCTGGGACAGTAGAGCTAAAGTTGAACACTGGGTGAGAAGACAGTGGCCTCTGAGAGAAAACATGGTGGTTGGAGAAAAAAATATCATCAAAGAAGCTTTGGTTGACAGAGAAAGGATCATATTGTCACCACTGCACATCAAACTAGGTTTGCTGAAACAATTTATAAAGGCTTTGAACAGAGATGGGATGTGTTTTGGCTACATATGTAGAAAATTTCCTGCGCTGAGCATGGAAAAGCTGAAGGCAGGTATTTTCGATGGACCGCAAATCCGGGAACTCATGAAAGACCCGCGTTTCCAAGATTCAATGGACAACATTGAGGCACGTGCGTGGTCATTGTTTAGTATGGTTGTGAAGAATTTCCTTGGGAACTATAAGGCCGATAACTACGGTGAACTAGTGGAGAATATGCTCTCTTCTTTTTGTAAACTTGGCTGTAAAATGAGCATCAAACTGCATTACCTCCACAGTCATTTGGATCGTTTCCCAGATAACCTCGGTGATCTAAGCGAGGAACAGGGTGAACGATTTCACCAAGAACTAAGGACCATGGAAGAACGGTACCGTGGACGATGGGATACTCACATGATGGCAGATTACTGCTGGAGCATCCAACGCGAATGTCCTGGCACATCTCATCGCAAGAAATCTCAGAAATGCAGTTTATGTGAGATGTCTCAATGAAAGAACTTTTTTTGCCGTTCGTGTCTCAAGCTTGTTTGAATTTAATAAATATTTTTCGTACCTTATGCTTGTTTGATGTTAATACACTATTTTTGCTGATATTCATCATACTTTTGTATTCAATTGACAACAACAGTGATTGCCAGTCAGCAATTATATAATATTATATACATTATATAGAAATATATATAGATATATATCATATCTTGATAAGCAGAGCTGATGGAGAAAAACTAATGTCATTTTTAGAATCAGCGACCTCAATATACCCAGAAACAGATCTAACATCTAAGTCACCAAAAGTTGTGTTCCCCAGTGTTGTATATACAATAATTTGAAACAACACTAGCGTTTCAATTTTTTTTATTTTTATCATTTTTAAGAATGAGGTGTTAATATACTATGTACATTTGCAGTTGCACATAAAATATCAAAATACAATGATAATTTCTTATATGGGGAGGTTGCTAACAGTGGTGGGCGCGGTACCAAAATTTGGGGGTGCGTTACGCGGTACTGCGGTACCTCAGCATGCCCAGTGCGTTACGCGGTACTTTTTCAGGTCCCCCTGGTGCGTTCCGCGGTACTGCGGTACTGCACACAAGAACAACACAAGTAATAGCACATATTTTCAGAAATTGCATATCGGCGATTTCGCACCTGAACTTTCTGCCATAATGGCTAAAAATTGATCTTTGTCACAGAAATGTAACACACGTGCAACCGGCTCAAAAGCAAGCACTGCACTGAGGCGTTGTGATAGGATGGCAACGTAACATGTTCTGAATGAAAACTTAACGTGTCTAGAGTTAGGCTGATGCAACACACGCAGCATTCGTCTTACTGTACTCCTGTAATAAGGTTTACTTCAAAAAAAGTGTTAATTTTTTGAAAAGTCGTGTTTGTCCATACCGCGGAAAGTACCGCGGGAAATTTGAATGCGGTAGCGGTACTGCTGTACTTTCAGCGATCCTTTGCGGTACTGTGTTATGCGGTACTGGTTTGGTAGTGCGGTAGTACCGCAGTACCGCAAAAAATACCGCAAGTGCCCAGCTTTGGTTGCTAATACTGTGGTACTAGTCCCAGTTTGATGAATTATTACCATGTGACTTAGAATTAATATGACATTGATATTAAGCAAATATGTGATTTGTTTATCCATTCTGAACATATGCAATTACAATTTAATGCTGAAAACACCCCATTAACCTGAATAAAATAAAAATGTATTGCATCCTATATTTCTTAATTTTTGAGCTAGTCAAATGTGACAGTGGGACTTTTGCAACATTAGAAATATAACATTAGCTGCCTGTTCATTTATAAATGTGTCTTGCAAAGATATATATGTTATTTTAGCATATTTGTAAGACATTTGATTTAATTTTGTTGGTGGTGATGCACTGCCCTAAACAAATTTCTAATAAGATTGTTGCATCAATTGCCAATTTAAAAATTTTGTTTACATCTCATAACTGAGGGTTTGTGTGTGCAGGAGTATTCAAGTGTGTGGCACCTGAAAAGTTACTGCATGGCTTTGCAGGCACACAGCTTAGTCCACAACCCTGAGGACCAGTGTTCCCTCTATCACCCACTTTTTTCCTTTTATTTATAAATGATCTATTAAGTCACACTTCCTGTCCTATCCACCACTGTGCTGATTATTTCACTCCACTATGCCTGCTTCACAAAGTGTCCCTCTCAACAGTTGCTCCATGTTTTATATGGGGCAGCTATGGTACACTTGACCTCTGATCTTTCTGCTCTCTCTGATTGGGTAAGAGAAAACCTTGTAGCTTTCAGTGCCTCAAAATCAGTTCCTCCATCTGTCTCCTTATCACAATCTTCCACATGACTATCCACTTGCCTTCAAAAATACACAACTCAGTCCTTCCTCCTCTCGTAATCTTTCCTGGAAAGGTCACATCAGAGGTGCAAATAGTTGTGTATGGGTCATTTATGTCAAATCAACACAGATCAGGGGGGAAAAAATTGTGACCATCTCAGATTCTAATAAAATTTGGCAAGTTTGCTGGGTATGGTAAGCGAGTGGTAAATATGAAATTCTATCTCCCTTTGTCATTTGATTTGGGAGATACATTTTGAAATTTGAAGTTTTGTTGAAATTTTTCGTATTTTAGATTCAGTAAAACACTAATAACTTTGATGATAATTAAGTTAGAGAGCTCATTCAGGGACCAATGTTAAATTGGGCTTTTATTTAATATGCAACTTCAGATATTTTCATTCACTGATTTTTTTTACCTTGACCTTTAACCTTCGACCTCAGTTAACCCTTTAAGGACTAGTCTGCAGCATATGTGGTCACTCTTGTTACCAGAATGTATAGGTTTTATTGTTATTCAAAACTAAATATTTTAGTAACTAGTAACTGAAATGATACATATTTTGGGTTCCTTTCTCAACAACTAAATGATATCTATATATAAACATGTAGAAACATTTATAGAAACGAGGCATTGTAGTACAATTTATATTATTATTTCTGGTGGACCTTAAGGTACCATCCGTCATTAAAGGGTTAATGAGAAAATGTATAGCCAAATTTATTTAATTTTTTTTCTAAAACATTTTGTATTTTTAGTACCTTTTTTGAAAATTTTATTTTGGGACATGGATGGGATGAAGAGAGTATTTTTTGTATGTGCATATTACGTACACATAATATCATTGGTCACTTTATTATTAGAATATAACAGGTACTAGAACATGAAAACATAGGTAGGTACTAGAACATGAAAACATAGGTAGGTACTAGAACATGAAAACATAGGTAGGTAATAGAACATGAAAACATAGGTAGGTAATAGAACATGAAAACATAGGTAGGTAATAGAACATGAAAATATAGGTAGGTAATAGAACATGAAAATATAGGTAGGTAATAGAACATGAAAATATAGGTAGGTAATAGAACATGAAAATATAGGTAGGTAATAGAACATGAAAATATAGGTAGGTAATAGAACATGAAAATATAGGTAGTTAATAGAACATGAAAATATAGGTAGGTAATAGAACATGAAAATATAGGTAGGTAATAGAACATGAAAATATAGGTAGGTAATAGAACATGAAAATATAGGTAGGTAATAGAACATGAAAATATAGGTAGGTAATAGAACATGAAAATATAGGTAGGTAATAGAACATGAAAATATAGGTAGGTAATAGAACATGAAAATATAGGTAGGTAATAGAACATGAAAATATAGGTAGGTAATAGAACATGAAAATATAGGTAGGTAATAGAACATGAAAATATAGGTAGGTAATAGAACATGAAAATATAGGTAGGTAATAGAACATGAAAATATAGGTAGGTAATAGAACATGAAAATATAGGTAGGTAATAGAACATGAATATAAAAAGGGAGAAATAAATCCCTGATACCTTTAGTCATTAAAAGTATTAAAATTTAAAAAAGGAATATTACCTGTATGGAAAATTATTTACAATCTGCAAAGTTGGTTTCTAATTTCTCAGTAGCACAGTGTGATTCCTTTTCACTGATGGACATACTTGATCCTCCAGATCGCATTTTATGCCAGGCACATTACAGATAATTTTGGTTAAGCAGTCTTCATAAGTTTTAATTGGGTTCTTTTTGTCTTCAGTAGAAGACTTCACTCCTAAAACCCCAAGTTTCACATTCTGGTGAATGGTATAGGCTTCAGCCAACACAGTTTTTTGACCGTAATTCTGCAGACTTCAAGAAGTCTTCAACTTTTCAGGATTCTGTTCCATAGAAATTGAATAGGCTTCTTTTAGGTTACACAAAATCAATCATTTCTGAAGGTGAACCTTCTTGCCTTCCATGTTAACAAAAACACAGTCTTTCCTGCCTTGCATGATCCTGCTAATATCATCAGAAACATAAAATTGTTTCACAATTTCAGTGGTTGCAGGAGGCAACATTTTGCCTGGTTTCACAGTTGTGCCTGACAATATCCCTTTATTGGCCACTAATTTCTTGGCACTCTGAACCATATAATTTAAGGCTTTGAATTGTTGTTGGATTTGCTTAATTGAGGAACTCGTAGGAAGAATAGTCAAAATTTTTACTTTTCATAGATCTCTTGACCTTAAATTTTTTTTTGGGGTATTTCACCTGAAACAACTTTTTAATGCAAACTGGTGACTCTTCTATTGATTGCAGAGGATTGTTTAGGGAATAAACAACATACCTTGGCTCAGTATTAAAACTAACATCTAAGTCTTCTTTTTTCTCATCAACTGGATTTATGTCACATTCTGAGTTTGAAGTATTAGATGTTGTATTTCCACAAGTTTCAGGCAAATTTGCGATGGTTTTCCTACATTTATTGCAGATTTTTTGTCCTTATTGAATACTAGGTACTTTTTTTATCATCCACTACAACACAGGTCTGAGATTTTTCTTGGAACTAACACCATGACTTGCACTAAAAGGATTACAACATTGTTTCAAAAAATTAAGTTTTTTTTACGTTTGAAACACTTCCAGCCAATTTAAACTGAAAAATATTTAATTCTACACATAGCAGAATTACTGAAATACTTTCCAAAGAATGAAATACAACTTAACTCTGCCAGACCCAACAGTAAACTGAAAGGCTGGTTGAAGCATGCATTTACCATATCCAACAAACATACCAAATTTGATTAGAATTCAAGGAGGTCATGAAAACTGCTGTGTTGATTTGCCATGGAATGACACATATTCTAGTAACATTGTTACAAGAAAGAAATTTAGCTGGCAGCAAGAAATTGGGACAGAGGATGAAAAGGAAGAAAAGGGGATAAAAATGGGCTAAAAACATATTTATAAAAAAAAAAAAATTTAAAAGCAAGGGTATAGGGTGATGGATAAGGGGAATTAAAAGATATAATAAATTTTGCCTTTAACCACTTAGATGTGGATTTCATTTCCAAGGCCTGTTCCATAAAAGTGTCGAACACTGCATAAATGAACACACTTTTCTAGACATGGAGATAAGTCAAATACCACATTTTACACTAATAAAAAATTGTTCTACTATGGTCAAACATCACATCTAAAGGGTTAAGAGGGGAGTATTCTGGTAGAGAGGATTTCCTACTTTCTTCAAAAGTTATTTACATCTATTGGTCACATATACGCTCCTTACAAAACAGCTTCTAAGAGGTCAGGTGTGTTGTACTGGCTCTACAGTTAGGGGTAGATCCAGAAGCCCTTCTGTTCAGAGGGGATCTAGGTTTCCTTTATTTCAGCTAAAAAATGACACCTACAGTAGGTGTCACTTTGTGTGAAAATAGTGACATACACATATAATACCATATTCTCTTCCTGCAAGTACTCTCTGACAATTGTGAGTGGGACTGGTGAAGCTGGCAACTCCACTAAAAAGCTGACACACCAAAGACTTGCTTTGGGCTATGATAAACTCATTAAGTTGTGCAATATTAAACAACAATAAAAGAAATGTAATTTCAACAAAATTTTATTTCTAAGTTTCATATACGTATCACTTGCAATAAGCCATGATGTATTTAATGAATATACAAATTTGGAACAAAAATGGGTTTCAAAATTGTCAAACCATATAATTACCTAAATATTAACTCAGTGATGTGTGGATATAGCATTAATTTAAAGTAATTACAGTGTGTGCAGTTGCATAATTTCAAGATAAGGATACCAAAAGTTGAAATCTAAATACTATGAATATCTTGGATATGAAATCTAAAGATAGTGTTGAACTTATTTCAAGCAGAATCTGAAAATGTTATCAAAAAACCAGTCTATTTTATGAGTTACAACATATACATAAAAATACTATAAGTTGAAAAATTATTAGTCTTGAATTCTGTGTGAATTTTAAAAGTAAAATGTGTTGTCATCTTGGTGTCTGGTCAGTACTGGCCTAGATACTGGCTGTGAACCAAGGATAGGTGTGGGAAATTTGATTTATTGATGAAAATATTTTTTAGGTTACTCAGGGCTGTCATCTTCCCTGGATCTGCCCCTCACAGTTTCTTCACCCCCACCAAGTTGCTCTCTCTATACAGGGGTTTTCTCTGTCTCTGGATGGAGTATACTTCTTGTGTGTGGGTTGGTTCAACCCACACAGCTCTATTTGGCTGGGTGGAATTAAAGGCTTTTTTGTTTCATCAATTCCCAACCTCTTACTGACTGTCATCAATCTCCCCCACTCCACTGCAATATTGCCTTGCTCTTTACTATTGCTGTTATAATGAACACTGCCCTCCTGAATTCTCTAACTGCATACCTCCTCCATTAAGGAGAGCATGTAGTACCCAACTTTTTGAGACATTCTTATTCCTTTTCTGTCCAGCTATCAAATGCAAAGGTTAATTGGTATTTTCAATCTTTTATTCTCTCAACTGGTCATCTCTGGAGCAAACTAATCTTTCTCCATGTCTATGTATGACCTCCATTTCTTTCAAACATAGAGTATCCAGGCATCTCAAAAACCCTGGACCTTGATTTTATTAATGTTAATTAACTACTGTTAATAGCTTTAGGAGAAGAAGAATAATGCCTATCTACAACTGCAGCTATAGATTGGACAGAAAGAAAATTAGAGAGGAAGGCATGGACAGAAGATAGAAACAAAAAGAGGATAGTATAGAAATTAAAGATTTGTGTCAGACTCTGTCAGAAGCTTTTGATTTGTCTAGTACAATAGCAAAGGTTTCACTGAAATCCCGAAAAGAGGATGACCCAGTGCCTGAGACATATGGAAGAAGATCGTCAGTAGAGCATCCCTTGCAGAAGCCATACTGATGATCTGAAAGATTGTGAGAAGAGATGTGTTTAAAAATCTTCCTATTATTAAGGATAGATTAAAAAACTTTAGAAAGGCATGAAATCAAAGCAGTTGGATGATAGTTGGAGGGTTGAGAGCAGTCACCCCTCTTTGGGAGAGGCTGAATGAAACCACTTCCAGCAGGAAGGAAAAGTACCTGATGAAAGAGTTTGCCTATGCAGGGTATCAGCACAGAAGCATATTTCTTGAGAACAACAGGAGGAACACCATCAGGACAATATGCCTTCCAAGAGTTGAAAGAGTGAAAAGAATTAGAATTGGATAGATTTTCACATTTTTGTCTGATGAAGGGATTTTTGGTGAGTCGAAGAACAGATTTTGCAGAATTGTGGGCAGAAATACAGGGTGTTTCACAACTGGTCTGTCATACTTTGGGGGGTGATATCGAGTAAAAAAGTTAATATAACATACTGTAGGTGCTATTTCCAACCCTTTGTGGCGCTACCGACATTTTAATATGCATGGAAAATAATAATTGAGAGTAATTATCTCTGGACCTAACCCAGTTAGGTTTGTTTTTATGGGGCCTTATGAAAGAGATGGTCTAAAAGACCAAAGTACAAATGAAAGAGGAACTCTTGCATTGGATTATGGATGCTGCTGCTTACATACAAAAACACCCTGAAATGATTCAATGGGCAGTGGACCCATGTTTGAAATGAGCAAGGCTGTGCAGTGAAAACTGAGGCAGACATTTTGAACATTTATAAGGTGTATCTCATAAAAGGTAGTAATAAATACATCAGAGTAATACTCTCATTTATTTTTTTCCTGTGCACCTTAGCTCTGCAACTGTTGGAAATAGCACTTATGTTGTATTAACTTTTTTTTACTTGATATCAACCCCCAAAGTATGGCAGACTGGTTGTGAAACACCCTGTATAAGCTGAATGAGAGTCAGGAGTTGGATGGTGATGGTACCTTTTGAAAGACTTCTCTGTTGTAGATAGCATTAGAACAAGTAAAATTAAACGAAGGTTTTTTTTTGTATTAGTAGTAGGAATAGAATATAGAATGTATGCCTCCATACCCAAGTGAATCACCTCACTTAGGTGCTCAACATACTTGGAAAGGCCCAAGTAATCATTCCATGGGAAATGACAGAAGTACTGCCGAAGGGCCTCCAAATCAGCAATGCCAAAGTCCCAAAGGTGCCTCATCTTGGGAGGATTGAAAGGCCAAATTGGAGTAATGGTACATTAAATGGATTAAGATTGTGGTTGAAGGAGCCCAATTTCAAAAAAATCTGACAGTGAGATGGGGGATGAGAAGTAAGGAATAAATCCAGAATGTTGGGCTTATCTCAAAGGTGATTGAGGGATATGACTAGGGTGCTGTACAATCTGCTGAAGGTCATTTAGGAAAGAAAAGTTGTAAGCTAGTTCACCATGGATATTAGTGAAATGGGAGGAAAGCCAAAGGTGGTGGTGAACATTGAATAAGGTATTATATTTGTAGTAAAGGCATATTTGTATCAGTACAGTTTCTCTCTCAATTCATAATTTAATATTACTTATAGTTGTGTGTGCGTGTGTCTTTCTAATCAATTTGTGAATTTTGCATTATGGATGTTTTTCTCTTGAAGGGAAATGTGGTAAAAATTGACATGAAGGAATTTATTGAGGATCCAAGTGAATTTTCATATCCAAATCATTCAGCTTCAGCTTCTGAAAGTGGAAATAGCAGTTTGTCCAAAGAAGAAAGTGAATATTCATTCCCTTCAACATCACAACACTTCTCCAATGAGGTAAAAACTTGCGTTCACTCGTAATAAATGTAGTTTATATATAATGTGTTAAATTAAATGAAAAAATGCAGAAGCGAGTTTGCTCCTTTTACTATACTTGTCTCTGCTTCTAATAACATACTAAGCAGACATGCAATTTTAATTCCTGCTTGATTTTTTAATTAACAGTATTCTGTGACCCTTCCCACACAGAAAGAGAAGAAGAGAGCCAAAATCAACGTCCAGAGTTTTTGAGATGCCTGACCCTGTTTGAAAGATTTGAGGTCATGCATAAACAGGAGGAAGAATGGACTGAGGAAGGTCGTTCCAGAGTTGACTGGTTGAATAGATGAAATGTTGAGAATATGTTGAGAGTCTGGTGCTGCATGATCTCCTTAAAGAAGAGACATACAGTTAGAGTGTTCAAAAGAGCAATGTCCATTTTAATAATGACAGAAGAGAGATAGTGAGGCAACACTATCATGAAGAGAGAGTGATTGAAGACAAAAAGAGAGATTGAATTAATGATACAAAAAGCCTTTGATTCCATGCAGTCAAGTAAAGCTGTAAAGGTATTCTCCTCATTATACTTTTCCTACTTTCCTATAATTCTCCTTTTATAGCTATTTTCTGTCAGCAGTGTCTGTTGTAGGAGGGGAAAAACCTTGTCTGTCTATTGTGTACTTTATTTTTACTACTACAGGTGACCCTCTGTATACACGGTTTCTGTGTACACGGTTTCTGTATTGCTCCCCACCCCCCATATACATGGGAGGGGATCTCATCCATGTACACAGTTTCCCGAGCCGACACAGCTGTGTGTGGTGGCCTGTCGCTCTACCCCTCCCCTCCCTACCCTAATTGTGACGAGGATTCTATTATCAATTCTGCAAATTTACAAATTATACATGACATAAAGGATGTTATCCAATATTTTAATTAATCATTATGTTAAATATATGCATCTCTAATGATTTTAACTTCTTTACAATGTATTTTTATACTTTATTAGTTGTGATTTATTTTTTAATTGTAGTACAAATAATCACAATAATCACAATAAATAACAACACACTCACCAGTAAACATCATCTGCAGCAACTCTACCCAATCTGCCTACCTTTATTTGTAAGTTAAACCATTTTTTTCTTGTTACTGCAGTAGTAATATTTTGTGCAGTTAATATATAAATATACATGTATGTATAGTATGTGTTTTGGTGTTTCTGTACGTGTTTTAGTGATGTATGAGGAAATATAGTTGGTCATAGGGAGGGGGTCAGTTGGTCTAGGGATTGATTGTATTTTTTCCCATAAGGTATTAGTCATGGTTTCCGTTTACATGGGCATTTTCAGGAACCTAACCCCTGTGTATACCGAGTGTCACCTGTATTTCTATGTACAAGAGTCTTTATGTGTAAGCATGGTATAAGTTTTCAGTCTTTTATTTTCATTTGCTTTTTCTCTCTCCCTTATTGTCCCTGCTTCTTTCTTGGGCAAGCCTAGAGTAGATCTTAAGGTTTTTGTTAGCCTGTAGATCAGACCCACTTTTAGTTAAAAGGAAGTATATAATTCATTGCAAATTTTCTATCTAGCAATGTGACATTCTTTAGATGTTGCAACATTAAAATGAGGACTACTTCAGTTTAATAATTCACTGGTCAACAACAATTTTGTCACAAGGGTTTTGATGGGTGTTCTAAGTGTACTTTTTCATGCTGAATCTAAATATGAAATCAGATTTTTTCTATCAGGCTTAGTTTACTTGTGACGCTATGTTCATTTTTTCCTCATTTAGCATGATCACTGGATAAAAAAATAACAACATATTATATTAGTGATGTAGGTCACATCCACACATTTTCTCGCATCCGCGTCCGCACTTTGGACTGCGGATGTCGTGCGGATGTGGACCGTTGAGATAAAACGTCATTAATAAGCGGAAATTATCAAATTCTACTATATTAATAGAACTAGTTCATTGTGCGCAAAAGTGATGCAAGCGACAAGACGAGAGGCTGTTCTTGTATGAAGTTACTCTCTTGCAACCTACTTAGATCCACGTTACAAAGCTAAGTTATTTTCACCTAGTACATTAGAACGAGTTAAATCATCACTTGGCAAAGCAGTTGAAGAGCTTCAATCTCTTGAATCTGTCGCTTCGCCACCCACCAAAAGAATAAAAGTTTCAGTGACACAACCAACACCTTCAACAAGCAAATCTATCACAGAATCTGTGTCTCAGTTTCTTGAGTCAAGCAGCAATGACGAGACCTACGCGATGTCAAAAGATGTAGTAAAAATGATTGAGAGCTATCACCAAGAAAAACGCCTGGCTGCATGTGACAATCCTATTAGTTGGTGGAAAAATACGCAGAATATCTATCCATACTTGAGTAAACTTGCAAGGAAACATTTAGCCTGTCCTCCAACAAACGTACCAAGCGAGAGATTATTTAGCAGTGCTGGATTAATATATGATGAAAAGAGAAACAGACTGGCAGCAGAAAAGGCAGAAAAATTAATGTTCCTTAAGCATAACCTTCCTATAATTAAGTTTGAACATTAAACGATGAACATCTTAGTTTACTTTATTTTAATTACTCATTTATAAATATGCCTAATAAAACTTTAAACTTAATATAAATAGTTATCAAGCTAATTAAAGATCTCTTTCTATAAGGGTGGAGGTTGGGGAAAGAGGTCGGTGGGGTGCATTTGAGTTGGGTTCACGTCCTGCATCCTGGTAACACAATTATGGCTTCTAATTGTGGCTGAAACTCAACAAAATATAACGAATTTATTTGCAGATGAATTCACTGATTGATTTCTATATTAGTTAGATGCTTGATATTATTTTATATGTTCAGAGAAAAGTACAGCAATTATTGTACAATTAATCAATTATACTACATTATAGCTACAGCTCTCTCTATATAATAACTTATTATATACGTTAAACACAACAAATCTTGAATATATCCTAAAAAATAACGAAAATGTAGACATCCGCATCCGTGGATGTTGAAATCAAACATCCTCATCCGCATCCGCATCCGCATCCGCGGATGTGAAAAAAATGACATCCGCTACATCACTATATTATATATAATTAAGTATATAACAATATTATAATATAAAACATTATAAAAATAATAAATATAATAATATATTATATTAATTAATATAACTATAATAAAATATATTAATAATAATATATATGTTATATTAATTTTTCTGTAAAATTAGTACAATTTATTCCTTTGGGGAGAAAGTTCTGATAATGCTGGCAGGATAAATTTGGTCGGAGCAGCAGACTGTGCAGGTTGAAACATGTTTGTACCTGTTCAGACATGAGCCTAGTTTCTGTGTGTAGAGCAGCTCCAAGTCAGTCTGCTTGTAAATGTCACAGTGTTAACAGCTAGTGTCTGTTGCTTCTTGTTAATTTTACACCAGTGTTGTATTCATATAGATGTTTTGTAATGCCGCGGAACTGTCTGAATCATCCTAATTCCTTTTGTTATGTATGTGGTGATATAACTTTAAAATCCCAGAAACGTAACTTTACACCATTAGTAAAAAAATGCTATGAACTTTATTTTGGATGTAAAGTAGGCGATCAGGACAAGAGTTGGGCCCCTCACATTTGTTGTGTGACATGTGTAAGACTACTTACAGGATGGCTAAACGGTTCACGTCACATGCCATTTGCTATTCCAATGATTTGGAGGGAACCCAAAGATCACACAACAGACTGCTATTTCTGCTTGGTAAATACAAAGGGGATCACTTCAAAAACAAAGAGCCTTATGAAATACCCTAATCTACCATCTGCAATGAGACCAGTTCCCCACAGTGCTCAACTTCCAGTACCAAATCCTCCTGAACATGTAAGTTTAAGTGATGAGGAATCAAACGTAGCTGTAGCATATCACGAGGAAAAAGATGAAGACATTTCTGATCCAACATTCCAGGCTACCTGTTCCTCCAATGAACCACATTTACTGTCACAAGGAGATCTAAATGACCTAGTTCGTGATTTGAAATTATCTAAGAAGCAGGCTGAACTTTTAGGTTCAAGATTAAAGGGTTGGAATCTACTGCAACGTGACATTAAAGTTTGTTTTTTCCGCAGCCACCATGATGAATTCAAAGAATGGTTCTCCCATGAAGATGGACTTGTGTTTTGTAAAGATGTTAATTCAGTCATGGGGGCTCTTGGTCATGAACATAACGTGGATGAGTGGCGATTGTTCATTGACTCCTCAAAAGTCAGCTTGAAAGCAGTCCTTCTTCACAATGGAAATAAATTTCCTTCTGTACCTATTGCACATGCTGCAAACATGAAAGAGTCATACGACAACATGAAGTTGCTTTTAGAAAAGTTTCAGTATCAGAAATATAAGTGGAATATCTGTGGAGATCTGAAGGTCATTGCACTTTTGCTAGGGTTGCAGCTAGGTTACACCAAGTACTGTTGTTTTTTATGTGAGTGGGACAGTAGGGACAAGCAAAACCACTACGTTAAGAAGGATTGGCCAAAACGAACCTCACTTGTTCCAGGCAAGAAAAATGTTGTGAATAGTTCACTTGTTGACCCTGAGAAAGTGTACCTTCCTCCTTTGCATATCAAGCTTGGACTTATGAAAAACTTTGTTAAAGCGATGGATAAAGCGCAAACAGGATTCACATACTTGAGAAATAAGTTTCCCCGGATCAGTGATGCCAAGATTAAAGAAGGCATTTTTGTAGGCCCTCAGATCAGAGAATTGTTAAGAGATGAGAGATTTGAAGGAGAGTTGAATGAAGTTGAGAAAGCTGCGTGGCAGAGTTTCAAAAGTGTCTGCACAAATTTTTTGGGAAATCACAAGGCCGAAAACTATCCTGAAATAGTAGGAGATCTTAAGTCTTACCAAGCAATGGGGTGCAATATGTCATTAAAGGTTCATTTCTTGGACTCTCACTTGGACTTTTTTCTGGAAAACCTGGGTGCGGTAAGCGATGAACATGGTGAGCATTTTCATCAGGATATTTCTGCCATGGAAAACCGTTACCAAGGCAAATGGAGCCCCAGTGTGCTGGCTGACTATTGCTGGACTCTTAAGAGAGACATGCCTGAGGCAAAGCACAGCAGAAAATCAAAACAAGCTACTTTTTAAACTACAGGTATGTCTTTTCGATCATATTTTAATAAGTATGTAACTATATGGGTTTTTAAAAATTAAATTGCATGTCACACAAAAACCAGACCTGATAGAGAAATTTTACAAACTTATTTGGATTCAGCACAGAAAATACTATAAGAATAAGGTATTTTCATTCTTGGGACATGGAAAATTTTTTTTTTTGTTGCCCAGTGTAATTTTCAAAAATGCAACATTTAGATTAAATTAAGTTGTGTTGGGTTTTGCTATAATTTGTTTTCTACAAGCCAGTTATATGTATTTGCATGCATAAGATAAATATATGTATGGTGTAAAACTGTAAATGAACTCTGAAAACTTTTTTTCATACTTTTTCCCTACTCTAAATCTTTTTTCACCACTTTCTTCTATCAGCAGTGGCTGGTGGAAGAACTACTTTGTCTCTCCTTTGCTTTCCTACTAGTACTATTATTGTATGAAATCATTGCCACCCAGGAAGGTCATTCCTCCTCTACTTGGGAAGGAGTGTGCCCAAAACTTGTCACCTCTGAGCTCAAGCTGGAACAGGGTGAGTGGGTGGGATCAAACACCACGCTTCACCACACAGAACCTGACACCATAACCATTGAGCTACTGCATGCTCTGTTATTGCGCATCATGATATGACAGTTTATACTAGTGTTTATTATACAGTATTTATTTTTCTTTTTTCTCTCTTAATTTTATTGATCTTGTCTGGAGTAGAAGCTTATATTGAATTCTTTGCAGTTCTCCAAAGATGAGAAATCATGTTCTGAGAGTCATTCAGATTCACCAAATAGAAATGAAGTAGTAAGCATTAAATTTTAATTTGGGTTGCATAATTAAAATAGTCGGGATACAGTCCTCCTTTCTTGCATGATTTAGTAGTTGATGACTGAGAATTCATAACTAAAGACCTATTACTCAGTCATTATTTTAATTGATTGTCTTGTGCTGCTGAGGTTGGTTACAGTTTGCAATTTATTTCCTGTAGTTTAGCATCTACATTCTAAATGGTACTAGATATTTGGTTATATATATATATATATACATACACACATTTAACTGCAATGACCACGCAGTATATTAATGTATAGAAATGACGTAAGTATAGAGGAGCGTTCTGCATACGAGGAAGAGAAATAACGAACAAATGAAAAATGAGGTGAACTGCCCGGGAATCGAACCCAGGATCTTCCGATTGCCAGTCAGATGCACTATCCATTACACCACGGGCCTCGATCAGTCATAAGTCGAAATTCTCCTACATAGGGCAGAAACCAATGCCCTGAGAGGGCACCCTCGCAAATCGTGAATATGTACATTTAACTGCAATGACCACACAGTATATTAATGTATAGAAACGACGTAAGTATAGAGGAGCGTTCTGTACACGAGGAAGAGAAATAACGAACAAATGAAAAATGAGGTGAACCGCCCGGGAATTGAACCCAAGATCTTCCGATTGCCGGTCAGATGCGCTATCCATTACACCACGGGCCTCGATCAGTCATAAGTCAAAATTCTCCTACATAGGGCAGAAACCAATGCCCTGAGAGGGCACCCTCGCAAATTGTGAATATGACCATGCAGTATATTAATGTATAGAAATGACGTAAGTATAGAGGAGTGTTCTGCACACGAGGAAGAGAAATAACGAACAAATGAAAAATGAGGTGAACCACCCGGGAATCGAACCCAGGATCTTCCGATTGCCGGTCAGATGCGCTATCCATTACACCACGGGCCTCGATCAGTCATAAGTCATATATATATATATATATACACACACCATATATTATATGAAATGTTTACTCAATATCTTGTATTGAATTTAGCTTTCTGAAATGAATAATACCTATTTTGAAATGTTTATTAGATATTTCAAGTATCCTAAAACTGCTTAAATGTTTCAGATATATAAAGGCATAAAAATTAAACATTTCAATTGTACAACAACTTAATTCTCTATTTTCTCCTTGCTGCATGTGCATTGTGGTTAAAAATACAGGTATCCCTCACTTAATGCTGTTAATGCATTCATGAAAGTTGGCATGTTATGTGCAAAAGCATAAAATGAAAGAATTTTCCCATAAGAAATACAGTAGGGTTTCGATAATCTGGAACTCAGTAATCCAAAAGACTCACTAATTCAAAAGTTTTGGTCTGACTAGCGTGTGAGCCTGTGTTAGACTGTACTGCATGCTGCTCTGCAACTATTGAAACAAGTAAATTGATAAAAAACTTGGCAAATACTTTATTTAATTAATTTCATATTTTAATACTATATATTATTTTAGTTTTTCTTGATTGACAGGTAATTTATATATGAGTCTCAATAATCCAAGAAACACACTCATCTGAAACTTGTCCAGTCCCAAAGTGTTCAGATTAACGAGACCCTACTGTAATGTAATAAGGGTAGGTTACATTCCTGATAGACTATATTTATAGGATTGTTTTTAATATTTATATTTTATAAGTATTTTAAAAAGAAAATATTTAAAACAAACACTCATTAGATATACTAATACAAACTCCTCATACATATAGTGTACTGTTCTCGCCAAAAATGGTTGTGATCTAGGGTTTGGCAACTGCACAACAGCATGCATACACATAGCAAAATTAATTCACAACATCTGAGGATTGTGTAAGGAATCGCATTATGATGAAAATGCAATCTTTTAAGCTGACGAACCAGTCTGTATCCCTGAGTTCTGAGCCTATCCTAAGAACTAGTCTTCTTGATGTATGGTAGGCCAACCCCAGGTTCAATCTCTGAGTTAGACAACTTATATTTGAGAAAAGATGGCGATAAATTAGTAGTAGTTTGGGCTAGTGCAACCAAAATGAATCTAGAATTGAGAATTAAAATGTTTAAGGAAAAATTAGCTGAACTAAAATATGTATTCATTTGAAAAGTATCCATTTATAGGAGAACTAATTTGAGTAGAGTCAGCCCTTGCTTTAATGAATCAGTTGGTTCCTGAAAATGGTTCATATATCGAAAATTCATATATTGAAATCAAGAATTCCATAGAAAGTTATAGCTTATTAATTCATTTCAGAGTCACCCCCAGTTATGGAAATATTCATAAAAATATACATAGGAAACAATGAAAGACATCATATGCATGTAAATACATTAAAAGACATCAAGTAATACTGTACTTGCAAGCTTATTGGAGAGCAAACAGCTAATTAGAATGGTCTTGAGGGTGGAGTTGGGGGAGATTACTGGAGGGAAGTCAGAGGGAGACATTGGAGTGTGTTCTCCAACTGAAGATTTTGAGAGACTCCATTGTGGAATCTTAGCTGGGGGTTTTGAAGGGCTGGAACCAGTTGTTTGAGGAGATCTCCTTGGACTTGAAGGAGGAGTTGACTCAGAAGTTGTAATTTCAGGAAGAGCTTCAGGTTGATCTACTGACTTCGAAGAAGTTGTAGCTTGAGCAGCAGGCCTCTTGAAGAATGAATCCAGGGATGGCTGCCTGACTTTCCTCTTCCTTTCTTCCAAGATTTGTCTGTAGCAGGCAGTTTTATTGTTCAAAGCTCTGAAAACACTCCTGCTTCTCTCCATTTTGCAGTCTTCCTTCATGATAGCTTTGAAGATCTCCAGGTGCTTGAAGGCTTTTTTCTTGCCTTTGATGGTGAGGGATCCTCTTTCAGGGCTCTCAGGGATTTGTCATTCTGCTGCACATTTGATCACCTTTGGGTATTTTGGCATACATTTGTAGCATTCATGCCAGTAGAAGCCATTAGTATCCACAGGGAATGGTGTTAATATTAGGTTAATTCATACAAGTCAAAATTCATATAGCGAGCACAGAGATGGGCAGTATTTAAATACAAATGTATTTAAATACATTCATGTATTTACCAATGTATTTTTAAATCCATTAATTTTGAAGTATTTAAATACTGTATTTAAATACATTATACAGTATTTAAATACAAATAGTAAATACATGTGAATAACTTTGCTGTTTCTGCCAATTTTACCGATGCACAGCAGCACAATGCATACCAATCACATCATTGCAGTTCTCAACATGCAATGATATGATCAGTATAAATGATATGTAGAGGCAGAGGGAGTGCACCATCACGTGATGGCGCACACCCTCTGCCTCAGCGAGGGCTTAGTCCTCAACCATATCCTTTCGTGTGTGGTAGTGGTTGTGTTATAGTCTTTCAAGCTATAAGTACCCGGTACTACAGGTAGTTATCCGAAACTATGGCATCGATGTTGTCCAGTGGCTCTAGCTCGAGTATTAATACAGGTGAATCATCAGAAAAGAACACATTGCACCCACTTTTTTATGGTAAATATTTTAAAATAAAAAGTAAAGACGGGACTAAAGTTAAGTGTACATGCATGTTGTGTAATCACGTGGTTTCTGCTGCGACGAATTTGATTACAAATCTATATACACACTTGAAGGTAAGTTTTTATTTTATGATTTTATGATTTCTACTTATATATATATACGGTATATTATTAAATTTATTATTCATATAGCTAAGTTATATTTATTTTTTCCAAAGCGTGTTCATCCTGGCATGGTTAACACTGTACAACAACATGTAGCATCCAAGTGTACTACTGCCAAAAGAAAGGCAGATCATGGCGAAGAAAACCCATCGCAAAGCAAGCAACAGAAAATGATTGAAGAAAGTTTCAGGACAGACTACAAGAAAGTCAAAGCAGGTGGATGTTGACAATGCCATAGCTGAATTTATAGTTCAGGCATACATCCACTGGCAACTATCGAGCAACCTGCCTTGAAATCACTTGTTTCAAGTGAGAGTTACTCAATAATTTTCTCTATTATAAATTACAGGTGGTAATCGTTTTATACTACACTTTTTTCACATCAAATTAAACAAATATAGTTCAAGTTAAAATAAGTCAGGTTCAAATTGATTAGTTTCATTAGACAGTGATGGATTTCAGAATGTCTATGTGGAAACAATACTTTATTTTTATTGAAATATTGTACATTCTTATTGCCAGTTATTGGTAGTGTATTTTTTTTTATTTTAGCTCTGAATCCATCTGTCAACACACCATCTCGCTGAATGCTCGGCCAAAAACTAGTTGAAGATGAGCAGGAACTGAAGTTAGAATTAAAACAGAAGATTGGAAAGTTAATTCACATATGCCTCTCAGCAGATATATGGTCGACACGCCACTGAAGTTTTCTAGGTGTCACCGTTCATTGGGTCAGTGTGTAAAAATTTGACATTCAAATAGAAAAAACAAATAATAATATACAGTATATATATATATATATATATATATATATATATATATATATATATATATATATATATATATATATATAATATATACATACCGGGTGTCCGAGAATTATCTGTACAATTTTTGGCTGTTATTAAAAGTCAACCATGAAGTGTAGAAATTCCAGTGTTATCCCATTTTACAGAGGAACTCATTAAGTTTTTTCTGATAAGTTTTGACAAGTTTTTTCTTTTTTGTACGCAGGTGACAGACATTGATGATTTAAAAGCAAGAATCACAGCTGCTATTGAGCGAATTGATGTGGATATGCTGCAGCGTACATGGCAACATTTGGATTATCGATTGGATATTTTGCGAATCACTGATGGTGCACATATCGAATGTTTGTAACAACGTTACTTTAATAAAAGAAACTTTTGAAAATACAGATTCTAAATAATCTTGTTTAAGAATTTTACGTGTGTTATCAAGAATTTTATTAAAAGATGAAATTGTACCGATAATTTTCAGACACTGGAATTTCTAAAAAACTTGTCAAAACTTGGTATCAGAAAAAACTTAGAGGTTCTCTGTAAAATGGGACAACACTGGAATTTCTACACTTCATGGTTGACTTTTAATAACAGCCAAAACTTGTACAGATAATTCTCGGACACCCTGTGTATATATATATATATATATATATATATATATTGTCAGTTGAAGCTAAAATGGGAATGTTTGAGGGAATAATTGTACCAACGGTAATGTACAGATGTGAAACATGGTCTTTGAATGTGAGGGAGAGAAAGAAAGTGGAAGTGTTAGAAATGAAGTGCTTGAGAAACATATGTGGCATAAGTTTAAGAGACAGACAGAGTGAGGAATAATGTGGTGAGAGAGAGGTATGGGAATAAATGTAGCATGTTAGAGAGAGTGGATTGAGGGGGTTCTTAAATGGTTTAGACATATGGTTAGAATGAATGAGGAAAGAATGGCGAAGCAGATCTATGAATCAGAGGTGGAAGGGATGAGAGGGCATGGTAGACTGAGAAGAAGGTGGAAGGATGCAGTGAAAGATATATATATATATATACTGTATATATATATTTTGTTATTTATACAGATTGACAAAGGGAAATTTGAGTGACACAGTGGAGCCCTAGCTTGTCGGCACTTCAAAGGTGAACACACTTACATAAGGATTGCTGAATATATTGAAGACATCATGACTGAGTATAACATACCAATTGCGAAGGTTATGAGCACTGTTACTGATAATGGCTCCAACTTTGCTAAGGCATTTGGAGATTCAGGGTCAAAGCCCACGAGAATGATCAGCTAGCAGACGAAGACTATGAAAGTGAACCTGATGGTTGCGATGAGGAGAATGATCTTCAACCAGTAATGTTAGAGACTGTGCAAAACCCACCCACAAATGATGATGAAGAGAACAAAGTTAACACCAACATCTATACCCTATCAAAACATGTGCAATGTGCGTCACACACCTTAAGTTTGGTTGCCACTACCAATGCAAAAACTGCACTCAAGAATTCCAAGTTTTCCACAATTAATCATTCTGCAGTGGGCAAGTGCTCTGTCCTCTGGAACAAAAGTGGCCATCCTAAATCAGCTGAAACAATACATAACATTTTGAACTGCAGCTTACGTTTGCCATGCCCCACATGATGGAATTCGCTCTACGATTCACTTACCCTTCTCATTAACCATAAATCTAAGCTGAATGATGTGATGATGGCTCAAAGTTTGCCTGCTTTCAAGTCACATGAGATAGTTTCTGGAAGAATATGTCGCTGTTCTTTCCCCCATTGCCATAGCCATTGACCACCGCCAGGGTGACCATTGTTTTTATGGCAAACTCCTCCCAACTCTTCTCTCGGTTCAAAATAAACTAAATTGGCTTCAATCTAAAACTTTGAAACATTGTCCAGCACTGCTTGCAGTAATCATCCAAGGGTTTCAAAAAAGGTACAAAAAGTACCTGACCCTAGAAGCTGACCCAGAAGTTCATGACGCAATTCTAGCAACAGCAACTCACCCATATTTCAAACTGCAATGGGTCGACATAAACAAAGCATGGAACAATGAGACCCAGCAAGCTTCTGTAAAGAACATTTTGATGATGGCAGCCACAACAGTTTACACAGACTCCAAAAGTCCTCAAGCAGATGACAATCTGTCAAGTTACTCTGAAGGAGTTGAGTATTTCGGATTTGAAAAGAAATCATCCTCTCATGAACCAACTGTAGATATGAAAGTGCTGGCATATTTGAATGACCCCGATCACTCCATCGGAAGTCTAACTAAACATCCGCTAATACAGACCATGTTCTTGCGTTACAACACCACAATACCATCATCTGCACCTGTAGAATGCCTGTTTCCTTTGTAGGGATAACACTCTCCCCTACAAGAAACAGACTTAGTGACAGCACTCTGGAGCAACTGATATTATTACGTAGCAACAAAAATGTGTTCCGAATGTAGTGAACTAGTGATTAGATACTATAATTATGTAATCAGAATTTGTTGTAATACAATTTATAAAGGAATGAAGTATATAATCGGAAGTTACTTTGAGTTTAATATTAATCCTAATTATATTAAAATCATTCATATGTATGAATTTTGTTATATTTAAAATGTATTTAGAAATGTATTTAAATACCTTTTGTGTATTTAGTACTTAAATACATTTAAAAAATGTACTTAATATTTAGTATTTAAATACATTTTGGTGATGTATTTAGTATTTAGTATCTAAATACTTTGTGTATTTAGTGCCCATCTCTGAGCGAGCATTCATAAAGTGAGGACTAACTATTTAAAATTGATAATTGACTTTGATAATAAATGCAAAAAACCACTTTTTTCTACATGAAGGTCAAAATATGAAAATAAAAACCCACTCTAATAGACAGAGTTTATTTCCACAACAGTTTCGACACCCACTGGCATCCTCCTCAGGTGGATACAGAAAAACGAATAAACCAAAACAAGAGGGAAAAACAGTCCAGGGACTGACCATTAGGAAATTCACACCTAGGTTAGATCCCATTCTCCCAACACTGGAAGGGCATTTTCATTAAGTACATTCACACACATTTAAAACTATCTTCCTGTTCTAAATATACAGATTCTATTATTTTTTTATTTTTTTACATAATTATTACATTTATTATTAAATTTATTACATTTAATATTGCATAATTATTTATTACAGAAATTATAAATTTATTATTACATTGGTTATTACATTGTTGTTTATTATACAGAACTTATAAACTGAAAAACGAATGAAAAAGATGATTAGGAAACAATCCAGAGACCATTGAGAAATTTGCACCTAGGTTAGATACCGTTCTCCCGACACCGGAAGGGCATTTTATTACAGGGTCCGCTTATAAGTACATTCCCACAAATTAAAACTATCTTCTTCTATACATACAGATTCTAATATTTTGACATAATTGCATTTATTATTGCATTTACATTTTTTAATATTTATTATTATTACCTTTACCCTAATTATTAAATTTATAATATTACCTTTATTATTACATCTGTTGAATTTATATTTATTTCCACATTTATTACTTCCATTATTACATTTACTAAAAGCAAGTAAGGAAACAATCCAGAGACCTTTAAAAAATTCACACTTAGGTTCGAACACGTTCCCACGACTCTGTAAGGGATTTTTTGACCAAGAATCTCATTAAAGGGTCTAACTTACAAGTACCTTCGCACAAATTAAAATTATCTACTTTTTCTATACACACAGATTCTATTATCTTTCTTTTGACATAATTATTACATTTATAAAGTACCTTACTTGATTCCCAATCTATAGCATGATTATTTTGGCTGGTGTGATAAAAAATGGCATTATTAGTATTACAACTTCTGAAGGCATATTTGTGTTCTTTAATACAGGTTTCAATATTTCTTCGTTTCTCCCACGTATACTAAATCACAACTTTTACAGGGAATGCTGTAGACACAGGCTTGGTTCCTCTTTTGCAACGTTATTCCTAACCAATTTACTTTTCACGGTAGATGAATATTTGAACGCCAAAGCAAACTTAAAATCTTTCGTCAACTGTTTTACTCTTTCTAAGCCGGCAATGTAAGGCAAACTCTCATATTGTTTTTGGTTAACTGAAGGTTCCCGAGGGGCATAAAAAGATTTTCTGGCTTTAAAATACACCTTTCTGATAAACCACTCGGGATATTTTAAATCCTTAAAAATGTTCCAAATCTTTGAATTTTCCGGGTCCAGCAAATGTGGGCTACAAATCCTGAGTGCTCTTAGAAACATGGAAGAAATAATTGAGCTTTTAACCCCTTCATTATGATATGAAAAATAATGAATGTACGAATTACAATGAGTAGGTTTTCTATAGACCGTGAAATTGGGCTTTCCGCTTTCGTTGATGACCAAAACATCTAGAAAAGGTAATTGTTTGTCGTTCTCCCATTCATATTTAAATTTAACAGAGGGAACAAGATTATTTAATGACTGAAAGAAAGTGTCAAAGTTGTTCGAGTGGTCAGGCCAAAATGAGAAAATATCATCTACATAACGAAACCAAATTAGATTCCTGGGACATATTGTTTGCAACAATTCCGACTCATAATATTCCATGTATAATGTACTCAGTATTGGGGATAAAGGGGACCCCATTCCCATGACTCCAGATTCCTGGGATCTTGGGAGCATTGCTCCAGTAAATTTGACCATGAGAAAAAGTAAATTTGGGTTTGGGTTTTGTTCATCCGCTAGATGTTATGCAATTTTTTTGCGTATACGTTCTTGTCCAAACCAATTTTTTTAAATTACAAATTTAGTTATTTTAAGTTTAGTTGGTAATTCCATATTTAACAATTATTTTTATTTTTTGTTAAGCTTCAATGTTTTGATAATTAAAATTTTATTAAAACGTATTTTTTTAATATAAAATTATCAGGATTGGACAATGTTCCATTGATCTCGGCCAGGTTTGATAAATTGGCCAGATAATTACTTGTGCGGTTTTAAGTAATCCACCATGACTCTAGAATTGAAAAGTTTAGTTAAGTTTAAACTTACTTTTACTTACTTTAACTTACCTACTTTTACTTACTCTTCCTTACTTTTACTAAGTTTAAAGCACTTACTTTTACTTACTTTCATTGTACTATTTACTTACTTTTACTCACTTTTACCATACTATATTTACTAACTTTTACTTATTTTGTATTTTTTCAGGTAGTCAATAATCAATAATGGATCCTAATATTGATGAAGCTGGAGAGAAAAGTGAGGGTGTTAAAAGGGGTTACTTTTGTGGTCAATGCAAGAACAAATATTCAAAGAAGCAAAACTGGGAGGAACATTTTAATTCCAAAAAAAATATTTGTTACAATACAAGAGGTCCCAGAGTTTGGGCCCACAGCTTAGATATTGCAGTAAAGAAATACCAGGATGAAGTGCAGCAAAGAGATACGGCAAAGCAGTCATTTAGTTTGTTCACAAAATGTGCTAGTGCTAGACCTCAGAAAAATGAACCAACTTCATCAACTGCTAATCTAGAAAATAAAACTTTTTCACTAGATGTTTCACAGACTGAAGAAAGTGCTTCTCCTCCACCTAAGAAACAAAAGGTAAGTGAGGAATCTGCGCATCAGACTAACAAAACTGCTTTAGAGGAATTTGAAAATTCCCAAATCCAGAAGACATTGAATGCAATTTTGCGCCTAACAAAAGAAACTCACCAAGCTGTTGTGGTTAATAAAGAGAAGAGTCAAAATATGCCTTCAAGTTCAAGTGTTGCATCCAAATCTAATAAAGCAAAAAGCAACAAATTTGACATTTCCATAGCCCATTTAAGCAAGTGTAAATCAATACAAGAAATCCTGAACAATGATTTGATCAAATCTACATTCAAATTGGTGGAAAAGAAGGATCTAGGGCATGCTGCTGATTCATTTTCAGTACCAAGTGATATAATGGAAAACATTGCAAATAGTGACACTAATATGCCTGATGTAGATATAGCTGTTGAGGATGAAGATGATGATAATCAAGAAGATATTGATGATGCTTCTGATGATAAAATGTTTACATTATATTCAGGGGTGCAGTGCTGCCGGAGCTCACCGGAGTGCCGCTCCGGCACCTCTGCAAGAGAAAGTTTGGAGGAATTACCATAACAAGCAACAAAAAAATTGTCTCCATTAATTATCAACAGTTTAGTGAGTGAGTGCAAACACGAAATACTTAGTCATCGTGTGGCATATATAGAAACAGGATAGGAAATGGCAGGCTTTTGTCAGGCCCACCAGAGCTCCGGCACCTATAAAATTGGCACTGCACCCCTGATTATATTGCATAGCTTGCACAGACCCCAAAGCATGTGCTTCAGACAAACATTCTAACATAAAAGGTTACTTCAATGTTAAAGATTTAACCTATGTATGCAAACAAGGAGAAAATCAAGAGAGATGGTTTAGAAATCTGAAAACCCACCTGAAGGGACATTTAATTAAACTTCAGCATCATCAAAGAGCTGCTGTTTATGAAGTGATGAAAACATCTTCTCGGAACACTACTAAACGCATAGAAGACTTATGTGGCAACATCTTATACTACATAATGAAAACAAACACTGCATGGGCTCTATATCCAGTACTTCTAGCTGTATTACATAGGTCAGGTTGTGAGGTTGGAAATTTGAATCATAGCACACATGCATGCGAGACAATTTGTGAGCTATTAGATAATCAACTTAAAGAACAAACTGTAAAGTGGTTCTTAGAACAAACTTCAGTAACAATAACAGCTGACATTGGAACAATTTTGGGATTAAGCATGCTAGTTGTATTAGTTATGAGTGAAGAAGATAAGACTGTAAAACTTGCTGGGATAAATTTAGTACGCAGCAAATCAGGAGTTTATTTGGCCAATGAAATTTTTGATGTGTTGAAGTCTCCTAATCACTTGAAACTATCTGAAGAAGCAATTAAATCCAAGGTATCTGGAATGGTTGGAGATGGGGCTTTTTGTAAGGACAACGAGCCATTTAAAAACGAAATGAAAAAGTTGTTTGGAGAAAATTTCAAATTTTGATGGGACTTAATGCATCTTGTGAACAGAGCCCACGTTGATGCATTGAAGAAAATTTGTAAACTAAGTGAGCTTTTAGACTTTATTCAGAATCACACTTCAAATCTGAGATCAGGCCTTGACTATACCAATATGGTTCTTGACAATATCATTGGTTTTAAGAGACCAAAACTCAAATCTGATACTCGCATGGTTAATTACGAATTTGATCAATTTGACAGATTTGTGGAAAATTGTGTGTTTTTTGATCATCCACAAGAGAAAGAAATTAGTGCCAAGTTCTATGTATTGATTTCCTATGTAACAAAGATTATGTTGCAAGTAGCTCAAAAAACCACAGTTAGTGCAGAATTTGTAGAAAATATATTTTATAAAGAAGGAGGGAAAACTGTTATGTTAAGAGTGATGGAAACAATTTCCAAATTAGCTAATGGAGGAAATGCAAATGATGTAGTTTCTGAATTTAAGCACGATACCACAGGGTAGCAAAAGGAACTAACAGCTGAGGATTACATCCTAAATGAAGTTTACAAATACATCAAGAAACGTTCTGATTACTACCAGGTTGCTGAAGTTGCTAGACCATCCAGAACCAGATCTGAAAGTAGTTTTACAAAAGACTCAGTGATAAATTGGCTGACAGAATATATAGAACAGCTGTGGAAAGGAATCACAGAGAGATTAAAGCATTTTGATAAAGATGGATCAACTGCCTGGAGTGAAGCACCAGCTGAAGGGACATTCTCCATTCTTGGTTACATTGTTGAACACAAAGGATCCATTAAGCCATCTCATTTGACTAAGCTGTGCAGAATTGTGAAGGAGGGTCCAGCTCCAGGCACTAGATCTGCTGTAATGATCACACAGAAAGCCATTGATCAGTGGCCAAGCATACATGGCGGTAAATTCACAACAAATGCCTACATGCAAGGTCTAACATCGTCCACTGTTGCTGCTGCAATGAATAAATAAACTTAAGGTGAGTTATAAACTGTTCATTATTGTATTATTATGTTTAGCTAAAACAATTTGTAATTGGTATGTCGTCAATTCAAGAGTTTACTATTATTAACCTATCTAGTGGTGTAAGGGGAAAAAAAGTAAATTCAGAGCTGTGCTCCAGTAAATTTTTTCAAATCTGGAGTCATGCCCATTCCCATACCAAAACATTGCAAATAAAATTCTTCACCGAAGGAGAAGGCATTATTGGTGACAGAGTTTTATCAGTTCTAAAAATACAGATGTGGGCATGCCTAGTTCTACATTACATGTTGGCAATTTTCTACCTAAAAAACTAAGTACATCATCAATGGGAACTTTCGTAAACAAGGACTCAATGTCAAAACTGATCATTCTTCCCCATTTTAAATCTAAGGACATAACTTTGTTAATAAAGTCACAGGAATTAGTGATGTGCGGGCCTGAAAATTTACCAACTAATGGGGATAATTTATCTGCAAGAAATTTAGATAACCTGTAACTAAAGGAACCCCTGTGTGAAATAATGGGACGGAGTGGTGTATTAATCTTATGGGTTTTGGGTAGGCCATAAATGTGGGGGAGTTTGGGGTTAATCTGTAGAAATCTTTTAGGATCAATTGCTGGGACATCTTTTAATAAGTTCCTGATGGTTTTGTTAAATTTGGCAGAAAGATGCTTTAGGGGGACGATCTCACTTTGGTGTAGGTGAATTCATCACTAAGTAACGCTTCCATTTTTTGTTTATAATCACACTTGTCCAAAATAACCACAGTGTTACTTTTGTGCGCTTTAGTGACAAATATTGCTTCGTTCTTCCTGAGCTTGTCTAAAGCTAACCAGAATCTTTTGGGAATGGAGTCCATTGAGTTGAAATGTTTCAGAAACTTGCTCAGAATCAAACTATTTAAACACGGAATATCCACCCTGGAATTAACTATGGAAGAGACAAAATCTAAAACAATGTTTTTATCGGGTTTAAGGGCAAATGACAGCCCTAAATTAAGAACTTCCTTTTTGGATTTGGATAAGACATATGTCGATAAATTTAAAACGGATCCTTCCACCGCACACTTTGACCAAGCACTTTCATCACATAAATAGGATAGCTTTCTGTTAGTTGTTGTTCAGTGCGTCTAGTCTCCACATTGCATTTATAATCTGCAGTTTCAAACAGCGCCACAAGTAGTTCACATGACACATGCGATTTAAGGATGCATAGACAATTTCTTAGTTTGAAATACGTATGGTCAATTTCTCTTTTAACACACGGAATATGTTCCTTCAAAATTTCCCTGGCAAAATTTGGAAATGGTGTATGGTGCTTCCTGAAGGTAAACGGTATCAAGGACTTCGGGCACACTCTGGATTGTTTCCTAATCGCCTTTTTCATTCATTTTTCAGTTTATAAGTTCTGTACAATAAACAACAATGTAATAACCAATGTAATAATAAATTTATAATTTCTGTAATAAATAATTATGCAATGTTAAATGTAATAAATTTAATAATAAATGTAATAATTATGTAAAAAAATAATAGAATCTCTATGTTTAGAACAGGAAGATAGTTTTAAATTTGTGCGAATGTACTTAATGAAAATGCCCTTCCAGTGTCGGGAGAATGGGATCTAACCTAGGTGCAAATTTCTTAACAGTCGGTCCCTGGACTGTTTTTCCCTCTTGTTTTGGTTCATTTGTTTTTCTGTATCCACCTGAGGAGGATGCCAGTGGGCGTTGAAACTGTTGTGGAAATAAACTCTGTCTATCAGAGTGGGTTTTTATTTTCAGACTTTGATAATGTAAATTACAGGAAGTTATTTGATAAGGATACATTGCAAGTTACAAGTAGAAATAGATATAAATTGAAAGTCAAAAGTTATTAAGAGTAATACTGTGAAGCAATTCTTTTTGTATAAATTTAAACTCCTTAAACTTTCATGCATTAGACATTTCAGATCAGTCTTTTCAATTGTTTAAAAAATTGGGACAATTTAGACATTTCACTTGACTTAGTGAAATGTCTAACAAAATGTTTAATTACTGTGAAATTATGTCTAAAGCATTAGACATTTCTAAATTGACAAAACTGGGGCAATGTTAATGGCCAGTGAAATGTCTACTTCCATTTAGTGTGTACAGAATACATTCCATGAGCAAGGTAGTTCAAAGGAAACCAGAGAATCATCAGATGACATTTTTGCTGCGAAGTAGATAATTACAAAACTAAGTGATTGGATGCCAAGTATATATGAGAGTTAAGGAGTTGGAGGAAACATGTGATTAAGTGAATAGACTCGCTTTGTGACCAGTGCTAAGGCTGATGATGATCATATGAAGTTGTTAAATGCAGTGAACATTTTTATTTTAATATTTTTGTGTATGATATTTAAAGGGTGACCTAAGTAACTGATTCGGCATTAATGTTGGCATAAACTGGGTTGTGTGATGTTGCCATGCTATTCATTGTGTATATGGATAGGTAATGGCTTCTGTGAAAACAAGAATGCTAGAGAGAGAGTAGTTTAGAAGAGAGTGAGTAGCAGCTATTGTTGCATCATACGTATGTTAATAATCATTCAAGTGAATCGGAAAATAAATTTAGGAAATTTAAATTTGAATAGCCTTTATTGATAAAATAAATAGTTTTTGTTTGTTTTCACATGAGTAATTGTGAAATTGGACTGTTTATTTTATTTAATTTGGCCCTGAAGCTTCAGGCTTTACTGGGCTCTAAATTAAAAATAAATATCTACTATTATTAATAATACATTAATCACAAGTTGTTATTATCAGTATAAAACAAACACAGTCATCATTGAACGAATGACACCACTACTATACAAAGTAATCAATATTACTGCCATGATGAAGGCAGTAATATATATAAGCCATCACATATATAGTGTGATGGCTGTTCAAGATGAACAGTAACAAGAAATGTTCACTTATTCTAGATTCTTGTAAGTATTCTATTATTAATCTAGATTTTAACTTGGGTTTTAAATGAATTTACATTCACAATATATTGTATATCAGTATTTAAATCATTCCATAGTTTGTCCAATGAAAATGGTAATTTTTGAGATGAAAACAATCTAAATTGAGGAATAACTTGCTTTGATCTGTTTCTGGTCTGATATGAGTAGATTTCTTGATGAGTTACATAATATCTATTTACCCATTGTAAATTATTGATTTTGTCCTGAGGCTTGTAAATAAAAGAGTGTGTACCAGTTTGATTCCATCTTTGAGCTTTAGTAATTTTAGCTCTTTAAATAATCCACTACAATGGTCATGGAACTCATCATCAGATGATAACCCTATTGCTTGTTTTTTGATAATAAAGTTTAAAGCATTGTAGTGGGGTCTCCCCAAACAAGGGTGCAGTACATTATATAAGGAAGAACAAGAGTGTAATACAGAGTTAATAAAGCCTGTTTAGGGACTATATTTCTAAGCTTAAACATAGTAATGGTCCTTGAAATTTTTTTTCAGATATAATTTATAGGGATGTACTGATATCACTTTTTAGCTGATAACCAATAATTAAAAATAGTATCAGCCAATAACCGATACCAATATCCAGCTAAGGTTTATTAGTTTGTCATATTTTTGTAACATATTGATAATTTATTTTCTGTGTTGAAAATTTGGCAACAATGCAATAATCCTTTTCATCAAAGATGGCAATAGGTGTCAGTTTTGTTTGTTATACAATTGGACTGTAGGCCTATGTTGGGCTGAGTAAATGTGTTTTTAACCAGCTTGCTGGGTTAATATTGTGAGCTATGACTACAAGATAGTTTTTAGGTTTTCTAGGCTTTATATCTATTTCTCAAAGGATTTACACTTGTTTGATTGGCTGTTTGAAAAGAAAATTGGGTAAAACTTATGTGCTACATTTCTTTGGACCTAGGCTATGATGAAAAAATAACGAGTTATGTGAAATGATAAAACAATAAAATATTGGAAATTTCATCTTCTAAATAGTCTTTTTTTCATAATTTTGGAAAAATCATACTTTTGAAATATTGGCTGATACCGATACCATTAAAAATCTACCAATATATCAGTACATCCCTAATAATTAACATGGTTGTTCGATTGCAAATTCTTGTCTTGCATTATACAGTAGACCCTCACATTAACGTACACTTTGGGGGGAGCATGTGGTTGCTAAAGTGAAATTTCCACTAAAGTGAAGTACAGAAAACCCCCACTTTAACATACCAGGGAACATTAAAGTGAAGTACGGATGACCCCCACTTTAACATACCAGGGAATGTTAGTGAAGTACGGATGACCCCCACTTTACCGGACTATGGGATGTTAAAGTGGGGTTTTCTGTAACCAAAATACTTCAGTACAGTTACATATGTATGTATAGCCCTCGAATCTCTACATTCAACACATGAAAATGCATACATAGACTTACCTACTTATGAAACATGCACATGTAAATATTTATTTTTATGTAATCATCATATATAGTCAATCCTCCAAAATATTGTCTGGAACTTCTGGTGTGATGGCTGGAAAACAGTGGCAGCTCATGGTGAGGGAGAGTAGGGAGGTGCAAAATTGTCTATAATATATGCTATATAAATAAAATAGATTACAAAGTGTTAGATGCACTACTTTCTGCATGTTACAATCATATAGAATTAATACTATGAAATAAAATCATCTTTCATAGTTTTTAGTGATAAAAAAACACCATGAGCTGCCACTGCTGGAAAATCCAGGTCTGGTATGAGGGTCCTGAACTCCACTTCAGGTTCTGGTAGGGTGGCTGGTGAAGGAGTACTACTGCTAGTACTTGCACTCTCAGGAAACTGGAGTGGTGACACAGTGAAGCCAACACTGCTGCTAGTACTTGGTGATGGTTCAGTGGGCATTGAAAGGTCAGACATTCCGCTTGAAATGGAGCTTTGGCGTGAAATGGGCATGGATGTGCATCGGGGCTTGGCAGCAGAGGGCTTGAAGAAATCATGAATTTTCGTTTGCTTGATCCTTTTGTTTTGACTGGCAATGATTTAATTTTGGCACTTCCTTATGTAGTTATAGTAAGGGAGAATATTAGGCAGTGCCGTAATCTCATCAATGGCTGCTTCTCCCATAAGCTTTCTGTTCGATAAGCCATGCTTGCACTGGGAATGATACAGCCAGCCACCACTTGCTTTGAAGTCCATGTCGTTGAACTCCTGCATGAAATGCTTAGCTGCTGACTGGAACATTCTTGGCCCATTGCTGCTTGAACCACATGTAAATAGCCACATCTATGTTTTTCTTGTAGGATGTGTTCAAGTGAGACTGTTTCGAACTCCTGCCTCCTGATTCACTGTTTAGCACATAGGCGTGTATTTCATTGCGCTCCTGCTTGACTTTGTAGATGGTGGTCTTGCTTATCTTATGCTCCTGCATAACAAATGCTACACTTAACCCTTGTTCCATGTCAGTGAGAATCGCTTTCTTCTCTTCAATGGAGATCGTATGCCTTTTCTGTTTGACACTGGTAGTACCACTTGTGGATGCCATTGTTCAGAAAATAACATTTGTACGAGCAGGCAATAATTAAGTAAAGTATGTACATACACTGTTGAAGCACAGACTATCACTGTACTCCTATATGTACTGCTATTAACTGATAAGTCACCTTGAGCTCAAAAAAATGCTATGAACTGATAAGACCTGTGTAACACAATAATAAGAAATAAAAACATATAACCACATACAGTACATACATACATACATACAGTATTCATAAATAAATGATATTTAGATACATAAATATAAATAATTGTATGTAACTATCTATGTAACATCACACAAAAGAACCCCTAACATGCATAACACTTGGAAGCGGCACTATGCACATACACAACCACTCGCCACCACTGCCCACGCAATACAACAGGAAACAACTGACTGCAACCTCATCCGAGGGCTGGTTCCAATAATATTCTGGTGGCATCAACTTCACTTTAACGACTCAGAGTCTGCTAAAGTGAAGTTTGGTGATGCTAACAGACTTTTTTTTGTGGAAATCTTCACTTTAATGACCTGTATTACGTTAAACTGAATGTTAATGACCAGACAATGATTTAGTCCATCCAATGAAGTTTCCACTAATGTGAAGGTCATTAACACAAGGAATTTCTGTACCAAGAAATTTTGTTGGAGTAGCTACACTCCTTTATAGCTTACATAAAGGTATATTTGTGCTAACATTGGTGTATGTGTTTCAGATGCTTGTTTGGTATGATAGCAGTTAATGTAAATTTGAGAGGTGTGATTGATCTAAAATGAAATGGAAATGGGGACATTGAGGAAAGGTGTGGAGTGAAAAGTCATTGGATGTGTGAATGGAGAAAAATATGCTGGCAATGTTTTTTTATAGTTAGGATATAATCAATAACTGTGTGAATACGTGTAGAATTGATATAGAGAGAGAGAAATGGAAGTTTCTGAAATGTAAATACAGATCATGACATCAATGTTAACACAAGAGCTACAATCCTAACATTTTCCCATAAGGTAACACTGGATTCCTGATTTTGGGATAGTCGTAGCTTGCACTACTTTGATTAAAATATAATTTTTTAATATAAAAAATTTAAGATGTATTTTTTATTTGATATTTTCTTTTAGGTGTAAGAAAAAGGAACTTTGTTTATGGAAGCACATAATTTTTTCTTTTTTTAATGCATGAAGGAGGGGCCAAGGGCAAATGCCTCCAAAAATAGCCCCCACCCCCTCTGAATACAGAAAGAAGATGGCAAAAATCAAGGTTGAAGGATTTTGAGATGCCTGGACACTGCTTTTGAAAGATTGGAGGGCATAGACAAGGGGAAAGATGGATTCAGGATATGTTGGAGAGTTGACCAGTTCAGTAGATGAGAGATTGAAAATACCAATTAACCCTTGCATTACAGAGTTGGACAGAAAAGGAATGAGAATGTGTTGAGTCTGGTACTGCATGCTCTCCTTAAAGGAGGAGGCATGCAGTTGGAGAGTTCAGAAGAGCATTGTCTGTTAAAATAGCAATAGTAAAGAGAGAGTGAGGCAATATTGTGGTGAAGATAGAGGAGGGATTGAAGACAGTCAGTAAGAGGTGGGGAATTGAGGAGATAAAAAGCCTTTGATTCCACCCAGTCAAGTAGAACTGTGTGGGTTGAGCTACTCCACACATGAGAAATGTACTCCAAACAGGGGTGAACAAGATTGCACATATGGAATGAAATTGAGTGTAGAGAAAATAGGAGGGTACAGAAAAAGGGATGCTGTCAGTCAGTCATCCCATATACCTATGTTTTAGTGAGGAAGAGGTGGTGGTGGTGGTCAAAAGATGGAAAATTTGAGGAAAGGCCATGAATGTTGCAGAAGTTTATGAAAAGTGAATTGGTCAGAGACCCAGAATGTCTCAAATTGGCATTAGCAGAACCAGCCCTGCTGCCTGGGTCTGTATTTTCCAGTATTGGCATTGGGAGAGCCAGAAGTGGGAACATTTATAGTCCCTTCCCAAGGGGACTCCCAGGCTTTTGAGGTTGATACTATTTTTTATTTTATTTTGAAAAGATTCTGTTGTATGTAAGATGCATTTGTGTCATGAATAGTGAGAGAAGTGTGTGTTTGAGAGCATGCTGGACTGCTCACAGGGTACATGAGACATTGAAAAAGATAAGTTAAGGAAGACAGTGACAAGAGAAGTAGGAGTTCAAGCACTCCCTGTCTTTTGCCTACTTTTTCCCCCAGAGTGCAGTCCATCCCCATTATCCTGTTTTTCTCATTCATTGTTAATTAATACCATCTCCCCATATCTGTCGTGCATTCCTGCTTATCTATATTTTGTCTGATAGCCCTGATGTAAAGCAACACTCATTTAGTCATTCACTCATTCATTATCTGGTGCAGCATCTAGAACTTTCAAACTTGAAATCTGCCTTCAGTCTGTTCTCTGAAGGCCATACTGGATGGTTGTCTTGAATTGCTCTGGTTATAATTTAGTGAAATAATTTATTAAATTTATTTATTTACAATTTTTATTGCCTCATTTTTTGTTTGATATTCATTTTGTATGTCTTTGCAGACTTATACTGTGTTATATGAAGGCTAAAAACATGTTAGAAAGTAATTTTTCAACTATTAAATGCACTTGTACTTAAAACTTGGGGACCTTCATAACATTTTCAAGGAACTAATTAACATTGACTATCAGGGTTTGATTGTATTTCTCTGGTTGATTGGTGTCTACAATCTCCTATTTGATGCTTTTAGTGTGCATCTTTAAGTTTGAATTTTGTCAATGACTTTGACCAGTCTTAACTGTTGCTCTTAATAAATTTAAATTTGAAAGTCAGAAAGTAAAATGAAAGTTAATTTAGCTTAATTAACTTAACTCAGTTACTCAGAATTCAAAGAAAAGGTCAAAATTTAATTTGGATTTCATGTCAAAGTCAGTCAGAACTTTAACTATAAAAAAAATCTCAGAATTTAAACTTTTCATTTAATTTTTTCATTTTTCAAAGCAAAGGTTTTTGGTCAGTTAAAATGTGGATAGAAGTAAATTTCATAGTAAAGTTCAAAATTCAACCAGGTCATCCATCCAAAGTTTTGGTGCTTTGGCATTTATTTTATTTATGAATTTGAATTTTGCTTTTGTGTTGGGAAGCTTTTCTCTAACAGAAATTAGTGTTGCTTTTTAACTTGGGAAGTAGAATAAAGTTCACATTTGGGCAAAGTCGAGGTTGAAATTCAGAGAGTTAATTTTAACCTTAATTCTAAGTTAAAAATTAATGTTGGAAGTAAAATTGAAATCAAATTTTAAAGTGAGCATTGTTGATTAGAGTAAAAATTCATTGCAGATCAAACTAAGAATTTATATTGAAATTCTCAGTCATAATTCTGAGTGAAATGTTAAAATTTAAAGGAAAAATAGTTGAAAGTTTAGACTTCAAATAACTGAGATGAATGTGATTGCTTATCTGCCTCTTCCATGAAACTACAATCTAGAACAGATATATTTGAAATAGAGAAGTGTTTTATAAGGGTTAGGTTTAAGTTTTAATTAAAGCTAAATTACCTTTTTTGTTTACTTGATAAGCATAGTAGTATAGCAGGGTTGTGGAGTCGGTCCAAAATTTTCCGACTCCGACTCCACACATTGTAAAAAATCTAAAAATCTGACTCCGACTCCTCACATTTTAAATATACGACTCCGACTCCTCTAGTGTTTCACTCATTATCATAATAATAAGACATTTCATCACCACCACACTAAGTGTGAAATTTTATATTTTAGATTTTATATTTAAATAAATATTAATTGTATATTCTGAAAATGTAAAAAAAAAATATTAAAAAAACTTAATCTAGGGGCTATCAATGAATAAGGTTTATTGACCAAAAAAACTAAATAACCTAAATGTTAGTATTTAGGATTTAGAAATTAAGGGTGACACAGGACACAGAAATTGGAGTCGGAGTCGGAAGTTTTTTACCGACTCCGACTCCGCCCTGAAACCTGCGACTCCACGACTCCGACTCCACAACCCTGTAGTATAGTATGTGAATAATTTCAATGTGTTGACATATGTTTTATGAAAAAAAGTTGAATGAGCTCATTATTATTTTCCAGATAGGTAAGAATTCAGAAAGAATGTCAAACATGCAGAAAGTGACTACAGCTGACTTTATAAACAAAGAATATATTAACAACAGAGAGAGAGAGCCTTTTAAATGTGCCACTTGTTCCTACAGTACATTAAATATTTCACATCTTAAAACACATTTAAGAACTCACACTGGTGAAAAGCCTTTTAAATGTGGCACTTGTTCCTACAGTACACCAAATATTTCAAATCTTAAAACACATTTAAGAACTCACACTGGTGAAAAACCTTTTAAATGTGGCACTTGTTCCTACAGTGCTTCACAAATTGGAAATCTTAAAGCACATTTAAGAATTCACACTGGTGAAAAGCCTTTTAAATGTGGCACTTGTTCCTACAGTGCATCACTTAGTTCTACTCTTAAGGCACATTTAAAAATTCACACTGGTGAAAAGCCTTTTAAATGTTGCACTTGTTCCTACAGTACATCAAATATTTCACATCTTAAAACACATTTAAAAATTCACACTGGTGTAAAACCTTTTAAATGTGGCACTTGTTCCTACAGTTCATCAAATATTTCACATCTTAAAATACATTTAAAAATTCACACTGGTGAAAAGCCTCTTAAATGTGGCACTTGTTCCTACAATACACCAAATATTTCAAATCTTAAAAGACATTTAAGAACTCACACTGGTGAAAAACCTTTTAAATGTGGCACTTGTTCCTACAGTGCTTCACAAATTGGAAATCTTAAGGCACATTTAAGAATTCACACTGGTGAAAAGCCTTTTAAATGTGGCACTTGTTCCTACAGTGCATCACTTAGTTTTATTCTTAAGGCACATTTAAGAATTCACACTGGTGAAAAACCTTTTAAATGTGGCACGTGTTCCTTCAGTGCATCAAATATTTCACATCTGAAAAGACATTTAAGAACTCACACTGGTGAAAAACCTTTCAAATGTGGCACTTGTTCCTACAGTGCATCAGATAGTTCTACTCTTAAGGCACATTTAAGAATTCACACTGGTGAAAAGCCTTTTAAATGTGGCACTTGTTCCTACAGTACATCACGAAGTTCTGCTCTTAAGGCACATTTAAAAATTCACACTGGTGAAAAGCCTTTTAAATGTGGCACCTGTTCCTACAGTGCATCATTTAGTTCTGCTCTTAAGGCACATTTAAGAACTCACACTGGTGAAAAACCTTTTAAATGTGACACTTGTTCCTTCAGTGCATCAAATATTTCACGTCTGAAAAGACATTTAAGAACTCACACTGGGGAAAAGCCTTTTAAATGTGGCACTTGTTCCTACAGTACATCACAAAGTTCTACTCTTAAGGCACATTTAAGAATTCACACTGGTGAAAAGCCTTTTAAATGTGGCACTTGTTCCTACAGTACATCATTTAGTTCTACTCTTAAGGCACATTTAAGAATTCACACTGGTGAAAAGCCTTTTAAATGTGGCACTTGTTCCTACAGTGCATCACAAAGTTCTGCTCTTAAGGCACATTTAAGAATTCACACTGGTGAAAAACCTTTTAAATGTGGCACTTGTTCATACAGTGCATCAAATATTTCACATCTGAAAAGACATTTAAGAATTCACACTGGTGAAAAGCCTTTTAAATGTGGCACTTGTTTCTACAGTGCATCACAAAGTTCTGCTCTTAAGGCACATTTAAAAAGTCACACTGGTGAAACATCCCTGGGGATAGGGGATTTGAAAGAATACTTCCCACGTGGTCCCAGCGTGTCGTAAAAGGCGACTAAAAATAAGGGACGGGTGTGGGGGAAACCCCTCCCACCTGTATGTAGCTTTCCACAAACAAGAACGGGATGTAATGTCTACTAAGGAAAGTTCACACACTGGCAGGATGTCACCCAGGATAAAAAGGTCCCCTCAACCCGCTTACGCACCAGGGTGGGTGAGGTGAGCAATGGTGCAACTTTTCTCAGTCCCAGAGGAGAAGATTCTTCACCAAAAAGATCAATGCGGGGGATCCCACCAGGTCAAGGTATTGACCCTGGACCCCAGCTTTTCCATCAGACAATGGGCCCAACAAAAACATATGTCAGTTTGACACAATAAACTGGACCATTGGAGAAAAGAAAAGGACGTAATCCTAGCAACAAATCAATGCTAAGCCAAGTTCAGATATAGTTGAAGTGTTTGGCTTCAGGCGGAAGCCCCACTTACAGCTATTTAAAATAGTAAAAGGAGTATAAACCAAAAAAGTGAAAAGCCTTTTAAATGTTGCACTTGTTCCTACAGTACATTAAATATTTCACATCTTAAAACACATTTAAAAATTCACACTGGGGATAGGGAATTTGAAAGAGTACTTCCCACGTGGTCCCAGCATGTTGTAAAAGGCAACTAAAAATAAGGGACAGGTGCAGGGGGAAACCCCTCCCACCTGTATGTAGCTTTCCACAAACAAGAAAGGGATGTAATGTCTACTAAGGAAAGCTCACACACTGGCAGGATGTCACCCAGGAGAGAAAGGTCCCCTCAACCCGCTTACGCACCAGGGTGGGTGAGGTGAGCAATGGTGCAACTTTTCTCAGTCCCAGAGAAGATTCTTCATCAAAGGGATCAATACGGGGGAGCCCACCAGGTCAATGTATTGACCCTGGACCCCAGCTTTTCCATCAGACAATAGGCCCAACAAAAACATATGTTGGTATGACACAATAAACTGGACCATTGGAGAAAAGAAAAGAACGTAATCCTAGTGGCAAATCAATGCTAAGCCAAGTTCAGATATAAAGTGTTTGGCTCTGGGTGGAAGCCCCACTTATAGCTATTAAAAATACTGAAAGGAGTATAAACCAAAAAAGTGAAAAACCTTTTAAATGTGGCACTTGTTCCTACAGTGCATCACAAAGTTCTGCTCTTAAGCCACATTTAAGAATTCACACTAATTGCAAACAGGCCTAATTGCTGACAGTATATATGAACACCTAGATGCTGGAGGCTATCTGGAGAAAGAATAAAAAGGATGTAGAAGAAACTGCTTTGGAACAAAGGATCAGCTGCTCAACAGAACTATCCTTGAAGACTAAGAAAAGAGGCAGAAACCTAAGTATGGCATCGATAGACTATCAAAAGGCATTTGATAGTGTCCCACACTCCTGGATTTTGGACTGCCTCAAGCTATACAAAATCCATCCTACCATTATTAGCACTTTAACAAACTAGATTGCAAAATGGAGAACAAACATCACTCACCCATGAAAATGGAAAAATATCCATCCCCCATGTCGAGATTGAGCGATATATTCCAGGGAGACAGCTTGTTACCCCTGCTATTCTGTCTCACCCTGGACCCCCTTAGCAAACTACTTAGCAATAACAAGGGCTACAACCTCAGTCAAACTAGGCGAAGAAATCTAGACAGTGTTCTGAACCATCATATGAACCATCAATTTGGGAAGAGACACTGAGATTCAGGACTTGGAAGAGGATAGTTCCTACAAATACCTTGGGATAGAAGACAGTGGTCATATAGAACATCAGTAAATGTGAGAGGAAATCAGAGGAGAGTATGTTCAAAGACTAAAAAAGATCTGCAAGACCCAACTTGCATCAAAGAACAAAATAATGGCTATAAATCAACTCGCCATCCCTGTGTAGGAAGGTGTTATTCTGTTACACGACAATGCGTGCCCCCATATCGCTGCACAGACTAGAAAATGCCTTCAAGAACTTAAATTTGAAGTTCTTGACCATCCAGCCTACAGGCCAGACCTGGCACCTTCAGATTTTTACCTGTTTGGACCACTAAAAGACGCTTTGAGAGGTCAGCGATTCCAAGGCAATGATGACCTGAAGGAGGCAGTGCATGACTGGCTACGCACATAGCCAAAAACATTCTTTTGTGATGGTATTAGGAAGCTTATAGATCGCTAGACTAAGTGTATTGAGAAACAGGGAGACTATGTTGAGAAGTGGTGTGTTTATAATCTATCAGATGTGAAAATAAAAAGTGCGGATACTTATTGAATTACCCTTGTATATTTAAATAGAAATTAACAAGTGTGTAGCAGCCAGAAATTAAAATACTTTTTTCTGCAAACCTAAGTAATTGAGTTCTTAGTCCTTTCAAAATTTGGCTTAGTCAGCATTCAACCATAATTCACAGTTGGTAGATCTCTAGTTATAATTAAATATATTATTTTATTTACATTTTTGTTTTCCAAGAATCATTTATAATAGGTTATTTTAAAGAAAGTTTTTAATAAAATAAACTGAAAACATTTGTTCTCATGTTTCCAAATTTTTTTTTTTTAATCTGGTTAAATTTATTTTATTTGTATAAAATCTATACACCCAATATTTGATATGATTCAGTAATCTCTAATAAATATAGAGGCCGAAGCTTAGGCAATAATGCTAAATACAGGTGGATCATAAGTGTTAAACTGTTAGAGAATGCTACAGGAAACATGACTTTCAAAACAACTTAAAGGACCTGAGTAGTCTGTGCAGTGACTTTCACAGGATAGGGGAGGCTACCAGAGATAAAAAAAGATGGTTTTCTTGCAGGCCACTCATCTGGTGGGATAGCTATTGTATGGAGATTAGGCTAATATGGAAAATACAGGGTGGTCCAAAAGTTCATATCTATTTAGCTGAAATAATAGTTTTTTAGGATAAAAATGTAGTAACATAATTAAATATATTTATTTAGGAAACTTAGGTCTAAGGTTCAACATGAGCACTGTCAATGTCTGTAAATCTTGTCTGTCCACTGCATTGTGGAACACATTCTCCAGCATCTCCATGGGCTCGCAGATCCTGCAGGTCTGTAACTCGTTTTGTAAACCACCTCAGACTCTATGAAGTGTTATGTAAAGAAGCCTGATGGTGTTAAATCCAGATATTGGGCTACCCAGTGGCTGTTTCCACCATATCCAATCCAGTGATTTGGTAAGAGCTCATGAAGGTATGCATGAATGATGTTTGCATAGTGACATAGAGCTCCATCTTGAAAGACAAGTGTCAAGAATGCCATGTGAACAAAGCTGGGATTCAAGAAACTGTTGAAGCATGTCAATTTATTGTCAAGATAAATTGGCCTTGTTACTGTAGCATCTGCAAAGAAAAAGGCCCATAAATCTTTGATCTTGTCATACTCAACCAGACATTAACTTTAGGAGAATCTATCTCCCATTTGTAGAACTCTGTTGGTTTTTCACCAGCCAAGATATGGCAATTATGTCGATTAACTTTTCTGCATGTGTGCAATGTAGAGTTGCACCGATGTATCGGTATCGGTATCAGCCGTATCGGCCACTTTTCACAAAGTATCGGTATCGGCCGATACTGTTCTGAAAACTGATACCGATACTTTGAATTACTGTTTTTTGAAGAAATTATCTTATTTTATATAAAATTAATTTTTTTTATTATTATACAGTAATATCTTTAGTTGTTTAATATATATTTTATCAAAATTAGCAATGTTTACATTTACTAACAAAACAAAAAATCATAAAATGTAACTATAGGCCCCTATACAAGATTACAAATACTCAATATGGTAATACAGTATCATATAAATATACAATTTCAAATTACAGTAATAGTTTTCAGTAAAAATGAAAGTTTTGTAAAGTTGTTCATAGATGGCACCACGCGGCATGCATAATCATAATAAACCATTCAGTTGCTTGAATGCTTGAATCTCGTGTGTAAAGTTATTGATAATACACTACCATTATATGCATTCATTGGTTTAGAACTTTATATAATAAGATATATATATATATTTCTTTTTCTTAATTTAATTTCAAATATATATTGATAAAATAAAAAATATTTCTGGTAAATAAATTTACAATTCTTATGTATTAATAATGGTATAGGGCCCAAGTAAGCTAGACCAGCCTACAGTGATAGCAGTACTTTTACTGTATGTACCCCAATATACCAGTGTATGATAATATAGTTTACAGTAATAAGTTATAAAATTATCATCTTTGTATTAATTTAATTTAAAATATTTTTATACAACATTAAATTTACATCTCCTAACTTTATTAGTAATGGCTTTAGGGCCAAGGCCCTAAGTTGGGATTGGGAAAGGCATTTTAAGTTAATTGAGATATTATATCATTTACTTGAACTTTTATTAATAATCAATTTTAAAACTATTAATTAAAAAGTATCGGTATCGGCACTTTTTTGTAGTATCGGTATCGGCCAAAATATTGGTATCGGTGCAACTCTATTGCACTGTCATCTCATCACTAAAGAGAATGTGGTTTAACAAGTTTTTTGTATGAATTTTTTCAATTAATTTTGTGCACATGGTGGCTCATCTTAGATAATCCTATTCGTGTAACTCATGTAGCACTTGATTATGGTAACTTCTTTTTTAATGTTGATTTTAAAATCCTTAGAACAGTAATTTTTGGTATGCTCAGTCTATATGATGCTGTGCGAGTTGACATTCTGGGATTTGTTTCACAGGCATCTCTTACCAATTCAACATTTTCTTGAAAGGTACCTGGATGTACAGATCTTGCCTCATCATGAACAGATCCTGTTCTTTTAAATTTATTGACCAGCTTGCAAATTGCTTTGTCTGTAGGTCCTGGTTTGTGAAATCTTTTGAATTTTTCTCATTTCTTTGCACTTCTTCCCTTGGATACATAGTGTCACTACCATCACACATTCTTCTACATCCATCATCATCTATGGCCTGTAGAAAATAAAATAGAAATATAATTATTTCAGCAAAATAAAGAGCAACTTTTGGGCCACCTTGTATATTAATGAATTGAAACTTTGTTTAAACTCCCAAACTGGAATAGAAATCTATGTTGACAACAAAAAATTTGTCATTCTGTGCATCTCTATACTTTTTCAGGCATTTCATAATAATGATGATTACCTCATTAAACTGGGGCAGGTGAGGAGTATTATTGATGAGTTGGATATGACATGTGTTGATATTAATTATAATTAATAATAAATCTTTGTTTGGTATTCTATGAAGATAATAACTTGACCCTTTCATCTATATGTAATCTTCCTGGTGATAGCTTTACTTATGTCAATGATAGTTGGCACACTACCTCATGGTTGGATCACTGTATATGTACACCTGATGCAAATTAGGCAGTTCTCAATATGGCACTTTTGTACTCCTATACTAGTTCTGATCATCTGCCCTTCTTAATTGAGTTTGATATTGATTGTATTCTGATGCTATCATAGGTAAATGATAGATGTAAAATTGGTTGCACTGGCGCTCCAGGTAAGTATTGGCTGGTAGGTATGTTATGTATAGTAAATGAAACTGGTACTGCACCAATTTGGTTCCTTGCATAGCATATGGAAAATAATAATATAAGCAACAGAGTTTATTCATAGCAGTTTTTGTATTGTTCCACCACAGATAGAATATATACAATGCAGTACAGTAAGTTCTTAAATGACAAATTTGACTGATTTTGAACATACACCAAATTTCCTTACTAGCATGTTACCCTGTACATACAGGTTTTTGCAATGCCTCTCAATTTCATGCTCATCTCATAGCTCATGAGATGACTTAAGTATTTAAGTGTGTCTTTGACAGGTATTGTTTGACCATTCATTTCAAAAGATCCACATGATACACATTTGAGTAGATTACACACACAAAATCAGAACACAGCCCTTTGCCCCATTATAGAGGATGTCATTTTGTATACCATATTGTTCACATATATCTAATGGTACTCTCAGTGCATGAGGAGAGGGTGACAGAAGAATAAGGTCATCAGCATACACTAAGATTATTTTTTTCTTTTTACTTCAGTGACACAACTGGTATATGTAGATTTTTGTTGTTAGTAAGGTCATTCATGTATGCACAGAAAAGATAGGGTGATAATATACCCCCTTGCCTAACACCATTAGTTACTTTAAAACCGTGTGATACAGCGCTTTTCCATCTTACAAACATGTCTGCTCTGTATATAGAATACAAGTACCTTAATATATATTTAGGTACCCTTCGACAGTAGAGTTTCTTATAAAGTTTGCAATGGCTAACTCTATCAAAAGCTTTTGATATGTCAAGTGCAATAGCAAAAATTTCACCGAAATCCTGAAAGGAGAATGACCAAGAGTCAGAGAGACATGCAAGAAGATTGCCAGTAGAACGCCCCTTGTGGAATTCATATTGACGATCTGACAAGATTGTGAGAAAAAAGGTGTTTAAGAATCTTCCTATTAAGGATAGATTTAAAAACTTTGGGAAGGCAAGAAATCAAAGCAATTGGGCGATAGTTGGAGGGTTGAGAGTGGTCACCCTTCTTTGGCAGAGGCTGAATGAAAACTAACTTCCAGCAGGAAGGAAAAGTGCCAGATGAGAGAGAAAGACGAGTGTGTTTGCCTAGGCAGGGTGTCAGCACAGAAGTACAGTTCTTAAGAACAACAGGAGGAACACCATCAAGACCATATACCTTCCTAGAGTTGAGCCCAGATAGGGCAGAAAAACATCCTTAGAAGAGATTTTAATATCAGATATAATAGTCATTGGGGGGGGAAGAGATGGAGGAACAGCATCGGAATCATCCAGGGTTGAATTGTAAGCTCAAGTTTGAGCGAAGAGTTCAGCTTTGTCAGGAGTAGAGACGGCAACTGTGCCATTGGAATGGGAAAGAAAAGGAAGTAAAGTAGTTGAAGAGGTTCCTAGCTAGATGCCAGAAAGAGTGTGAAGAATTAGAATTGGATAGATTTCCACGTTTTTGTTGGATGAAGGAATTTTTGGTGAGTTGAAGAATAGATTTTGCATGATTCCAGGCAGAAATATAAGCTGAGTGAGAGTCAGGAGTTGGATGGTGATGATACCTTCTGAAAGACTCCTCTCTGTTGTGGATAGCATTAGAAGAAGTAAAGTTAAACCAAGGTTTTTTTTTGCATTAGCAGTAGGAATAGAATATGGAATGTACGCCTCCATGGCTGAGAGCATCACCTCTGTGATGCGCTCAGCACACCCAGAAGGGCCCTGGCCATGGAAGCGGTAATCATTCCATAGGAAATCACAGAAGTACTGCTCAAGGGCTTTCCAATCAGTGATGCTGAAGTGCCAAAGGCACCTCCTCTTGGAAGGATGAAAAGGTTGAATTGTAGCAATAGGACAGGAAACAAATATAAGATCGTGATTGGAGTTGCTGAATGGAGAGAAAAGTTTCACACAGTAAGGAGAAGGATGAGACGTAAAAAATAAATCCAGAATGTTGGGCCTACCTCCAAAGGGATCGGGGATACCAGTAGGGTGCAGTACAATCTCATTTAGGATAGAGAAGTTGTAAGCTAGTTTACCAGGGATGTCAGTGAAACAGGAGGGAAGCCAAAGGTGGTGGTGAACATTGAAATCCTGAAAGGGAGAGCAGGAAAGAATGTATTCCAGTTTGGAAGTGAGGTAGTCAAAGAATTTTGGATCATCAGTAGAATTAGGAGAAAGGTAAACAATGCAGATATATTTAGTTTGAGATTGGCATGTAAGCCGTAGCCAGAAGATTCAGAAGAATCGAGTTTGGGAATACAAGAACTAGTTAGGTCATTGCGTACATATACGCAACATGATCAACATCCACTTTTGGAGTGAAATTGAGTATAGAGAAAGTGAGAGAGTACAAACAAACAAAACATCTTTATTGTGGATCATTCACAATCCATAGCCACTTAACCTAACATACAAGTACAATCTTACGTATACATTGAACTTATTTTTATATTATTTTTGTATTAAGGCCAACATAGCCACTTAATCTAGCATACTATTTGATTATCTGACAATTTTATGTATATTGTTATTACTTGAGACATCTTATAACACTACTTAATATGCATATACGGGTGGCACAAAAGTCACGACTGGTTTTTAAAAATCAATAATTTTTTTGTTAATGATTTATTTTAACTTTCCTTTTAGAGAATGACACATTGGAAATATGAGTTTTTTTTAAGCTATGTATGGAAAATTGTTTCTTTCAAATGACCTCCATTTTCACCTTCACAAATTTGTGCTCTTTCAACAGCGTTCTTCATAACATTTCGCAGGATATCTGGTCCTAGTCCCCTTATTTCTGCCCGGATATTATTCTTTAGCTCCTGGATAGTACGTGGTTTGTTAACATAGACCTTATCCTTCAAATAGCCCCAAAGGAAATAGTCGGGAGCTGTTAGATCTGGTGATCATGGTGGCCATTCAAATGCAGAATTTCGGATATCAAATGTTCACCAAAGAGTTCTCTTAAAAGGCCCATAGTTAGCCTGGCGGTGTGGGCAGTGGTCCCATCTTGTTGGAACCACATATCTGGTTTGTCTGCAACAGCTGGTCGTAAGTAATTTTCAATCATGGCCCGATATCTGTCGCCAGTTATGGTCGCAGCGACTCCGGGCTCACTTTCAAAGAAGTACGGGCCAATGACCTTTTCGGATGTAACACCGCACCATACTGTACACTTAACAATGTAATTGACGTTGGTGAAGTGTTTCAGGGTTCTCAGTACCCCATATCCTGCAGTTTTGCTTGTTTACAAAGCCATTAAGTTGAAAATGAGCTTCATCACTCATCATCAGATTGTGAGTAAAGTCATTCCGTCTGGCCATTTCTTGGAAGCGGACTGCATAGGCAAGGCGTTTTGGACGATCTGTTGGCTTTAGTTCTTGCACTAGTTGGACTTTGTATGCAAACGGGTGTAATTCGTTTTTTAAAATCCTTTGAAGAGACCTGCGAGATATTCCAAGCTGAGCAGAATGCCTTCGGGTTGATGTTTCGGGATTCTCTACACTCCTCTGCATGCATACACGATTAGCACCATGTCGGGCTGAATGTGGTCTCCCGGCTCGTGGAAGATCGCTAACTGAGCCCTGCATCTGAAAACGCGCGACCAAGCGATGGACCATCCTCTCCGAAGGCAGTGTCCGCACTTTGAAATGATGGGAAAAGGCTCTTTGGGTTAACTTTATCGATTGATGATGTTCAAAGTAAAGCTCTATGATTTTAGTTGTTTGCAATAATCCCCCTTTACTTTTACTCCCTTGCATAGTAGTGGCATGTGCCACTGATGTGTCTACTTCTGGGGTAGGCCTACTAGGAGTGTTTTCACACAATAATGGCTGATGCCTACCATGACATTTTTTTGCACAAAATTTTAAATTTACAAAACCTTGCTCTGTGACCTTTCAAAAAACATTTAAAACATGCTGTGGACTTAGTTACCCTGTCCTTTCTCTCCTCAAAAGGTAAAGCCTCAGCCACCTCACATTTATATGACTTGTGGTTGCCTTCGCAAAATATGCATTCCTTGATTCCCTTTAATTTATTCTCAGAGGATGCATGTAGAGCTGACACTGTACCTGGGCTATTCCTTTTTGTAGAAACTTTGGTGCTGTGCGTGCTGTGCCTGCCTTTGTCCCCTTGTTTAACATCCCACTGTGCAAACTCAATTCCCTCTCATCTTGCTAATTCTGTGCCTAAAAGACTTAACATCTGCTGAAGGGGGATGTACACATGTTCTGTAGAGTGTCCCCTACTTAATTCAAGCAAAATTGAGCTAGGTAATTTAGACTCTAGTATAGTAACCAACATTATACCATACCTTTCCATTCCTACACCCAAAACCCTGCTGATTTACCAACACGAGGAATTTCAGTGAAAGATCTTGCACAGTCAAGTTTGTGGTGGAATGGGCCAGAGTGGCTAAAACTTGGAAGTGAAAACTGGCCTTCTATTCAGCCTATTGTAGGAGAATGCCAGGCTGAAGAAGCATGGGTGAGTGAGGTGAGAAAATGCACTGTGAACAGTTGTTAAGTTATGCAACAGGACCCCATATTGAGGCTTGAGGACAGCAGTCTGAAAAGGTTGTTAAGAGTGACAGCATGGGTATATAGATTTACCAACAATATTAAGGGAGAAACAAGAAGGAAAGGAATTCTGAACAGTAAGGAGATTCAGCAAGCCAGGAAATACTGGGTGGTATATGTGCAGAAGGAAAAATTTGGTGAAGAGAGGGAATTGCTCACCAGCCGTCCATTACAGGTTCTACCAACACATTCTGCTCTCAAGGGTTTGGATGTGTTTTTGGATCAGGATTTATTGAGAGTAGGAGGTAGACTACAGTTTTCTGGGCTTCCAGAGGAGAAAAGACATCCAATTTTGCTACCTTCTGGGGGGCACTTTGTGGACCTTTTGATCCTGGATACTCATCATAAGCTGTTACATGCTGGAGTTAGAGAAGTGATAATAGAGATCAGACAACAGTTTTGGTTTCCCAAAATTAGACAAGTAGTAAAAAAGGTCTTGCATAAATGTGTGGTTTGCAAGCGTTGGAGTGCAAAGCCTTATTATGAAAAGGTGGCTCCACTTCCAAGAGAATGGTGTGGCTATACGTATACGGCCCCATTTGATGTAGTGGGAGTAGACTTCGCAGGTCCAGTCTATGTGTATGAGCAAGGGGAGTCTAACAAAGGTTATATATGTCTTCACATGTGCTACCACCAGAGCAATCCATTTGGAGTTGGTAAGCAACTTAAGTAGTGATGTATTTCTTTTGGCCTTTAAAAGGTTTGTGAACAGAAGGGGTTTCCCAAATAAAATCATATCGGATAATGCAAAAACCTTCAAAAAGGCTGCAAAGGAACTCCAAGAAGTTTGGTCCTTGCTAAATGAGGAAGGATTCCAATCCTACCTTTCACACCAAGGGGATACAGTGGGAGTTTATTGTTGAAAGAGCACCATGGTGGGGAGGATTTTGGGAAAGGCTAGTGAGAAGTGTAAAGTGTCCATTAAAGAAACTTTTAGCTAATGCTCATTTGAGCAAAGAAGAATTCTGCACTGTTTTATGTGAAGTAGAAGCAATGGTGAACAGTAGGCCTATCACTTTTGTTTATAACAGTATGCAGGATGCAGAGCCATTGACACCAAATCATTTTCTTTGTGGTAAACGATTAACATCAAGCCCCAGTGTGCCAGAAGACTTGCAGCCTATCCAGAGCACTCAAGGAGAGTTAACCAGACGGTTCAGGTACCTTGAAGAGCTACAAGATCAGTTATGGAAGAGGTGGCAGATGGAATACTTGCAGTGGCGGTCCTAGCTTACATGACGCCCTGGGCGAACCTCACCTTCAGCGCCCCCCCCCCCTGTTCGCCAACACACACACATTCGAATCCCCCCAAAATAAAGGACAGACATAACTCTTTCACAAAATAACTTTTTATTGGACTAATTGTTGGAACTTCAGAACCAAAACAAAGACTCAAATTTCTGAATTTTACAAATCCTTCATCACGTAAATAGAATAACACTTAAGAGAATGTAATTATGATACTATGAACAGGAAAACTACAAATTAAATTGCACAACTGCCATAAATAAACTAGAGAATCAAATTTCTAAATTGTACAAATGCTCTATCACATAAATAGAATAAGACACTTAAGAGAGGGTAATTATTATGCTACACTTTGAACAAGAAACAAAATAAATTGCACCACAGCACAACTGCCATCTAAAGCCTGACTCTTCTTACCTTCCTTGATGCAAAGTCATGAATTAAATCATCATATGAAATCTGCTCAGCAATTGTATGATTTATACTGATGATGGCCAGACCGGTAAGGCGTTCCTGTGACATAGTTGACCTCAGGTAGGATTTGATGAGCTTCAGCTTTGAAAAGCTCCTCTCTGCTTCAGCAACAGTGACTGGAAGAGTAAGACCAATTCTGAGAGCAGTCCACAAATTTGGATATATTTCAGAGAGCTCCCTTTCATGGATAAATGTCAGCAGTTCAAGCAAGGATATGGTCTTTGATGGCAAGTCAGGCAAGTTCTTCAGCTCCTGTGCAAGCTCTCTGCCATCCAAGTCAGATTGTCCCTTAAAGTGTAGTGTAGTACTAAGGTTCACACATTGTTCTGTCAGCTCCTCAAATGTGAGATTTTGGAAATGTGTCAGCACTCCAAACTTCTCTCCCACAATTTCCAACGTGGAAAATCTTTCCTGAATGGCTGATGTTGCAGCATCAACCACTGCATTGAAAAATGTCACCTCCAGCTTCTTCAAAGCATCAATCAAGGGCTCATCAGATGCTTCATAATATACATTTCACTATTTAACCAAACCCAGAAAAATAACATTACATATGTTAAAGTATGGGCCTTTATTCCCAATAATATTAATCTGGAAGCATTTTGCATTGTTTAGGTCTTTTATGGGAAGGTTTATGGAAAATGCAATAGATGGTTTTTTATTAATAAAAATATATTTATTGATATTTTATTATTTATTTTTTTATTTTTTATTTTTATTTATTTCTTTATTTATTTATTTTTATTTTTTTTGCAGGCGCTCATGCCGCCCCTCCACAAATGCCGCCCTGTGCGGCTGCCCATATTGCCCATATGAGGAACCGCCACTGAATACTTGCCAGAACTCAATTATTACCCATCAGGCAAGGTAAAGGGCTCCAATGCAAATTGTATCAAGGTGGGAGAAGTGGTAATGATTGGGGATGAAAGACCAAGGCAATGCTGGAAGCTTGGCATAATTGAAGAGTTGTTTGTTGGCAAAGACAATTTAGTTAGGTCTGCACTGGTAAAGACTTCAGGAGGAAAGTTAAAGAGACCTATACAAAAACTCTATGCTTTAGAAATCAGCAAAAACACAGATAGTCAAGATGGAACATTTGAGTTACAGCCTCATGGAGAAGGCTTGGCTAACCTTGCAGAAGGTAATGACAACAATGCCTCTTCGGTGGGGTGTTAGAAAATCTAGAAGAGGAAGAACCGTTGTTGTCCCAAGGCGATATGATGACTAAGCTGATTGATGCAGCATTGCTTGTATATATTAAGTTAAGGTGTGTGTATATATCCATCTCATAATTGTAAGGTTAGTGAAAAGTTCACTTAATTTAGAGCTAGCATTTTTGGGCTCTGGTGACATCATTGTTTGGGCACTGGTGGCATCATTGTTTGGGCACTCTGGTGGCATCATTTTGGGGCGCTGCGCGTCTTTTCTACTCGTTTGTGGAATGTCGTACGTACAGGGTGTGGTCTGATAGAGAGCTCTCTTGCAATTCAGTTTGGTTGTTTAGATAAGATTGTTGCATCGTGCAATAGTCCAGGTTGCGTTGTTGTTGCAAGGTTCAGAAAGAAGACCATAAATAGTACCCCTTTTGTTTTTATCTTAAATTCATACAACTGAGGCCTAAGGTAGGCCCACATCGAGTCAGCAAACCTGAGGTAGGACCTAATAGGATCTCAAGTCCGTAAAGTTTTAATTTTAGCTTAACTTGGGCTGTAGGTAGAACTGGCCCTTTAGAACTTGGCCGTTCACGGCTCAGCTGGGATTTTGAACCCAACAAATAAATAAAATAACATGGTCCTTCGAACTGGATTCTAGCCCAAGACTGAGTCAGTGACTATTTTTCGGCAAAGTTCTGATTGTGCAAATTGTAGCCCAAGTTAGGCCTAGATGGGTTGAGTATTATTGAATTAAGGTCCCAGGGTAGAAAGTTTGGTCGCCCAATTGCGAAACTTGGCCACTCGTCTGTCGTTTTTGGCCTACATTTTTACCAGTTTGGTTAATTTTCGTTTATTATTGAATTAAGGTCCCAGGGTAGAAAGTTTGGTCGCCCAATTGCGAAACTTGGCCACTTGTCGGTCGTTGTTTTTGGCCTACACTTTTACTGGTTTGGTTAATTTTGGTTTATTATTCGTAGGCGAAGGTTGCAGACTTCGGTGCGCCAGTAACTTGGGTGGAAAATTTGGTATTCCATACTGGTGGTTGGTTAGTTAGTACCCCACCCAGCAATTCAGTTTATTTGAAAAAAGTAAAATTTGCGTTTGATCAGTTTGGTTAAGTACTGTATTTCTGCCAATTCAGCTCATTTGGCATTGAGCCTAATTGTTGTTTGCATTGAAGATGAGTGCATCTGAATTGAACAAGTTTAAAAAAAGGAGAAGCGCCTACAAAGGTCTAATTACAAAGGTCATTGCCACTATAGATTCTGCCATAGAGCAAGAGGATTTACGCTTAGTGACTGCGCAGCTTTCCATATTAGAAACTAAAAAGGTTGCTCTAAGTGAAGTAAATGTTAAAATTGAGGCTCTTAGAGAAGAGGATGAAATAGAAAATAACATAATTTACTTTGAAGAGATTATTGATGATATAATTAAAGTAGGCCACCGAGCAAAAGAGTTTAGCAGCTCAGTATAGTTAGAGACCAGGTCTAATAATGAAACACAACACTCAACAAATGATGTTTGTGAAGTTAAGGTTAACAGATCTGCAGTTCAATTACTGAGGCTTGTACTCAAAACATTTTCTGGGAGTATTCAGGAATGGCAAGGATGGGCAGACAGTTTTCAATCAGCAGTTCATTCTAGTCAAGTATTAAGTGCCGTGGAGAAGTTTAATTATTTGCAGTCCCTCTTAGAAGGGGAGGCAGCAAAGACAATAGCAGGATTAGCATTAACAGAGGCTAATTATTATGTGGCTTGGGATATATTAAAGAAACGGTTTGGTAAGCCAGAGATCTTAATGAAAAGCCACCTCTGTGAACTTTTAGCTATACCTCCTGTTAATAATCCTAATAGTGTCAAGGAGTTACGGCAGTTATATGATGAATTTGAAGTTAGAACTAGGTCCCTGGACAACTTGGGCTGTAGGTAGAACTGGCCCTTTAGAATTTGGCCATTCACGGCTCAGCTGGGATTTTGAACCCAACAAATAAATAAAATAGTATAATCTTTGCTACATTACAAAAATAAGATATTGTAAACCAGCAGTTGTCTGAACCAAGACTGCCATATAGGTGAGAGGTACACAGTATCTGAAGACAGGACATTGTACAATAACACATTAGAGCTGTTTTGGACCCTGGTAATGAAATTATATATATTCTTCCAGATTAACATTTGGCTGGTAGGTAGGTTACGCGTAGTAAACATAGAACTGGCACTGCACCATTTTGGTTCCCTCCATAGCATACGAAAAATATCATAAGCAACAGAGAGTTTATTCATAGCAGTTTTTGTATAATTCCACCATAGATGGGATGTATACAATGCAGTACAGTAAGTTCTAAAAAGATAAATTTTAACTGATTCTGAACACACACCAGATTTCCTTACTAGTGTGTTACCCTGTACATACAGCTTTTTACATTGCCTCTCAATATGAAGTTGATCTCGCAGCTCGTGAGTAGTTACATGACCTAAGTATTTACATGTCTCTTTAACAGGTATAGTCTGACCATTCATTTCAAAAGACCCATATGATACATGTTTCAGTAGATTACAGTTCACCTAAAAGTCAAAATACAGCTCTTTGCCCCATTATAGGTGGTCATTATTGTATACCATATTGTTCACATACATCTAATAGTACTCTCAGCCCATGGGGAGAGGGTGACAGAAGGACAAAGTCATCAGCATACATTAAATGATTAATTTTTTCCTTTCCAATGACACAGCCAGTACATGCAGTTTTTAGTTCATTGGTAAGGTTATCCATGTATATACAGAAAAGATAAGGTGATAATATACCTCCTTGCCTAACACCATTAGTCACTTAAAACCTGGTGATACAGTGCTTTCCCATCTTACAAACATGGTCTGCTCTGTATAACAGAATGCAAGTATCCAAGTATATATTTAGGTACCCCTTGACACAAGAGTTTCTTGAAAAGTTTGTGATGGTTAACTCTATCAAATGCTTTTGATGCATCCAAAAAACAGGAATATACATTGCTGTTTGACATCTTTAGCATAGCTTCCTTTAGCATATAAATACACATGTCAGTACCATGTTTCACGGTAAAGCCAAATTGATTGTCATAAGTCTGCAAGTAAGTGCTTATCCTATTATGAATGACATATTCTAACATTTTAGAAAGTATACTGGCAAGTGCTATTGGCCTATAATTATTCTTATCACAGATACTAGCACCCTTATTTTTAACAACTGGCAACAATACAACTGACAAAGTGGACTGTGGCAAATACCCATGTATCATACAGCTTGTGAAACACATTGCAAGCATAGGTATTATACGAGGGCTACAACATTTTAAATGTTCTGCTTGTATGCCATCTAGGCCACAACTTTTATCATCATTTAACTTATGAATAGCCCGCCAGATTTCTGAGTCATTAATTAGTAGCTCCACAGAGCATTCTAAATTATGTTTATGATTATTCTGAAGATAATGAACAAGTAATGGTGGTTGATGATCATGATAGTCACGATACATTAGATTCATTTGTGGGTACTGCAGCAAGAATATCCAAAATCCATCATATGCGCTGCAGTGTCCACACACTGCAGTTGGCAATACGCGATGGCTTGAAAGGACAACATGCAGCTAATCTCATTGGAAGAAGACGAAAAGTTGCTGTGGCAGCTAGAACGCCAAAACTAGACTATTTTGAAGTGACGAGCTGGCAAAGGAGCAATTTTGGACCAAGCGACTCGGTGGGGCAGCACATACATGATGATTCAACGGATTCTTGAAATAAAACCTTTCCTTAGCGACATGGCCTCCCCGGATGTCATCATGACTGAGGCTCAGTGGGATCAGGTAAAACAACTCGAGGGCTTACTTCGCCATCCTTATAACGTGACAAAAAAATTGCAATCAGATGATTTGACTCCTGGCTTATTCTATGAGTGGAAGACGCTTATTTTCCGCCTTTCTCAAACTAGTGGCATACTAGCCGATGATATAAGGAATTCGATGATAGAGAGAGAAAAGCTTCTGCTAGACAATGATATTCTTTTGGCTGCTATATATGTTGATGCCATGTACAGAGTGACATTAACAGAAGCGCAGCAAATCAGAGCCAAAGCTGCCTTATGTGATGTAGCCATACATATTGAAGGTCTACGAGATCATGGTCATGATGAATCCGAGGCAGTAGTTGGGCCACTTCATGGCAGTCATACGATTTCGTCGTCGTCATCAAATTCAGGCTCTGATGAAGAATTAGATTTTGAAAAACATCTGGACAGACAAGAACGATCAAAGCGAAGGCGATTGGAATTGGAACAGGAGGAACACCCCCAGAGTGCATTGGATAAATTCAAAATCAATTTCTATAAATCATTGGAGGAGGTGGAAAAGATTGATCGTTCATCAAAGTTGACTGTGAAAGAAGCAATTGCTAAATACCCCAAAATTGTCCAAGATGCTTCTATGACTGTTACGGCCTTGACACCTACTCAAATTAGTGTAGAACGCTTATTTTCAGCCCTTAAAATCATCCGCTCTGACTTAAGAGCATCACTGAAAGAAGATTTAATGGAAGCGATCCTTTTTTTAAGAACAAATTCAGTTTAGGTTAGTACATTTTGTTACGGTTGTTTATAATACAAAAACATCTTATTAATTTGCTAAACCAATAATAATCTTTTGTTTAAGCTTCAATCAGTTTGTATTTTGGGATTTATTGTAATTTTTGAATAAAGAGAAAAAAAGCCATTAAGGCATAGTTACAGCCACTAAGTAACCTGATGAGTCATGTGGTGGTGACGAAATGCCTTGTTTATGAGTCTCCATTGGCCTAATAAAGCTAATCGTAATCAATTTGGCCTTAACATTCCATCCGAGTCGGAGTCGTAATTATACAAGTCAGATTTCTGGAGTCGGAGTCGGCAAATTTTATCATCGACTCCACAGCCCTGTCATATACCCCTGGTAAAACTTTAGTGACAGATCGGGTAGAACTCTTACTCCTCCGGTGAGAGCCCTTGGAACTCTGTGCCATCGGGGTAGTCTTGACACGCTTCGGCTTGGCAGCATGCGAGGCCGAAACGGAGGGAGCAGAGGTCTTTATTCCATCGGAGCTACCCGGGGCCTGGAAGGGCTCCAGGGTAGCTATGAGGGAAGCGCCTTGAGAGAGGTCCGTGGACATGCCAGGGTCGTCAGAAGAGAGAGCAGCAGAGATGCCAGGGTCGTCAGAAGAGAGAGCAGCAGAGATGCCAGGGTCGTCAGAAGAGAGAGCAGCAGAGATGCCAGGGTCGTCAGGAGAGAGGCCAGGAGACAAAGCAGGAGTGTCAAGAGAAAGGTCCGAGGACATGCCGGGATCGTCAGGAGAAAGATGGGATTGTGTTTCCATAAACATATAATTAAATATTCGCCCCCCCCCCCCACCACCACGGAGCCCAACAAGGGGAGGTCATATAGACCACAGGAGTAGTGGAGGTATACGCAATCACCACTAAGTTTGATGGCACCCGCTGGACCAAATGGGGCGCCGACCTCGTGATGGAAGCTTGACCCTAGCCAATAAGACCAGCCGATTGGCTTGACCGGGCCTGTAATAGTCAAGCCGTCAGTCTAGCCGGAATAAGGGACCAAAGAGGCGTGTTGCTAGCTGCAGGGCGCGGCGTGCGGTATCGCTCAGCCTCCAGGACTCCCGTCTCCCAGCCTTACGAGTCGCCACGCACGGCAAACACGTGGGAAAGCTACTACTCTCCAGCCCTTGGTGGAATAGGCTGGAGGAAGGGTCACCAGCCCGCTCTCATGGCCAACAGCGCACCCTGGGAACCATTTAGTCTCATTCCTCCCTGATGACCCTCCCAGCATGGATAGCTCTTTCCTCGACCAGGAGGAAGGGGGGACAAGCCCCCCACTGGTGTGGCTCATCATATCAGCGGGACCTCAAGCCTACCCCATCACGCCAAGGCGGGTCCCAGTAGGGGGAACAAGACTTTCAGCAACAATCGGAGCACCCGCAGTGTCTTCGTTCGGCAAGCATCTCTGGTACCTAAGTAAGCTTTTGGTTGGATTGTCTTTCTCTGATTGTAGCTGTCGCTGGACACCAAGAGAAAAATGGTGGAAGCAATTAGCACTAAAAAAGGCTGGGAGAATCCAACTCGCCGAGTGCGGTGCCACATGCTACGGAGAAAAAAGTAGAAGACTTTGTTACGTCAAAGACAAAGGACCTGTTTGATGTTCTTGGTGTGCCTTTCTCTTCCCCCCAGAAGGATCCTGCCAACTGGATAGACGACAACGACTGTCAGGTTACACAGGGACCAGTTTTCAATATTAAACTAGTGAATGACTTGGCGGAGAGGAGCTGCCCTCAGGGCCGGTTTTAAGCCGATTAGACAGATTTGTTCAAATTGGGCCCCGCGCCCCGAGGGGACCCCGCGCTCGAGTGGGGGACGCTATGATGAATTAATGAGTGTCCAGTGTGCACGAAGTTTCTTGTTACTGTGAAGGCAGTGAAACTATTCAGTCCGTCCTCGTATATCTATGTTTCAATGTTTTATTGCTAATCGTTTGTTTATTTGTTTTGTAATTTCAGTTTATCGTCGTCGTTTAGCTTTTTTAAAAAAAAGGTAATTTGTGGACGATATTCAAACCCTCAACACAGAAAGAGCGCTGTTTATGAGATTCTATAACATAAAGCTTGGAATGTAAAGTTGTGTTGTTTGTTAAATATGTCCAAATTGTTTATATGTCCAAACTGCAAACTTGAAGTGTCTTAAGCCTGCATGTAACAGAGAAACGTGGTGGTAAGTAGATCCTACATATTAAATTAACTAGTTTTTGCCTCATTATCATAGAGAGCATTTACATTTCTATTTACTAGAGCTTGTTCTTTTGCCCCCTGCGCTTTTCTTCTTACTCCCAGGCTTTTAAAAATCATGAAATCTTTTGCTTTAATCATTAGATGCATACATGCACATCTTTATTATTTTTCAGTGCCAGAGAGTCTTTATTGTGAATGATTTTGTTTTTTGTTTTGTAATTTCAGTTTATCGTCGCCGTTTAGCTTTTTTAAAAGAAAAGTAATTGAAAAAGCCCTTACATCATCGTCATCATGGCAAGCACAAGCAGAGATAGAGACAAAGGGCGAAAGTATTTGAGCGGCAATCAGAAACGAGCACTGGCCAAGGCTAAGGCAGCTGAAAATGAAAAACAAAGAGGTGCTCTAGCGAAATTTCTTGTCACTCCAACTTTGAAACGACAACGTATTGAGGATGAAGAAAACAAGGACAATTCAGAAAATGACAACACAGCCGTGTGTCCAATTATAGTTGATGAAGACAATGATAAAAAAGCCAGAAAAGTCTGTTTTTAGAAGGCCTATGCACAAACAGTATGTCAGTAATTATCTTGACTTGTAATAAAACATTAAAACTTTCATATGGGCTTTCAATTTTTAGTATATCATTGTGGCTAATGGTGGAGCCTCAAGCCCTCAACGCTTTTTGGCTGGGACTGGCGTACTGCACGAAGCATAAAGCATCGATCTTCAGGTTTTGTAGGGTAGAGGGCCCCGCTAGGCGCTAACAATTTTCTAATTGGGCCCCGCACTTCCTAGCGCCGGCCCTGGCTGCCCTTATCCAAGAATTTAACTCCTCACTTACCAGGAATGAAGACAAAAAACAGTATCTCCTGCAGGTTGTTGAAGATCATCGTCACGCTTTTCTCATTAAGAGGGACCTGGTGGTGCGAACCAGGCGACAATGAGTGGTTGAAAGGCACGAGACCACCTTGATGGGATAGTATTCACTGCTGACACAGGAGGTGAGGGGGAACTGGACAGCAGCGCCATTACACCGGTCACTAACTACGATATGGATACTAATCATTATTTAGATAGCGTAGGGTATAAAAAAAACATTGGCTCTGCAGAACCCGTAACCCTTCATCGATTTAAAAAAAAAAAAATTTGCACAAGGCGTTTTCTTGGTCAACTGCATAAACTGCGGGGGTCAGAACTAAAAAATGTTTGGAAACTTCAACCTATGAGGTCAAAACACCTAATGTTGTAGTGGTTAGCGTCCCTGACTACGAATCCGTCGTCCCCGGGATCGAGACCCGGTGACGGCAGGCGGCGTGCAGCAAAACCCAGCTGTTCATCCTTCCACACAATAAAGAAAGTGGTTGGTAGATAAATGGGTACCTGGGTAGCCTAGTGGTTAAAACGTTGTACTGTGGTAGGGCGTGGTTCGGATTCCAGGCTCCCCCCCCCCTGCCGATACCAGGAACGCAGACCCGAGTAACGGGGCTGGATCTGCTACCGCCCATTCGAGATGTTCTGGACCTCTGTCTGATTCACTTTTAAACTTCTACAACATTCGTAGCCTTTTCTCAAATTTTCAATATGTCGAACACCACCTCTTTTCCTTAATGAAAGTCAGGTATCTGACACGACTGACAGCCTGGCGGACTCACTCGTGGCTAGACCACTGGATAGCCTCCCACGATGGTTATAATATAATCAATAGCATGTCCAATGTCCATACTTTATGATGTATTTGAATCTGATCATATCCCATTTGTAGTATGGCTTGATTTTATGGTAGCACCTGACATAGACAATTACTGTGATAATGCTGATTACTATAAGGTTAATTGGTCAAATCTTAGTCACTCTGAGGTAGACTACTATACAATGCAGACTGATGCACTACTAAGGCTTGAGAGGATTCCTGCAGAAGCTTTGGTTTGTAGGAATCCCTCCTGTGATGATGTAAACCATATAGATCTCTTAAATAAGTATTATGGTGAGCTTGAACATGCCATTAAGACTGGAGTGGAAGTAGTTTTAAGAATAAAAAATGGGGAAAAGTAAATGTCAATCCAGGGTGGGCAGAATACTGTGCTGATTTGTATGATGTAGCAAAAAATGTATTCGTAGAATTGGTTGCTATGGGGAAACCTAGGCAGAGGGAACTCTTCCAACTGAAAAATAGAACTCATGCTAGATTCAAGGGTGCTCTTAGATTTATAAGGAAAAATGACGAGAATCTTCAAAGAGAATCTCTAGCCAGGAAATTAGGCAATAGCAATTGCGTTCCACCACTGACGCATTACTACGGCTGGAGTCCTCAGTTTGTGAAGCCTTTTATGCATCTTTTTTAACCTGGAAATACCATATTCTCCAGCAGCTGTACAAATTTGGCCTGCGCGGCCACCTGCCTAAGTTTGTGCAAGAGTTCCTCCGTAACCGTAGGTTCCAAGTCAAAGTGGGAACCCCTCTCTCTGCCGCTGCCATACAGGAGGAGGGTGTCCCTCAGGGCAGCGTAGTGAGTGTCACCTTCTTGGCTCTAGCAATAAATGACATTGTATCATCCTTGCCTGTGGGTGTGTCCAACAGCACGTTTGTGGACGACCTGGCTATCTGGTTCGCCGCTTCACGAATGTCGGTGGCAGAGCGGCGAGTGCAGATAGCCATTGACCGCATCTCACTGTGGGCGAACAAGCACAGTTTTCGGTTTTCCCAGTCTAAGACCGTTGCTATGCATTTTTGTCGCATTCGTGGTGTACACCCGAACCCCTGACCTCTTTGTATGGTTACAGAATCTCTTGTGTTAAGGAAGTGCGCTTCCTTGGGCTAATTTTTGACCGAAGGCTTACCCGGGCTCCTCACCTCCGGTCTCTCAAAGCTTCCTACATGAGATCCTTAAATCTCCTAAAGGTCCTGGCGCACACCACATGGAATACTGACAGGGCGACTCTTTTACGGCTACACACTGCCTTAGTTTTGTCAAAATTGGAGTACGGGGCTAAGGTGTACACCTCGGCGACCCCGGCCCGACTTTGAATTTTAGATGCTGTGCATCATACTGGCGTTCGTCTGCCACGGGTGCTTTTCGCTCCTCTCTCATCTCTAGCCTCCTTGTGGATGTTGGGGAGCTGCCCCTGGACATCCGACGCCGATCTCTGATTGCCATATGTTTTTATCGAGTGCAGCGACTGCCTGATTCGCCCACTTATTTTAATATTTTTAATGAACGTTTTAATGGTTTTTATGAAGCCCACCCCAAATCTCTCCGACCCTTTGGTTTTAGGGCGAGATTGGTGGTGGCCGACCTCTCCCTCCCGCGGGTCCCAGTCCCTCCTGTGGCGCCACCGAAGCTTGCACCTTGGGTACTGCCCGAGGTGAGGTTCTGTCGGCATTTTATTGGTACCGAGGAGGACTGGGTTGACCTTATTTTAAGAAATATGTTTTTAGACTATCCTTCCCACCACATGGACGAGGTGCTTGTTTTTACAGACGGCTCCAAATCTGATGCTGGCGTCGGGTTTGGGGTCGTCTTTCCTGAATTTAGCCGCTGGGACAGTCTCCCTGCCTCAGCTGTTTTTACTGCTGAGTTATCAACCATTCTTTTAGCCCTAAAGAATGTATTTAATTGTGGTGGGAGGCATTTTACTATTTTTAGTGACTGTAGAGGAGCTCTTATGAGTCTTATGGCTCTTGAGTCTTTTACTAGTCAGCACCCTATTGTTGTAGATATTTTAGAGTGGCTGATTTTAATTGGGCGTCGTGGCCATTGGTTAATTTCTGCTGGGTTCCTGCACACGTTGGTGTGCAGGGCAACGAACAGGCGGACGAGGTGGCGAAGGCGGCCGCGTCTCGCCCTGCACCTGTCCGCTGTTCCCTCCCATACAGTGATCTGTTCCCGGAGGTGCGTGTATCTGCCCTAGATTCCTGGCAGAGGAGGTGGGATAACACCGCCCCTAATAAGATGCGGGAGATCACAGATCTCGTCGGGCCATGGACGTATCCCAGGATGCCCAGGAGATGAGAGACGGCCCTGACGCGTCTCTGCATCGGCCACTCGCGCCTAACACATGGGTACCTGATGGCTGGGGAAGCAAGGCCGGAGTGTGAGTGTGGCGCTCTCCTCAGCATCCGGCACTTACTCCTCGAGTGCACCGCTCTTGGTGCCCTCAGGAGGAAGCATCTTTCTTATTGTAGGGGGGAGGGCGGTGATTACCTCCTTTCCTGGATGCTTGGACCTGATGTGACTTTCCCCGGGAGTGGGATTTTCTATTTTATCGAGGAAGCTGGCCTCTTCATATTTTTATGATTCATTTTAGCTATTTTTCTGTTTGTTTTTCTTTTTAGTTTGTGTTTTTATATTTTTTTTGTTCTTTTTACTTTCGACTATGACGTTCGGCGTCAAATGACCCAGTTGTCGCGACGCCAGGGCTAATTTTAACAATAAATAAATTAAAGCCTTGTAGGAGACTCAGGTTATTCGCCGCAGCTAACGCAGGGAGTGGGCACTGACGCCATACTTTAACGTACAGCTTGCGAATGAACACGTTTACGTTACGTAAATGTCCCCACATTGCGTCCTGAAAGGAAGGCGCGGGAGATCTCGCTGTGGAAGGTATGTGGGACTGATGGAACTGCTTTCGAAACATCCACATTTTCAGCGAGTACGAAGTCCTTGCCATCCAGCGTACACGATGAACTGCTCTTGGCGTCCGAAAATGGTGATCATGAAGTACACCACCGAGCAAGATGGCTAGTTCCAGGAACTCCTTGTAGCCACCCCTTGGCTATTGCTCCAGAAAGAGACACTTTGCGAACTGTATGATCTCTTCTTCCCAATCCATGATCATATTCGCGGTGATCTCATCGTCCGCTCCCGTCTTAGTCATCTTGACGAATATTTGTCCAGTAGTCTTGGAAGCTGTCGAAGTTCACGATGTTGGGATTTCTGGACACAACTTGTAAAACCGTGGTAAAGACTTTCTGGAGGATTAACTCATGAATATGGTGACAGGCTATGTGAGGCACGTCCATGTTCAACCATTGTTCCAGCAGAGTACATGCACCACCGCGCAGGCCCGTCTTTGCAGCAGTGACATCAAAACTGAGGTGACGTGTATATATACTCTCCCGGGGTGGCCACCTTTTCGTGGTGAGGGGGCTTGCGTGTTCTGACACAGTGGGCTATGTCGGCGGGCTCAGCACCCGGAAGGGTCACCCATGCCGGACAGGCTGCTGGGGGAACCGGACTGTCACCAAGGTCTTTGGCTCCCAGAGCTCTCCTCTGGAGGTTGCGTCTTTAGGGCGTCACCGTGTTGGCTGGTTGGGTGTCCGGGCCGGTGGGATTGTGGGGCTTGGGTCTTTGCGCCGTTAGGGGCAAACTTCGGTATCACGGGGCCCCGTTTTTGAACCGAGGGTGTGACCCCTGGGGACGAGGTACCTCGGTCCCCCTTTCTTACCGGTGGGCAGTTTCTCGCGTCCCCTGGGTCCGTTTTCTTTACTCTTCAATTTTTATGGATAAAATTAACTTCGAGTACTCGGGTGATGGGCGACCAGGCCCTCGAGTCCTCTACCACTGGAAGACCGTCTTGAGTGGGTTGTTCACCCTTTGGCTGCGGAATATTAGCGTCCTCCTCGTTCTAAGACTGCTCGTACGTCTTATTCCCGCAAGTCTCGACCTCTTCGTAGGTGCCGACGGCTCTGACCCTGACTACCCTCGGTTTCTTGTTCTCACTTCTTCCGCCTCTCCTCCTTTCTCACAACGGGATGTTTTTGAGGTCTATAATGACTTCACTTCCTGTTCTAGCGATCCCCGACAGATGTGGCCCCAGAACGATGGCCCTCTTGCTGTGGAAGTCTCCTCCAGGACCCAGCACCAGAAGGTTTCGTCCCTCTCGACCCTGGCTTCTGCTCCCCTTGGACTGCCTCCCCCTCTTCCTTTAACACTTGTATGGGTGTAGTTCATGCCTCCAGTCTTTTAGAATAGTCGGGAATCGGATCTTATCACCAGCCTCTCCTTTCTGAAGGTGAGCCGTGTTTACCGCCCCCACCCGGTATGGTCCAGGTGGCAAGGCTTCCATCCCTCTTATTGACCCTGACTTTTGCTAGTTCCCAGTTACCTGAGATAATTAGGGCCAGTTATCTCCGATTTCTGGTCCGTCGTTATATCCCCAGACGACGCCGGTGTTTTACTTGCCAGAGGTTCGGACACGTCAGTAAGACGTGTCGAAGTTCACCTGGTATTTGTGTTAATTACGCGTCTCCGACGCATGGTTCCTCCTGCTCCAACTGTGAAGATGACCATGCCGCTTCCTCTTCTTTCTGTCCGACCTACTTATTTGAGCGTGAGGGACTGTCAGTCCGGGAATCTGACAAGGTCAGCTTCCAGGAATTGAGGGCCCGCGTTAGATCCCGATTCGTTCGCTTAGGCCTTACCTTCGCTCAAACTACGAGTCCTTCCCGCCCTGCTACCTCCCGTTTGCCTCGAACTTTGGTCACTTCCGTACCATCCTCTGCCACACACTATCGCTCTAAGCCCGATCAGGCCTCAACCACCCGTTCCCCTATCCCGTCCTCTATATCGACCTCTTCGTCATCTTCGTCCCCAATGTTCTCTTTTCCACACGCCCGTCCCGCTAGAACTTCCAATTCCACTGTCCCTATCTGCTCCATCTTAGTAGCATCTAGTCCGCTTACCCACCCTCCAAAAACCATTGCTGACATTTCAACATATGTACAGGGTGGGGCACGGGAATCAAGTGTTTTTTGAATAGCTAGTAATCGGCCATTAGGAATGGGAGGGGCGTGCGGTAGGTAGCATTCCATTCCTGGGTTCATAGCATTTAACTTTAACTAACACTCACCTTTATCTTTCAGGTGCCATCATGGAGCAGTGGACGTTAGAACACCGCATGTTCGCGTATGATCATTTTGTTAGGAGTGGCGAGTCAGTGACAGCAGTTCAGCGTGCGTTTCGCCGCAGATTCAACATTCATCGAAATGACTCTGTTCCCGCTCGTGACACAATCTTACGTTGGGTTAACAATCTTCGAACAGGAGGCTCAATAATGAAAACAAAACCGAAGGGGCCGCAACGCACTGTGCGTACTCCAGAGAACGTTGAAAGGGTCAGACAAGCGATGTTGCAAAGCCCAGGCCGCTCTGCTCGGAGACATTCAGCTGCACTCGGAATCAGCAATCGTACTGTTAGACGGATTTTGCATGAAGAATTACATTTTCACCCATACAAGTTAGCGATGGTGCAGGAATTGAATGTAAACGATTGCCCCCAACGACTGAATTTTGCACAGGAAATGCTTGCACTTTATGAGCAGAATGAAAACATGATGGTGGTAATGAGTGATGAAGCCCATTTCCACCTTAATGGGGCCGTCAACAATCAAAACTGTCGGTATTGGGCTGCTGAAAATCCGCGACAACTCCATGAAAAACTGCTGCATAGCCCTAAGGTTACAGTTTGGTGCGCGGTGGGAAAGTTTGGCGTCATCGGTCCCTATTTCTTCGAACAAAATGGGGTTACCGTTACCATAACATCTGGGCGTTACATTGAGATGGTGAACACCTTTTTCATCCCTGAGTTACGAAGAAGGCGTACTGCTCGTCGACATTTGTGGTTTCAGCAAGATGGGGCCACGCCACATACCGCCAGAGCGTCAATGGCTGTTCTTCGCCCCCTGTTTCCCAACCATCTCATTTCGAGATTTGGTGACATTGCATGGCCCCCTCGGTCCCCTGACTTGTCCACATGTGACTTCTTTCTATGGGGGTACCTCAAGTCACGTGTCTACGAGGACAAGCCCCGTACATTAGATGCATTGAAGGAAGCGATCCGTCAACAAATCATCCAAATCAACAGAGACCTGCTGGGAAGAGTGGAGGCCAATTTTCGTAAACGCCTTCAACAATGCGTCGACGGCCAAGGACATCATATGCCAGATATAATTTTCGGTACATGATTATTATGACATGAAATGCTATGTTCTTACGAATGTTGTTCTACCAATATATTTTCTTTACAAAAATAAATATCATTTTCCTGATTATTCCAAAAACACTTGGTTCCCGTGCCCCACCCTATATATAAAAAACCGCTCGCGCTTCTGTTAAACGACCCATCGCAGTCCCCAGCGTTTGGGTCCCTCTGCCAAGATCCTTGCTCAGGTCATCGTCTCCTCGTCCTCTCACTCCCCCCTCCACCAATTCTCTTCCTCTCACCCCCATACCCTTCCCGCCTCCAGTGATCTCTCGTTTTGCCGGCTTCTCTGAGTTACCCCGTTTCCCTTTGCGACCGTCCTCTTCCCTACCCCATTCCTAATGGTGATTATGCGGCCCCCACCCCGCTCCCTCCTTGACCTCCCCATGCCCATGACATCACATCATATCTCCCGGAAATCGAATTCACCTCGCCCTGCGTTGTACCCCCTTCTCCTCCCGACGCCCCCGGCATTCTCTCCTCCATCCCCACTCCAGAAATCGGATTCACCCCGCCCCGCTTCGTACTCCTATTCTCCCATTTCTCGACCTACCCATCCCGAAAACTAAATTCCCTCCATCTCCTTTCATCCGTTCTTCGACCACCCCTTCCTTAACCCCCCTTTAGTTTCATCTGCTCGCTCTTCTAATCACACTTCTAGGTCTCGCCCGATTACGTCTCTTGCCCCCACCCCCTCGCCCCTGTATCCGCTCCTGATCGCTGCTATCCTTCAATGAAATTGTTGACGCCTTCTCCCAAATTGGGAAGACTCCTTCAGGATTTTGATTCAGGGGTTCGTCCCTTGCGCCTCTCCGCAGATTTTCATCATATCACTCTCCCCGATGCAGTCCCCGTGGCGGTACGGCCGTCTTCGTCCGGTTTGACGTGCCGTCTACTCCCTCTCCACACTGTTGCGGCCCGGGTTTTCCTTGATCGATTGTATTCAATCTGCTCCTTATACCTCCCCCCGTCACAGGAAGTTTAACGATCTTTCTGCCCTCCTTTCACAGCTTCCTGCATTCTTCCTTCTCCTGGGATACTTGAACTCGCGCCATCCTCTTTGTGGTGATACAGTCAGTGGGATGGCATTGTGGTCTCCCTTCTATCAACTCCTTATGTCTGTCTCCTTAACACCGGTCAGCCCACAGCTTTTCACCTCCAGACCCGCACGTTTTCCTCCATAGATCTTTCGCTTACTTATCCTTCCGCCTTCTTTGATTTCTCTTGGTCTGTCACTCCAGACCTTTATGGTAGTGACCATTTCTCGCTCCTCCTCCTTACGTCTCTGGCCCTCGGCTCCTCCGCTCTTCATATCCGATGCTCTCTCTTTCAGTCTGAAAGCCAAACATAAGCAGTTCCTAGCAACTTCCCGACTATCGATGCTGCCTCCACCCACCTCACCGATCACATAACTTGTGCCGCTCTATCCTCCATTCCCCAATCAAATTTACCCGCTCTGCCCCTTCGGTTCCATGCTGGACCCTGAAATGCGCCCTAGCCGTTCGAGCCAAGAAGTCGGCCTTTCAGTCTTCAATGCAACCAATCCCTTGTTAATTCAATAGCTTTCAAACGTGCGCGAGCTCAGGCCCGTCGCACGGTCTGTGAAACCCGCCGCTTTTCCTGGCGAGCCTACGTCTTTTCTCTCACTTCCCGCACCCCTTTCCTCCCGAATCTGGAACAAGACTCGAAAAAATTCTGGTAAATCCCCTCTTCATCCTGTCGTGGGACTAAAACGGCAATTACGGGTGGTCCTTGAGTATAGGGCCTATGTCCCTCTCAGGGAACCACCGGTTAGTTCGCCTCCGCATAGGTTTTGAAGCAATTTACGAAGGGGTGCGGGGCTAAGGAGATCCCCCATCCCCTACCGATGTTGGAGGTGGAGTTTTGACACGTGACCGACCGTTTCACCTCGGGGATTCGCCTATGATTCCAGTTTCGGGCTAATAGTCGGGGAGAAAACTTCTCACCTATCTTTTAGCCTATGGATAGGCCCGCCGGGGATCGCGTATCTCCGGCCGGTATAGGGTCCCCCGAGTCGAGGGTTCGCCGATAAGTCCAAACGTGGTATGGGACACCCGGTAGATTTTTGCAGACGAGGCATGTAGCCGCGTAAAGTAGCCGCTTGTCGCCGTTTAATTAAGTCTTAGTTTCCCGGGCTCCTATCGAAGTTTGGCCGTGTCAAGAAGCACCTATTAAACGGGAAGGCTGAGGTGATCCCAGCACGGCCCCAGACCCCTCGAGCACCTATGCGTTGACTTATAAGTAGCGCCGATAGGCCCTATGATTCGGCAAAAAATTTCCATCAATGTTAACTAACGCCTAGTCGCGCGGGAGTCGCCTACTCCGGTGCCTACGGCGGCCCCTAAGGGGTACGTTCGGCAATAAGCGCGAGAATGAAGGTCGCAGATTGGGCTCTAAAGGCGCCGTAATCTTGTGAGTTACAATAAGTATGTAACATCTATGCGAGGGGTGAGCTTGTGAGTTTTAGTCCAGTTGAATTAATCCCCGTAGCAATGTGAGCGAAGAGTCTACCTAATGGAAATTCTCACAACTTACCCAATGGGTGTTGTCGACCGTCCTTGTCCTTACGATAGACGGACGCCCAATGTCGTCCGCTACTGCAGTGGCCTCGACCATTGCTTCCATCTCCCGACATGACCACCGTGATCCCGCTTTCTTCAGACGTAAGGCTTTGCTTGTTCGCTCCCCTCACCTTTTCCAGACTCCCAATAATTTTCCTTATAACCGCCTTTTTATTCTGTGTCGGAAACTGTGCTCAGCATTTGGCTTCTTACGGTAACTGCTCCTGGCCCCGACGGCACTCATTTTGATATGCTCCGCCACCTACACCCTTCGTTTTTTTCTTTCTCCTCACTCTATAATTGGATTTGGGTGGAGGGCACCTTCCTGTCCTGTTGGAGGGGAGCAGTTGTGCTCCCCTTTCTTAAGCCCGATAAGGACCGACATCTCCCCTTAACTACAGTCCAGTAGCTCTCACTAGCTGCCTCTCTAAACTTCCTGAGAAGATGGTTTCCTGGCGCCTGGTGTGGCACCTCGAATGCCACAATTTGTTCTCCCACACAGACCGGTTTTCGCAGGGACCGTACCGTAGTACCACTGACATCTTGGTGCAGCTGGAGACTGCGGTCCGTATGATGATTGCAAAGCGACGTCACCTCTATGCAGTTTTTTTTTATTTGGAGAAGGCATATGACACTACCTAGCGGTGGTGGATCTGCCGAAAACTATATCTCTTGGGTTTCCCAAGCTTCGTCCCGTCCTTCATCTCCATCATTTTGTCTTCTCGCTTCTTTCGTGTTCAGGTGGGTACTTCCTTCTCTTCTGTATACTCGCAGGAAGAGGGGGTTCCCCAGGGCAGCGTCTTGAGCGTCATCTGTTTCGCTTTGGCGATTGATGACGTGACGACGACTCTTCCCTCGGGGATTACAGCCACCCTGTATGTTGACGACCTTGCCATATATTGTTCCGGTTCCCGCTCCACTTTCCTTGAACGTCTCCTCCAACGAGTCCTGGATTCGGTCTCCAGATGAGCCACAGATCACGGGTTTTGTTTTTCCCCCTTGAAGACGGTGGCAGTGGCGTATCAAGGGAGGGGCGAGAGGGGCGACCGCCCCGAGCGGCACTTCCCGAGGGGCGGCAAATTACTGTCAGGCGGACGCAGTATGCAAATTTTTTTTTTTTTTTTTTTAAATGCAACCCTCCAAAAAATTATATTTCATCATTGTCGCGCGTTATTTGTGTACAAAATATCCATGGTTTTGATGAAAAATCATCATTAAATGCTATATATGCCACCTCAATGCCACTATTTCCACAAATAGTTGCGTTAAATTTTCACATCGGAAAGGTTGCCAGCCCTATTTTTCAGACTTTCCCTATATTATTTAGGTTAGGCTTTGCATTCTTCGAGCTTTGATGATGTTAATAATTAATGGTTGTTTTATTTTGCAGATACCCTACTGAATTAGCAAACATGAGCAAACGACAGAGACTGAGTGGTGCTGCATACAAGAATCTTCGCGAAAAAAAGAGAGGAGGAAGGCAAGCGTGCTGCTAAGCGATTTCATCAGTTAATGGGATTCTCAGACACACCTTCAGTGCCTTCTGGGAAGCAAGGAGATCAACCGCAATGTGATACATCTTTAGAGATAGATGTTCAAGCGGCAACTTCAAGTGAACCCCCAAATAATCAGGATCAACACTCATCTACATCACAAAGTCACCCACCCACCCATCACCCACAGAGTCTGTTTAACGATTCTGGCAACTGGCCCGTTCCAATGACGGACAATTTGAGAATCGAACTCATTAAACGTGGACCATCACATTTGAAAAACATGAATGGACCCTTTCCAGCTGATTCAAACAATAGGTCAATGTCAAAAGTTTGGCTAATCTTCTCACCTTCAAAATGTAGCTTGCATTGCTTTTGCTGTCGTCTCTTCAACAACATCTCCAGTGCATTTGGAAAAGAAGAAGGATTTTTTGCCTGGAGGAAACTGAATCCAAGAGTACCTGAACATGAAAACAGTCCATATCATACCCGATGCTTTGAACAATGGAAAGAGTTGCCTATGCGCCTTCAGTTGAATGCTACAATAGATAATGCACATCAGTTGCAAATAAAACATGCTACTGCTAAGTGGAAAGAAATACTGAGACGAATTTATGACTGCATCGTTCTTGGCAAAACAAGATCTTGCATTCCGAGGGCACCGAGAGAACTTAAATGAAGAAGCTGGGCTAGCTGGCAATTCTGGAAACTTTTTGGAGTTAATAAAACTAATGGGCAAATATGACCCAGTAATTAGGGAACATCTTACAAAAATACGAATGACTGACAAGATATCCACTACGTATTTGTCACCTAACATTCAAAATGAGTTCATCACACTAATCGGCTGTAATGTTCGAAAATGTATAATTGATAGTGTGTCTAGTGCAAAGTACTTTGCAATAATTTTCGATAGTACACCAGATATATCGCATATTGATCAGATGTCTCAGGTAATTCGCTATGTGTCGATTAAAGATGGTAATGTAGAGGTGAAGGAATCCTTCGTTGATTTTATTAAATTAGAGGGGAAGACTGCTGAGGCAGTTACTGATCTCATTGTCACTAAGCTCCGTGAGGATGGGCTGGATATCCAGAATTGTTATGGTCAAGGGTATGACAATGCTGCTACGATGGCAGGTATTCATCTTGGAGTTCAACTCAGAATTCTTGATGTTAGCAAACACGCTGTTTTCATTCCTTGCAATAACCACTCGCTGAACTTGGCTGGAGTTCATGCCGCGGGACTGAGTCCTAATGCTGTAACTTTCTTTGGAACAATTGAACGAATTTTCGTCTACTTTTCTTCCTCTACTCATCGTTGGGATGTCTTAACAAAACATTCCAAAATCACTGTCAAGCGGCGTTGACATTTTCGCCCCCGAGCGGCAAAAAGTATTGGTACGCCTCTGGACGGTGGTGATGCATTTTTGTCGTCTTTGCCGCTGCACTGCCATCCCTTCCCTCTCTCTCTATGGATCGTCGCTCCCTGTAGTCCCCGAAACTAGGTTTTTCGGTTCCCCTTGATTCCCGCCTCCCCTGGATTCCCCACCTGAAATCTCTGAAAACCTCGTGCCTTCAGACTTGCACCCTTCTCAAATTTCTTTCCCATACCGATTGGGGGTGCTGACCGCCATACTCTTTGGCGGCTCTACCACTCTCTTGTCCAAAATAAGTTGGATTATGGCTGTCGCACCGGCGTATTCCGAAATCTCTCCTATTGTCAACCTTTATGAGGAAAGTGGCCATTTCCCGCTGGATGTCCACCATACCTTGGAGGGTTTAAAATACCTCTTTCGCGTCCAGCAGTTTTTTCCAACCCGATTTACCAAGCCCCCTTCGGCCCTTCCACTTGGGCTTGCTTTGACCGTCGCCCCATCTGGTTCGACCGTACGGTCTGCGGATGGCTCCCGTCCTGTCTTTCGGGGTGGAAGGGCGAAGTTTTCCCTCTCCTCCCTCTACCTCCAACCCCGTCGACCATTCCTTCCTTCCGAATCTGCTCTTTCCTCTCTACTGCACCAAGGTCACAGTTCCACCTTTCTGCCCTCCGTCAATTGTTTCTCTCCCACTCCTCTTCCCATTCTGATTCTATTCTCGTGTTCACCGACGGCTTTCGCTCGCCACTTGGAGTGGGTTGTGCGGCAGCCTTCTCATCGGTAGTCCAATTGTTACCCCTTCCCCCAGCGGCTTCCATTTTCACGGGGAAACTCTCGGCTATCATCTTGGCCCTTCGATTCCTCTCTCAACTCTCATTTACGTGCAAAAAAACTTCTTTTCTACGCGTAGGTCAAAATATGGTAATAAAAACACACTAATAGACAGTTTATTTCCATAACAGTTTCGATGCCCACTGGCATCCTCTTCGGGTGGATACAGAAAAACGAATGAACCAAAAAACAGAGGGAAAACAGGCCAGGGACCATTGAGAAATCCACACACAGGATAGATCCCGTTCTCCCGACACCGGAAGGGCATTTTATTAAAGGGTCCCGCTTATAAATACATTCGCACAAATTAAAATTATCCTTTTGTTCTATACATACAGATTCTATTATTTTGACATAATTACTACATTTATTATTACAGTTACGTTTATAACATTTATTATTACATTTATTGTTATTGCATTTTCATTCATTTCCACATTTATTAATTTTATTATTACATTTACATTTATTACTATTACGTTTATTATTACATTTACATTTTATTGAAAAAACTAATGAACCAAAAGCGAGTAAGGAAACAATCCAGAGACCTTTAAGAAATTCACACCTAGGTTAGATCCCGTTCACCCGACGCCGCAAAGGATTTTTTGACCAAGAATCTCATTAGAGGGTCCAGCTTATAAGTATCTTCGCACAAATTAAAATTATCCACTTGTTCTATCCATACAGATTCTATTGTTTTTCTTTTGACATAATTATTGCATTTATAAAGTAACTTACTTGATTCCCAATCTATAGCATGATCATTTTGGCTGGCGTGATAAAAAATTGCATTACACTGGTCAACAAAGATTTTTCATCAGAGTAAAATTTGTGGTGGTTGGATAGCATTTTTCACGCTGATTCCAAAACTGCATTCAGATTTTTTCTAGCACGTATAGTTGTAGACCAGTAAAACATGATGAAACATTGCCCATTCCAATTCCCCCAAGTGATAGGCTAGATTCTATCATAGATGACATGGAAAGTGATGAAGGTGCAACTGGCGTTTCCGGACCATCTACAGAACCAGAGTACACTTTTGAAGGTAGACATTTAGAGCCTAAAAAGTTAACCCAAGGACAGTTGAATGATCTTGTTAGAGACTTATCGCTGTCTAAAGAGAAATCGGAGCTTCTCGCCTCAAGACTAAAGGAGAACAATTTACTTGAGAACAATGTTCGTATTAGTTACTACCGAAAGCGGAATTTTGAATTAACAGCATTCTTTTCAGTAGATGGTCCTCTCTGTTATTGCCATGACATCAATGGACTATTTACAGCCATATCTCAGACGTATGTGGCATCTGAGTGGCGCCTCTTTATTGATTCGTCGCAGAGAAGCCTGAAAGCAGTTCTTTTGCATAATGGTAATATAATACCGTCCATCCCCATTGCCCATTCCGTCCATCTAAAAGAGACATATGACAATATGGATATACTACTTAAGGCAATCAAATACGACAGTCATCAATGGAATGTTTGTGGAGATCTAAAAGTTATAGGAATGCTTATGGGTATGCAATCAGGATTCACAAAATTTTGTTGTTTCCTTTGCCTGTGGGACAGTCGCGCCACTATAGAACATTACACCAAAAGTGACTGGCCACTTAGGTATACATATGTCCCAGGGATAAGCAATGTCCACTCTGTCCCTTTAGTGGATCCCCAAAAGATCTATCTGCCACCTCTTCACATTAAACTTGGTTTAATGAAGAATTTTGTTAAAGCAATGGGTAAAGTCAATTCTGAAGTGTTCCAATACCTTTCAAGGAAATTTCCGAAGGTTACTGCAGCAAAATTGAAGGAAGGAATTTTTGTTGGGCCACAAATAAGGGAGGTTTTGAATGACACTGAATTTGAAAAAGTCCTAAGTCCTAAGTCCGCTGGAATTGAAGGCTTGGCTGGCGTTCAAATGGATATGTGAAAACTTTCTTGGAAGCAACAAGTCACTGCATATAAGGATGGAGTCAAGAACCTCCTTGATGCCTTCAAATTAATGGTGTCGAATGTCGTTAAAAATTCACTTCCTGCATTCCCACTTAGATTTCTTTCCTGAAAACCTTGGTGCAGTGAGTGACGAGCAAGGAGAGCGCTTCCATCAAGATATTCAGATGATGGAGAAGCGCTACCAAGGATATTGGAATGAAAGCATGATGGCGGACCATTGTTGGATGCTGTATCGTGACAATCCAGGCCAAATTTACGAAAGGAAATCACACTCACAGCGCTTTTAATAAAATAATGTATATATTCTTTATTTATAAGTACATTGAATAAGGTATATGATGTATTTGTTGTTTAGCATTCCTAAGTGTGATCTATACATCCATAAATTTTCTTATAGCAATATCAAAAACTTAAAAATATCAAAACCAGTGTATCTACAGGGTGTCCCGTAAGTCTGGACCCATAGGGCAAAATTAATAAAATTACAAAATAGTCCCAGTTTCGCTGGACATGCGTCGAAGTGACTTCTTGGGACTGACAGCGAAGCTAGCCAACACATTGGTACTGGTTTCGTCTTCCGTAACAGTCCTTGAAGGTCCTCTGCGAGGCTTGTCAGCTACGGATCCAGTTTCCTTAAATTTGGCTATCAACTTGCCAACACATCTGTGTGTGATTGGTGCGCGGTCTGGATGCATATTGTTGAATTCTTCGGCCACTTCCCGGTGACTGCGGGTCCCGACCAGCAAAATAACTTGAACTCTCTCCTCTCTAGTCAGTGACATGGTTTACCTGCAACATAATAAAAAAATATATTATAAATCCCTATGGGTCCAGACTTACGGGACACCCTGTATATAACTATACGTGCTAGAAACAAAATAAAACCAGATTCGGAATCAGCGCGAAACATGCATTAAGAAAAGTGTGATCATGTTTGTGATGAGAAAAAAAGTTTCATTTTGTTGGCCAGTGTTATTAGTATTACAACTTCTGAAGGCAAATTTGTTCTTTAATACGGGTTTCAATATTTCTTCCAGTTTCTCCTACGTATACTAAATCACAACTTTTACAGGGAATGCTGTAGACACAGACTTGTTCATGTTTTGCAACGTTATTCCTAACGAATTTACTTTTTACAGTAGACGAATATTTGAACGCCAAAGCAAACTTAAAATCTTTCGTCAAAGGTTTTACACTTTCTAAGCCGGCAATGTAAGGCAAATTCACATATTGTTTTTGGTTAACTAAAGGTTCCCGAGGGGCATAAAAAGATTTTCTGGCTTTAAAATACCTTTCTGATAAACCACTCAGGATATTTTAAATCCTTAAAAATGTTCCAAATCTTTGAATTTTCTGGGTCTAGCAAATGTGGACCACAAATCCTGAGTGCTCTCAGTAACATGGAAGAAATAATTGAGCTTTTAATTAAACACCATCATGATATGAAAAATAATGAATGTACGAATTACAGTGAGTAGGTTTTCTATAGGCCGTGAAATTGGGCTTTCCGCTCTTGTTAATGACCAAAAACATCTAAAAAGGGTGATTGTTTGTCGTTCTCCCATTCATATTTAAATTTAATAGAGGGAGCAAAATTATTTAATGACTGAAAGAAAGTGTCAAAGTTGTTCCATTGGTCAGGCCAAAATGAGAAAATATCATCTACATAACGAAACCAAATTAGATTCCTGGGACATATTGTTTGCAACAATTCCGACTCATAATATTCCAATTATTCCATGTATAATGTACTCAGTATTGGGGATAAAGGGGACCCCATTCCCATACCAAAACGTTGCAAATAAAATTATTCACCGAAGGAGAAGGCATTATTGGTGACACAGAGTTTTATCATTTCTAAAAATACAGGTGTGGGCATGCTAAGTTCTACGTTACATGTTGGCAATTTTCTATCTAAAAAACTAAGTACATCATCAATGGGAACTTTGGTAAACAATGACTCAACGTCGAAACTGGTCATTCTTCCCCGTTGGAGAAACTGGAAGAAATATTGAAACCGGTATTAAAGAACATAAATTTGCCTTCAGAAGTTGTAATACTAATAATGCAAATTTTTTATCACGCCAGCCAAAATGATCATGCTATAGATTGGGAATCAAGTAAGTTACTTTATAAATGCAATAATTATGTCAAAAGAAAAACAGTAGAATCTGTATGGATAGAACAAGTGGATAATTTTAATTTGTGCGAAGGTACTTATAAGCTGGACCCTCTAATGAGATTCTTGGTCAAAAAATCCCTTGCGGCGTCGGGTGAACGGGATCTAACCTAGGTGTGAATTTCTTAAAGGTCTCTGGATTGTTTCCTTACTCGCTTTTGGTTCATTAGTTTTTTCAATAAAATGTAAATGGAATAATAAACGTAATAGTAATAAATGTGGAAATAAATGAAAATGCAATAATAAAGGTAATAAAATAAATGTAATAATAAATGTAAAGGTAATAATAATAAATGTTATAAACGTAAATGTAATAATGAATGTAGTAATTATGTCAAAATAATAGACTCTGTATGTATAGAACAAGAGGATAGTTTTAATTTGTGCGAATGTATTTATAAGCGAGACCCTTCAATAAAATGCCCTTCCGGTGTCGGAAGAACGGGATCTAACCTAGTATATAGGTGCGAATTTCTTAATTGTCCCTGGATTGTTCCCTTCTCGCTTTTGTTCCTTCGTTTTCGGTTTGTAATTTCGGTAATAATAATTAATAATACATAATGTAGTAATAAAATGCCCTTCCGGTGTCGGGAGAACGGGATCTAAGTGAGTCGGAGACTCATCTAACCTAGGTGCGAATTTCTTAATGGTCTCTGGATTGTTTCCTTCTCGCCTTTTTCAGTTTATAATTTCTGTAATAATAAACAACAATATAATAAATGCAATAATAAATTTATAATTTCTGTAATAAATAATAATGTAATAATAAATGTAATAATTATGTCAAAATAATAGAATCTGTATTTACAGAATTAGAGGATAATTTTAATTTGTGCGAATGTATTTATAAGCGGGACCCTTTAATAAAATGCCCTTCTGCTGTTGGGGGAACGGGATCTATCCTATGTGTGAATTTCTCAATGGTTCCTGGCTTGTTTTCCCTCTTGTTTTTGGTTCATTCGTTTTTCTGTATCCACCCGAAGAGGATGCCAATGGGCATCGAAACTGTTGTGGAAATAAATTCTATCTATTAGTGTGGGTTTTTATCATCATCTCTCATTTACGTCTTTCATCATCTACTCCGACTCTCGCAGCGCTCTTGAGCCCATGTTCTCTCTTGTATCCCCGCACCCATTGGTGCGACAGATCCAGGACTGGCATGTCCTTCTTTCATCACGTCACAAATTGGTCGCCTTTTGTTGAGTAACTTCCCACGTCGGTGTTCCGGGCAATGAATGCGCGGATGCTGCGGCGAGGGAGGGATTCTCCCGACCCTAACACCAATAACCCTCTCCCGGCGTCGGATTTCATGAGGGTTTTCCAGGAAGCACTCCTTCGGCGAAGGCAGCGCCAGTAGGAGGATGTGTCTGGGAATTCCCGGAGTGCCTCGAAGCCCACTATCCGCCAGTGGTTTTCTTCTTGTCAGCGTGATCGACGATTTGAGACTGCTGTGGTACGACTGTGTATTGGTCACACTCGCCTTACGCCTGGTCATCTTATGATGGGGGATCTTGCCCCCTTTTGCCTTGCGTTATTCCTCTCCGTCTCACATTTACTTTGTTTGCCCTGCCTTTACCGCCGCTCGTTCCCAGTTTCTCCCTTTTTGCTCTTCAGGCTCCACTCTTAATCTTATTCTTCCTCGTTTGTTCGGCGACTCCACGCCTATACCGAAGGACACATTTTTCTCCTTTCTCCGCCAGACTGATTTCCTACTCTCAATTTAATGTGTCTTAGGTATAATTTCTCCCTCTTTGCCGTTTCTACAGGTCGCCCTCGCTTTATGCGAGGGTTGCTTTCCAAAAAAAAGTTCGCGGAAGGTGATTTCACATAAAGAGAGCCATTTATTACATGTATTTAATAGGAATACTCTACTGACCCCCCCCACCCAATATCTTTCTAACACTCCTAACAAATCCAATGAAAAGTCACCTAATAAAATAAAAGGTACTTACGTATTATCGGAACTACCAAACTGTTTATTATGTATTTTTGCTCTCGTTATTTTCATTTAAACTAACGAAAATATCACAACTTAACCTAACCAATCATCAAGGGCGTACAGTTGACCTAACTGGGCATTCAGTTCACCTAACCGAGCATTCAGTTGTTAGGTTAATTGAATGCCCGGTTAGGTCAACTCTACGCCCTTGATGATTGGTTAAGTTGTGATATTTTCGTTAGTTTAAACGAAAATGACGAGAAAAAATACATAATAACAGTTTGGTAGTCCCGATAATACGTACCAAATAAAACACTCGTCTGATATTATATAAAATATAAAAAGGAACATTAAAAGAAATAATGTATTTCACAGCTAAGATTGATGGCTGCAAAAAACTCAACTACTGGGAAAGACTACGTTAACTAAATCTTTACGCCCTGGGAAGAAGGAGAGAGGTACACCATAATCTACATACGGAGAATGATCGAAAAACTGGTACTAAACCCAATTACCATCCAAACAACGGTGGAAAATAGGAAAGGCAGACTGTGCAGTGTTCCCAAATTAAAGGCCTGACAAGGGACTTCTTCAACACTGAAGGAAAATAGGTTGGTTGTCAGGGGCAGTGGCGGTTCCTCATATGGGCAATATGGGCAGCCGCACAGGGCGGCATTTGTGGAGGGGCGGCATGAGCGCCTGCAAAAAAAAAAAATAAGAATAAATAAATAAAGAAATAAATAAAAATAGTTTATTTATGGCAGTTGTGCAATTTAATTTGTATTTTTCCTGTTCATAGTATCATAATTACATTCTCTTAAGTGAGTTATTCTATTTACGTGATGAAGGATTTGTAAAATTCAGAAATTTGAGTCTCTGTTTTGGTTCTGAAGTTCCAACAATTAGTCCAATAAAAAGTTATTTTGTGAAAGGGTTATGTCTGTCCTTTATTTTGGGGGGATTCGAATGTGTGTGTGTTGGCGAACAGGGGGGGGGGGCGCTGAAGGTGAGGTTCGCCCAGGGCGTCATGTAAGCTAGGACCGCCACTGGTCAGGGGGCAAAGACTTTAGCTTCCAAAGAACCTCAGGAACGTTACAGGGATCAAAGTTGAAGTCTTCAAAAGAAGACTATGCCTAGCTCAGGACGGTACTAGATGAGCCGGGTGTACTTGGCTATGTGCGGTGGAGAGCGCAAGAAAGCAACTCACTCCTCCAACAAGCCAGGCCTAGAGGCGGGGCCACCAGCTTGACCTTCGTGTGAAGAGAGACCAACGCACGGAATTGCAACGAGGTATTTACTTGAATACTCACCATCAGCTGATCACTGAAGTCAACAGTAATGACAAAAACACACGCTACAAGATAAGAGCGAGTACCATAGATGGCACACAACAATGGACACTGAGTGAGGGAGTGTGCGGGCTACCTCGCGTGGCTACTGATTCACCAGTCCACCCGCACTAACTCCATAGTGGAGTCCGCGCACGCCTACAGTGGTCAAGCGAGCTTCGCACATTCAATCCGGCCAGTAGCATAATTGTGAATTTTTCTCCCATAAAGCGAGAGGGGTAGAAGTAGGGTCGTAACATAATGGCAAAATCGCATGAAGTGAGGGTGACCTGTACTGCTTTCTCTTTCTTATCACTGTCTTTCTTTCACTGCTTACACACACACACACACACACACACACACATATATATATATATATATATACAGGGCGTCCCAAAAAAATGTATACACACTTTAACAGCTGATAGCTCAATTGATGTTTCTTTCTTTCCAAGTTAAACCCATTAGAATTAATAATGGCAGTCAGACTAAGCTTTGAACAAAGGAAATTCATTCTAAAATGCTACTGGAAGTGTGAAAACGCAGTTGAAGTGCAAAGACAGTTTAGGAGGGAGTTTCAAACAGATCCACCAACGCGACTTACCATCACTCGAATTAGAGATAAGTTTGAAGCCGATGGAACTGTTCAGAATGTCCACAAGAAGCGTTCCGGAAGACCACGGACATCGACAAGCCCCACAAAGCAAGAAAGAGTACTGGAAACGTATCACCAAAGTCCAAGAAAATCTGTGCGGCAAACGAGTCGTGAGGTAGGAATCTCAGAATCGTCTGTCCAACGCATTTTGAAGCGCTGTCAATGGAAAAGTTACATTCCAAGATTAGTCCATGCTATTAATGAAGATGATCCGGACCGACGAGTGGAGTATTGCGAGTGGTACTTGGCACGATGTGGATGTGGATTGGACGAAGGGGTTTCGTAGAATACCCTCCGCGTTCACCAGACCTCACACCACTAGACTTTTTTTTATGGGGATACTTAAAAGACAAAGTCTACGCTATAAAACCTGCAACAGTCGCTGAATTGAGAGCAGCCATTTAACGAGAATGCACACAAATACCAAACGAAATGTTTCGTGATGTTTGCGATTCCATTGCTTCGCGTTATCAGCAGTGCCTGGACCAGAACGGACGTCAGTTTGAAAACAGGCGTTGACAAAACAATTAAATAATGTCTGTAGATTCTATTACATTTTGAAAATGAAATGTATTTTAATAAACACTGCCTTTATAATTATTTAAAGTGTGTATACATTTTTTTGGGACGCCCTGTATATAATATAATATATATATATATATATATATACACACAAACTCAGAATGGTCCCCTGAGAAATTTATATGTTAAACACAGACCGTGCATGGAACAAGGAACTCTTCTGGGAAAATTAAATCCACTATAGTCCGAATAAGTAATGGTAAATGACAAATACCATAGTTTTTCTTTTTCATGATGCTAGCCCGACGTGGGCAACGGGTCTCTCGCAAAGAGATCCCATAAATATAGCTTCCCTCACCAGCTATCTGCAAAGCAGACAGGATCCAGCTTTGGGACATGGACCCTAGTTTAACATATATATATATATATCAGCTCAACTGGTACAGATTTCAGAAAGTTGGTCGGGTGACCATCTCCGATTTTCTTCAAATTTTCAGGGTTGATTCATACACCATTCAATAGCTTAAATCTAAAATTTTAGCTTCCTCAGTCAAACACTTTTAATTTTATGGTCGCTTAAATGGCCCCCACCTTCGACAAAAAATGCCCATGTTGGGCTTGATCGGCCAACGCCTTCATTTTGAGAGGCCTTGAAAAGTGTCTTCTAATAGGAGTAGAAGCTTCAAATTTGTCATGCCAATACAACTTCTGGTGGACTTTTCAATTTTGAAAGCTAAAAGGCTGTGGAACAAATAGTTTCTGAGTTACAAGGGCTTAAACATGGCTACATTTTGAAGCTTGCATCAATTCCTCCCACTTTTACAACTCTTACCATTTTCAAAAGTTTTAGTTCTACATCAATCACAGCTGTTTTAATATTCCTAATAGTCTCTATGGGTTGTAAATTTATGAGTGAAATAAAAAAATAACCAAAAAAGGATTTATTTCTATTTTTAAAAATTTCCAAAAGTTGATATTTTCACAAAATTTGCAAAATTAACATCAACTTTGGGGCTCAATATAAGGTGTCCGAAATTAGTCAGGGAGTTGATACTTCTAGTAAAGACATGTGTGTACAAAAAATATATTAAGGAATAGATCTCAACTCAACTCCTTCATATAGTTTTGGCTATTCAAAGAAAAGTACTTTTTTTGAAAAATTCTGAATTTTTTCAAAATTTTGAAATGTTTAAATTTCTTTTTACAACATTGAATTGTAATTTTACTTCCATTTTATTACTTGGTAAGTTAATTCACAAATGTTAAATTATCTAAATAAGTTTTACTCCTAAAAAAGACATAATATACCTAGATTATTACTACATTTGCAGTTAACACAACAGATGGACCAGCTTGTAGGCTCAATACTTGGATCTACCTAAGTAAATCATGTAGAACCGTGTTCTACTGCTCTTTAAGCACTTCCTAGTAATTTAAATTATGCAGTTAGTACAGATAAACTAGCAGTAACCACCATTTTCAGTACAAAACCTTAAATTTAAGTAGCTTTGTTGTATTACTTCCCTTAATACAAGTGTACAGTACTTAGCTATATACAATAATGAATTCCTGAGTTTTTAAGCATGTGAATTATTGGCTATAAGTTCATATTCTTTTTTTAATGTGTGTTGTTTTATGTAAATTCGTATGTAAACTTATATATAGCTAATAACTCTTATGTTTAGACACTGACTCAGGAATTTATTATTGTACTCAGGCTTTAAGTCTGATTGTCTTCAACACTCCATGGCCTCACAGCCATAAATTGGCAATTTATTATTCAGCTTGATACAGGTCTGTAGTTACTTAGGCTTTTTTTAAAATACTCCTCAATTTTAGATAAACAATCATTTGATAACTTGTACTGTCTCCCCATTTTCCCAGCAACTGTAGGTGGTTCAATTGAACACAAAACATGTTGGAATGGAATCCAGCAAACGTCCTCTTGTTCAGGCCATTTAAAAGGATTCTTTTTCATGAAATTTACTAATAGATCCTTCTCAGTATCACACACTTCAACTATGTTTCCAACAAACCAGTCACCTTCATAGAAACAGGCCACATATGTACCAGGTTTATATTGGTAAGCCACATTTTCTTGTGTAGCATTGAGGAAGGAAAGTTGTACGTTAAAGAAATTTTCATCACTAGAAATTTTGTACAGTTTAATGCCTGTTGATGAAGGTCTAAAGCAGTGATATGAACGGGTTCCTGGGATTGTCTTAATTAAGGAATACCTTTTTTTAACTCAAATAAATTAGCATTTTCCTCAATTTTAGCTGAATCAATGTACAGAAATTGTATACCATTAATATTAGATTTGCACCAATCGAACATCTCTTTTGGATTGGTGATGTGACCTTTACTTGTTGCTTGTAGACTTGCCCGGGCAACTAACCTTTTGACGGTGCCACCAACACCATCACAGGGGCTCTTTCCGTGAGAGGTGGCAAAAAGTTCCATTCACATGTTAGTTGGAAATCTTTTTCATGTAACACTGAATTAATGATGTTTTTATAGTTTTTATATTGACTTGCTGCGCCATCGCTAAAGTAACAAATATGTTTTAGTTTAGGATTCTGACTTTTAAGTAATTTCAAGGCTTCACATAAAAAAGAATGAACTGCAGTTGTGTTGTGTGTAAGTGAATCTGATATTACACAAAAATTTGTAACTTTTAGTTCACCATCAACTTTTTGATAGCAGACTACCGGATGCAAGGTAGCCTGGGTATTGTCCCAGTGATGCCCTTGTACGGCATCCTGAATTATAAAACTATAGTTTTCAGAGAAGTCAACAAGCACTAATGCTGTAGAATCATTGAGGTTTTCTTTACAGTCGGACAAATATTTTGATTGGGCTTTTGCTATGAAATGGTGTACTTTCAACTTTTTTGCACTTTCACATATGTCTTCTACATTCGAAACACTTTTTGTCATTGTGACCAGTTGGGTATGGTCTGTATGAAGCCACTGCTTAAAGGAAACCTCATCATCCATGTCATAATCATTGTTTTCAAAAATGGTAAGAAGCCAATCCCGTAATTCATTTAAACCAGGACATGTTTTGCAGTTATTAATCATGCAGTTTCTGGTTTCAGTGTTGCAGACTATTTTCCCTAGTAACTCTTAATTCTACTTTGACGGGGAGTGATTCACATAAAAGTTTAAAGTTCTGGTGTATTTCACAAATGCATACATTGTGTGATCCTTTACTCCCCACACCCATACACCATTTTGGTCTCAGTTCAAAAAACTTTGATTTGGAGATTTTGTCATTTGGATATTTATTTTTGTAAAGCGTATATAATTCTCTGATATTTGTCAACAACAGTATTTTCTGCTTGTGAACCTTCCCTTGTGGTGTTTTTATTGATTTGTAGTCTTTTTTACCAGGGCATTCTCTAGTATATTCATTGTTTTGGAAAAATTCTATCACTCTTTCCTTTATTTCATCGCTTATACCCTTGCTACTCTTTTTATTTCTCATTATAGGAAGGATACCTTCTTTTCTCTTTAAGGCCCTCACAGCATTAACCATTCTGGCTGACACTTCAAATTCTTTCATAATTCTTTCTCTGGACCAGGTTTTACCAATTGGAAGGAGTGTTAGAATTTGTATCTTTTCTTGTCTGGTACTAGTTTTACACTTTTCTTTCAGTTCCTCTATCATATGCTGATAACACTTTTCTTCCTCACTCTCTATAGGTTTCTCCGCTTCCTCATCCAAAATGCTAGGCTTCATATGAAGTACTTTTGACAGCTTTGATTTTGTTGATGTTTCAATTTGCTTTAGTTTCCTTTTCGCGTAAAACTTTCGATCTCTTGCTCTTACATACTTAATGGGTGAGCATTCTAGTGAACCTAACGTTTCGTCAAATGTCTCCTTAACTATTTCTTCTGGAACATATTCATCACTACCTGAGTCTTTTTCATCTTCAATCGTCTTGGCTCTAGAGAAGCATGTTGAGCAAAGTTTCTGTCCTGGTATCAGATTCAGTCTAGTTGCTATGTCTTTGTCAATAATTTGTAGTGATTCTGCAAATAAAGTAGGGTAATGTAAACTCTAAACACATTGGAAAATAATTTTAAAACCTCAACATTTGGTTATAGGCTATTCGTATAAAATATTCAAAACATATGCATTCAGTAGCACAGTATATAGCCTACCCTATTAAAATTAAATAGCTAATTTAGGTTACAATTTACAATATAAACTTCTTTATGAAATATAAATATATTAGTACCTATATTTACTTACTTGTTATCTTCTTTCGATGATTTCTCCATGGATCTTGGCAGCTACGTTGCATTTGTTGGTAATGCATTCCAAACATTTTTTCATGGTGGTAGCATACAGTAGCACTATTTGGGTTGATTACAGTTGCTTTTGTTCTCCACAATAGCAGTTTCCTTGTTTCATCTGTCAGCTCATGTAAGGTATACATACCCACCTTCCTGGTGAGTCTGTGTTCATGACATGGATCATCCAAGTACATACCAAAGCTGCACTTTGATTCTTGATTAGAATAAGCCATTATTACAGGCAGTAAAATTAAGTTAATTGCTCTAGTTAAATTTTCTGAAAATAAAAGATCATGATCTATAAAATAGGCCTGGACATTAATGATTAACCATCATGTTTTACATTTATAAGAATATACAAAGCGAAATGAGCTACCCAGAGCCCTTCGAGTCGCTGGTTGTTTTGACAGACATATTAAATTTCTTGTATGTTTTAGACTTATTTACATATTATTACAATTGTAAATCAACTTAATAAGTAATAAAATGGAAGTAAAATTACAATTCAATGTCATAAATAGAAATTTAAAAATTTACAAATTTTGCAAAAAATTGAGATTTTTCACAAAAAGCACTTTTCTTTGAATCACCAAAACTATATGAAGGAGTTGAGTTGAGATCTATTCCTTAATATATGTTTTTTACACATATGTATCTTCTTTACTAGAAGTATCAACTCCCTGACTAATTTCGGACACCTTTATATTAAGCCCCAAAGTTGATGTTAATTTTGCAAATTTTGTGAAAATATCAACTTTTGGAAATTTTTAAAAATAGAAATAAATCCTTTTTTGGTTATTTTTTATTTCACTCATAAATTTACAACCCATAGAGACTATTAGGAGTATTAAAACAGCTGTGATTGATGTAGAACTAAAACTTTTGAAAATGGTAGAGTCGTAAAAGTGGGAGGAATTGATGCAAGCTTCAAAATGGAGCCATATTTAAACCCTTGTAACTTAGAAACTCTCTGTTCCACAGCCTTTTTGCTTGCAAAATTGAAAAGCCCACCAGAAGTTGTATTGGCATGACAAATTTGAAGCTTCTACTCCTATTAGAAGACACTTTTCAAGGCCTCTCAAAATGAAGACGTTGGCCAATCAAGCCCAACATGGGCATTTTTTGTCGGTGGGGGCCATTTAAGTGACCATAAAATTAAAAGTTTTCGACTGAGGAAGCTAAAATTTTAGATTTAAGCTATTGAATGGTGTATGAATCAACCCTGAAAATTTGACGAAAATCGGAGATGGTCACCCGACCACCCCTGTACACACACCTTACCTTACAAAGGTTTCGCGTGATGATTTCTCATTTCGCGAAGGTCAAGCTTGTCGCCCCTCCTCTCGAGTTGGCCTGGTGGAGTAGTGAATTGGATTCTTGCGCTCTCCACTTCACATAGCCAGGTACGCCCGGCTCATCAGGGATTGTTCTGAGCCAGGCGTCTAGTCTTCTTTTGAAGATTTCCACTGCAACTCCCTTCGTGTTTCTTAGGTCCTTGCGCAACTGATTAAACAGTTTTGGTCCTCTCACTACAAAACTATTTTCTTTCAGGGTTAAGGATGTTCCCTGTCTCGCCCTCAATTTGGGAATACGACACAGTCTACCGCTTACACTTTCCACCGTTGTTTGGGGAGTTATAGGATTCAGAGTAAGATTAGGGACTAGTTTCTCCATTATTTTCGAAGTGTAAATAATGGTGTCTCTCTCTTTTCCCCTTTCCAGTGAATATAGGTCTAGTTCTCGTAACCTTTCCCAGTAATTTAGTTCTTTGCACCCATTGATCTTGGCTGTGGAGCTTCTTTGGATCCCCCTCCAGCTGTCTAATGTCTTCTTTTTTATATGGGGATGTTAGGACCGAGCAGTATTCCAATTTGGGTATTATCAGGGTTTTCAGTAGAGGAATCATTACATTCCTATCCCTTCGTTTAAAGGTTCTCAATATCTGACCCATTATTCTCTCTGCTCTGTTTACTGTTATCTTATTTTCTGTTTCAAATTTCGCATCATCTGTCATTACAACCCCTAAGTCTTTTGCTCTGGAATTTCTCTGAATTTCCTGTCCATTTTGGGTATAATATTTCATGGATTTTAGGTCTTCTCTTTTCCATACCGTAATAGCTGAAATTTCTCGGTGTTAAACTTCATATTGTTGTCTTCTGTCCACTTGTAGATTCTGTTTATGTCGGTTTGTAGAGATCCTATGTCTTCTGGATTTCTTATTTTTCTACTGATCTTTGTGTCATCCGCAAAGGATGTTACTGTGCTGTCTCTGGTAACGTCCTCATCTATGTCAGTTAGCATGATTATGAAGAGTAGTGGAGCTAATACTGTTCCTTGTGGTATTGAGCTGAGGACCTCTGATTCTGATGAAGATGCTCCTTGTACTGTAACGACTTGCCGCCGCTCACTAAGGAAATTATATATCCATTTCCCTACTTTTCCTGTTATTCCCATATATTTCAGTTTATGTATTATGATTCCGTGGTCACACTTGTCGAACGCTTTAACAAAGTCAGTGTATAATACATCATAGTTTTCATTACTTTTAAGTGAATCAATAATGTTGCTGTAGTGTTCCATTAGTTGTGATAGGCATGATCTGCCTGACCGAAACCCGTGTTGGTTATCGTTGAATTTTTTCTGAGTTTCCAAAAAGTCGTAGATTCTCTGTGTAACTATTCTTTCAAATATTTTAGTGAGATGGGATGTAAGCGATACTGGCCTATAGTTTTTCGCCTCAGATCGATCTCCTCTATATATTGGGACTATGTTCGCGCTCTTCAGGATGCCCGGTATTTCTCCCGTGTCTAGCGATCGTCTCCATATCCAGTAAAGGGGCTCAGCGATTGCATTCTTGCAGTTTTTGATCAGTGTGGCATTCCATTTATCCGGTCCTGCCGCTGAATGTGTTTTTAGTTTCCCTATGACTTGTGTAATATCATCCGTCGTAAAGTCGAAATCCGTTATACTTTCCCCTTGTGGTTCTTCTTCAAAGAACGCGTTTCTATCGCATATCAATTTGTTAGTTTTTGGGATACTGAAAGATGATTCGTACTGAGCTCTTAATACAGGGTGTCCCAGAATTAACTATCTATTTCAATGAAATCGGACAAATTTTTTAAAAACACACTTTTATTTATGTTTATCATGTTTAATGTGTGTTAAAAATGTATAAATTTCTAAATTTTGTTCATAATTTTATTTTCATAATTTTTTCAGTTTTTCATAGTTTTATTTTTAGAATGGCAAAGAGACTCTCCAAAAGTTAACGTGTGGCTTGGAATGACCAAATCCAAAATTTATGGCCCATTCTTCTCTGCGGAAGCAACTGTAACAGGTACCGTCTACCTTGATATGCTTCAGCAGTTTCTCGAACCACAGCTTCTTGATGATGGCATTCTTGATAATGTTGTGTTTCAACAAGATGGAGCACCATGTCATTATGCTCTAATTGTTCGAGAATACCTCAACAGACGCCTTCCGAATCGGTGGATTGGACGTGGAGGACCTCGACCTTGGCCTCCGCGTTCTCCGGATTTGACACCCCTGGATTTCTTTGCATGGGGTTTCATAAAAACGAAGGTTTATCGCCAAAAGATCAATAGTTTAGCTGAACTTAAAGAACGCATCCAGTTGGCAGTGCGGGAGATAACACCTGAAATGCTTCAAAATGTGTTTCGCAGCGCTGAGGATAGATTTGAAATTTGCAGAGATACAGACGGTGCACATGTTGAAACTTCTCAATAAAGTTTTGACTTATGATTTATAAATCTATTTGTTTTTGTATCATAATTTAGTAATAAACACAAAATTATGTGTTTTTATTAAATTTGTCCGATTTCATTGAAATAGATAGTTAATTCTGGGACACCCTGTATTTCAGATACTTCTGTTAGATCATCAGATAAATCACTGTTCTCATTTTTTAAAGGTCCGATAGTCGCATGGTTTTTCGACTTTCTCTGCGAAATTATAGAAGTACTTTGAGTTAGCCTTTATCGCTTCTATAGCGTCGTCCTCTTCTTTTTCTGTATGCTTCTCGATTAGTTCCTGTATGACGACATCGATACTTTGCAGTTTATCATTTAATATTTTTCCGATGTTATCTTTACAATTACTTAATTTTGCAGTCATTCTTTTTCTCTTTCGGAACAATGCCCTCTTTTGTCTTTCGAACCTGCTTCTCTTTCCTCTTTGTTGTATCTTTGGGACATGTTTTTCGACAATTTCTAACGTCTCCTCTCGTCATTAGCATCTCCTCCGTTGTCTTGGTCTCGAAAATGGTTTTCCAATCTATTACTTCCATGCTGGATGTCACATCTTCCCAGTTTATAGCTTTGGAGTGAAAATTAAAAATTTCGAATTTGCTTCTTTCTGTTGTGCGTGTTCTTTCCTTTCCTGTTGCCTTTATATTGGTTGTTATTTCAATGATGTTGTGGTCCGATATCATAGTTGGGGATATTTCTACATTATCAATTAGATTACTGTTGTTTGTGAATACCAAATCTAGGCAGTTGTTTTTTCTGTGTTTTGTGTTATTTCTTGCGTTAACATAAATTCATCAGCTAAAGCTAGTAGCATTTTTACCTGCTCCAGGTCTTCTCATGTGCCCCCCTTGTCCTGGTGTATACATATATTTTTTCTATCCTTTTATATTTCATGAATGGGAAATTAAAATCACCACAGAGAAAAATATTTGGGGTTGGAAAGTGTAGATCCTTTACCAAGTTTCTTCCCTCTGTAATGGAATCTGAAAATTTTGAGGGTGGTGTGTTTGGGGGTCTGTACATTACAATTAGTACCATATTTAATTTTTCAATTTTTGCTGCTACACATTCTACGTAGTTGTTTGAGGTATTTACAACCATTTCTGCTATGTGCCTTTCGCGTGTGTAAATAGCACATCCTCCTTACCTCTCACTATTCTGTCGGTTCTGAGGATGTTATAGTTGTCAATTTGTATTTCTTTTTTGTCAATACAGGACACTCAACTTTCAGAGTTCGCCTGGCAGTCCTTTAGATGAGTTTCCGTGAGGCATGCAAAGTCTGCTCCGGCTTCTTGCATGAGTACTTTCAGGTATACAACTTTGTTCGTGGAATGGTTTCATTTAAGGCCGTGCATGTTGGCTAGGATTATTTTTATTTTTTCTTTCTTTTTCGCATACAGGTGGTTCCGATTTGTTTTCCAATGGGGGTGCCGGTTTCGTTGCCTTGTGGTCCTCCGAGAATTTACCTCTTTTTATCTTTGTCGGTACCTGTTGTCTCGATAACGCATGAAGTGCCTTTGTTCGTACCTTCTGTCCGGCTCTCGGATTCCTATATTTATATTTGTCAGCTGGTTTTTTAATTGCTGGATAGTATTTAGCAGCTGAAATGTGTTGGCTGTGTTTAAAAAATTGGCACTCTTCTTTGATGTTCGTTTTTTCTGTTCCTTCGTTGCGTTCCTTTGAGGGTGGTGGTATCGGCATTTTTTTTCATATTTGCAACTCCCATATCTTTCATAAGTGTTGCAGACCGCAAGATGGTGGAACATGCATTTCTTACCAAATTTGCAGTATCCACTTGTGTAATGCGTTTTGCATAATGTGGGATGTGCATATATGCATTGCCCATCCCGATATTTGCAGTTTCCTTTCGCGTAGTATTTGCATACGATATTTTTGTACGCTTCTGCTTTCTTTCTTATTATTTTCCAAGTTCTTAGTTTTGGCATTATCATTATTTTTCTTTGGCTGTTTATTTTCTACGTTTTTAGTTATCTTTTTATATCGTTATTATGCTGTTTTTCGTTATTTCGTCCTCTCTCTCATCCACCCGGCTATATATATATATATATATATAATATATATATATATATATATATATATATATATATATATATCCCCGCAAGGGGTTCTAAGCTCGTGCTCTTGAGTGCTCGTTTGTACGTGCTTGTTCCTGGAGGTTTCACGTGCGCCCTCCCGGCCCTAGCACCCAAGGATGATGGGGCTCGACCCTGCAGTCTTTTTCCACTTCGACTGTCCCCTCCACCCTTTCTTTTTCCTCTGTCTTTCCTCTCACTTTTTCTTTGTTTTTCCGCTGAGATATGCCCTTTTAAATAGAGGCGAATCGGTTCTTCCCGAACTTAAAAAAAAAAAAAAAATATATATATATATAATGAATAAAACCACGAAGGAAAGGAAACACAATGGTGCTCAAGTGCTTTCGTCTAATGACATCCTCAGAAACACTGAAGTACATAGAGGTACAGCCTATATATAGGTTACAGAAAAAAAATATATATATATATATATGTATATATACACAATAAACGGAGAAATAAAAATAAAAATTAAACATTAAAGGATTGTGGGAGGAGCATACAAATTTGTAAGGAAAAACTACCGATTTTTCAATTTGCTAAAATCCAACACAAGATCAAATGAATTGTTTCCAACCATTGTTATAGTTAATTAAAAAAAAATAAATAAATAAATACAAATTTATACTGGAAATCTGCCCAGGTTTTAGCACTCTGCCCTTCTTGTTCTAAGTTCGATATATATAAAAATAAAAGTTATAAGAGTAGCATACAAGTTTACCAAAGGTTTAGCGTTCTACCCTTCTTATCTAAATTAAATCTGTTTTGAAGGAATTCAAAACAACAGGATCGAGTTGAGAAAGACCTTTGCTTATGTTGAAGTTATTTGTAAGTTGGATAATGGCAGACTCAAGAATATTTCTATTAACAATGTTGCTAGAGTGAAATAAAACTGAAGCATTATTCCAATCAATACAGTGGGATAACTCTGACAAATGGACAAAAAGGGCACTGGACGACTGTCCTGTTCTAACGGAATATTGATGCTGTTTTATACGTGTGTGCAAATCCTTTCCCGTCTGACCTATGTAAAAGGAATCACATTGTTTACAACCAATTTTATAGATAATGCCTGAATTATTGGTGGGGCTATTTTTTACTGATATTTTTCACAATATTGTTATATGAAAATACTACGTTAATATCCAAAAGTTTAAGTACATTAGCAATGCCTAAAAAGCCCGGGAAAAATGGAAGTACTAAAATATTCTTTGACAAAGTTCGAGTGTTGTTATTCGCACGATAGAAAGTTCGTTTTGCCTTGTTGAGACAAAATTCCATAAACGCAGATGGATAACACAGATCACTTCCAATACCGTTAATTTTTTCCAATTCGGCATCGATGTATTCCGGACTGGCGATCCTAAGGGCGCGGAGAAACATTGAAGAAAAAATGGCCTTCTTAGTCGGGGTGTCATGGCCCGAGTAAAAGTGTACGTAGGACAAATTGTTTATTTTTTCCGATAGATACTAAACTTAAAACCTGGGCTTTCCTTTTGTACACGGACATCCAAAAACGGGATTGAGTTGTCTTGTTCCACTTCTAAAGTAAACTTAATGGAGGGAACTTGATCACTTAACTGGAGGAGGAAGTCATCCAGGTCACGATTCATGGGCCAGATACACAAAATATCGTCGACGTACCGCAACCATGGGATGCCAACCCCGAGGATTATCGGAATGTAAGTAATTTCGAAAAACTCCATATAAATATTGGAGAGGAGGGGCGACAAGGGGTTGCCCATGGCCATCCCAAAAACTTGTTGATAATACTCGTTATTGAAAGTGAATTTACAGTCTTTGATGCAAAGCTTAAGTTCCAAAACAATGTGACAACCCTATGCGCCCTATTATTAGCTCGGTGGGCTCTATTACTTATAAACTCTCCAAATGGCTTGTCAAAGTCTTGTCCCCCATTCTCGGAACTATCTCTGATTCACATTTAAAAAAAAAAAAAATTCCATGGATCTTACTGAAAAATTGAATAATGCACGTACTGAAACCAACGATAGATTGATCAGTTTTGACGTTTGTTCATTGTTTACAAAAGTGCCGATTGACGATATGTTTAACTTTCTCTCCCGAGAATTATATAAGTATGACCTGCCACTACCTCGTTTCCTAAATGAGGTCGTCCTCTCGAGATCAATTGCGGCAGTCGCTTCATCAAGTATGAGGACCTTCGTTTTACGCAGAAGGGCGCGGGCCAAACAAACCAACTGACACTGACCAACGCTGTGTGAAAGTGGTGAATAGTGAGAATACAAGTGTTCTGTAGTTCAAAACTGTAGGAAAACTACTGAAATACTCGCAGTTAATGAAAAACTAATACGATCTTTACCCGAATTTTTTTTTTTTTATCTGCAATCGGAACGAACTACAGTCACAATAATTACAGAATGCTTTGCTTCCAATTAAAATTGAAAATAAAAATACCGACTGAAAAATAGGTTTCCACCAAAAGCAACTAAAACATCACTGCAAAGACTTAATGTGAAAAAAATTACAATATAAACTTTTTTATGCAAGGAGGGGGGCCAAGGGCAAATACCCACAAAACCGCCTCCTACAGAGAAATGAGTGCCAAAATAAAGGTCCCGGGTTTTTGAGATGCCTGAACACACGCGTTTACGAGATGATAGTCAGACAGGGGAAAAGATTGTTCCAGAGTTGACCGATTGAGTAGTCGAAAAATTGAAAAAACCGATTAACCGCTGTGTTAGAGAGTTGGACAGTAAAATAATGAAAATGTTAGAAAAACTGGTGTTGTGTGTTCTCCTTAAAGGAGGAGGCATGTAGTTAGAGTGTTCAAAAGAGTAGTGTCCGTTATAATAGCGATAATAAAAAGAGAGTGCGGAAACTGCGGCGAAGAGAGAGGGATTGATGAGATGAAAAGCCACCATACACCTGAGAAGCGTACTCCATACCTCCATACAGGGTAGGACAAGATCCCTGTATAGAGACAGCAACTGAGTGGGGTTGAAGAAACTGCGGAGTCGGTACAGCACGCCTAACCTCTTAGAAGCTGTTTGGGAAAGAGCATATGTGACTTTACCAGGAAAGATCAGATCACGAGAAAAAGAAACGTCAACAATGTTAAGAGAAGAAGAAGGATCGAGTTGTGTATTGTTGAAGATGAGGGGATAGTCTTGTGGAAAATTGTGACGAGTAGACAGATGGAGGAACCGAGTTTTTGAGGTATTGAAAGCCACAAGGTTTTCTTTACCCCAAGCAGACAGAAGAAAGATCAGGTGTCAGGTACACCACAGCCGTCCTATGCGAATCGTGGAGTGACTGTTGAGAGAGACGCTTTGTGAAGCTGGTGGAGAGTGGAATCATCGTCATAAGAGTGGATAGGACAATAACACCACTATTAATAGCTTCAGGAGAACAGTAGCCATCTACAACCGCAGCTATAAATCAGACAGCGAGGAAATTGGAGATGAAGGCATAGATAGCATATAAACCGAAGGAAGGTAGTTTGGAAATTAAAGATTTGTGCCAAACTTCACTAAAAGCTTCAGATAGATATGCAAGATCATCGCCAGTACAGCGTCCCTTGGGGAACCCACACTGTCAATCCAAAAGATTGAGAGTGGAGAGGTGTTCAACAATCTCCCCCCCCCCCCCGCCTGTGGCTACCTTGTTGACCCAGTGGGCTACGTCGGCGGGGGCTTAGGCCCTGGAATGGTCACCCATGCCGGACAGGCTACTCGGGAGACCGGGATAAGTGCCACTAAAGTCTTTGGCTCCCAGTACGGGTCTCCAGTGCTGTTCTCCGGAGGTGACGCCCTGAGGGCGTCACTGTGTTGGATGGTTGGGTGTCCGGGCCGGTAGGATTGGGGGGCTGGGGTCTTTGCGCCGTTTGGAGGCAAACCTTCGCATCATGGGGCCCCGTTTTCAAACCGACAGTGTGTCCCCTGGGGACGAGGTACCCCGCCCCCGGCAGTTTGCGCTCGGCCTCCCTTTCTCACCGGTAGGCAGTTTCTCGCGGCCTCCCTTTCTCACCGGTAGGCAGTTTCTCGCGGCATCTGGGTCCGTTTTTCTCAATCTAATAACGTATAGATACTTCTACTTCTTGCCCTAGAACTCGGATGGTGGGCGACCAGGCCCCCCGAGTTCTCTACCGCTGGAATTCCACGTCGTAAGGGGGTCGCCCCTCCTCTGGCTACGGAAGACTCGCATTCTCCCTCGTCACCGACCGCAACCTGTAACTCGACCATGCCTTTGGACACACATCTAGAGCAGGGGTCCCACCCCAGCCAGCTACGAGCAAGACAACAGGGTTTATGAAGGCCTCGCCCCGAAAACCAGGCTTCTCGTTCTCTCCGTATGCCCCTCTCACCCGTCATCGACCCGCCTCTCCACGGAGAGAGCCCCGTGACGGACGGGGAAGTCGGCGTCCACGTCCGTCCTATCGACCACTAGATGTCCTAGTCTACTTCGAACCAACGGCTCCCCTATCCCTACCCAGTATTCACAAATTTTTAGTTATTCACCCTACTTCTGGGTCCCTACCATCCAACTCTGAAAGGGCATTTCAGGCGATCCGCACGCGCAGCAACTCCAGCCGTTATGACGTCCGACCACAGAAGGACGGTTCTCTCCTTATAAAATCGGGAACAGCGGCAGAAACGAATGCCCTACTCTCCCTCACAGAAGTCCTCGGATGCTCGGTGACCGTTTCCCCTCACCCTCGCTTGATCCAGAGTCAAGGCACTATCTTCGCTACTCGTTTATTGATAATACCCGAGAACGAGTTATTAGAAGACTTCACACTCCAGGGTGTCATTAAGGTTCATCGATTCACGTATCGTCAAGGAGATACCTCCTCCCCCACCCCACGCCTCCTCCTCACGTTCAACACCCTAGTCCCTCCCGGTCGTGTTGTGTGGGGCATGAGAGACCGCGCGTCATGCGAGTTCTCGGTCCGCTCATACATTCCAGACCGGACCCGTTGCTTTAAGTGCAATAAGTTCCCGTCTCTCAGGAACCCCGCTTTCACCGCACTCCGAGAACACACCCAAACCTAGCGCCCGGGGTAAATCAACGAGGCGGAGACGCCGGAGTGAGTTTCCAGACGCCGACCATCCAACAAGCCTCCCTCTCTTCTCCGAAATCTAAAAGGAGAACTCGAGCACCTACACCCTTAACCTCGCCTACGATGACTCTTTCACCCTCGCACTCACCCCTGCAGAAGTTAGTCGTTGCTGACGTGCACGAGCCACCACGTAGGGCGAGACAAAGGGTAGATCACCCAACATCCGAGGATCCAGTGGACGCGGCACTGGCACGCCTACATGGTGTGACCAGAGTACCCTCTGCCGCACCCTCGGGCCTCCTGGATCTACCCTTACCCCCCGAGTGCCATCATCTTTACCCCACCACGGAAGCACCCTGGCTCATCCCTTTGTACCCCCCACTGACCCGGCCCCCCTCATACCTCCAGCTCTTCCCTCATCGGCCATCCAGACTTTGTCCTCTCCCCCACCCGCCCGGTTTTACTGGTACCCCTTGTCACCCCGGGTGTCCCGGGAAACCACAGATAAACAGGGAGGTGCTAATTTGGACAACGGAACCCTCCCCCGTTGCGTGACCACTGAACCCTGCCTAGAGACTCCTCACCCTCTGAGCCCGCGACGGTCCCCGGGCTGCCGCGATCCACGTCTCCGGTCCAGTTCGGTCGACTCGGCCCCACAGTCCCCGAAGGGGTTAGCAGGTCAGCCGATTCCCTCCTTGGTGAATGGCAGGTAACCCGACAGGCCCCCGACTTACCCCCCGCCATCATGGACCTAGACCTCTCTCTATCCACAGTCTAACTCCCGAGCACCTTCATCCTCTCCACTTCTCCCTCGTCCAACAACGAACCCACCGAAAGCGACGATCCTACAATGGAACTGTAGGGGAATCTTCTCAAATTACGAAGGCCTAAATTCCCTGATTGCCTCTGCTCGTCCGATATATCTCTCTCTCCAGGAGCTAATCTTGGGGACCAGACCGATGCCCTGCCCTACCGGATATTTTAGCACTACCTTTCCGTCTCGTACCTGCACACGAAGGGGGGCTGCCATCCTCGTCCACCGTACAGTCCCCTTTCACAACCTCCCTATTAGATCCCCGTTACAGGTGATTGCCAGGATTTTCCTGGACAAGCAATACACAGTCTGCTCGATCTACTTCCCCCTTACTCCCAAGTTTCCCGCGATGACCTAGTTTGAGGTTGTTCAACAACTCCCCAGGCCCTTCCTACTCTTGGGCATTTCAGTAGTCGCCACCCTTTGTGGGGTGATACGACCTCAACTTTTGTGGCTCTGACCCTGATTACCCTCATGGCTGAACTCTCCTTCGAGTGCCTCAACGACGGCTCTCCCACACACTACCACGCCACCAGATGCACCCCCGTCCTGTATAGATCTATCGTTCATCTCGACGGATGGCCTCCTAGACTTCACCTGTCAAGTGCTTCGGGATGACCAGGCAGTGACCACTTCCCTGTTTGCCTCACACTAAATCGGCACGATCAGACCGTTCAGGTACCGGAGAAGTGGATAAAAGCCAGAGCTAATTGGCCACTTTTCTGGGATAACACTTCCACTCGTTGTGTTGTACGACGGCCCACTTTCCATCCTCCGATGAATGCATTGTGTACTTTGAGGCCACTCGTGCCAAGAAGAGGGCTACCCGACGATTTTATCGTACGCGAACCCCAACCCATTGCATGGAGATGCAGCGGGCCAGAGCCGTTGCTCGCCGTGCGATGAAGAAAGGGCGCCGAGCTTCCTGGCGTACCTTTGTGTCAGGTATCACCACCTCCACACCATCGGCTACCATCTGGAAGAAGATACGGAGTGTCGAGAGACGACACTCCCCTTCCCGACCTCCGGTCCTCCGAACTAATGACGGGCTTTTCTATGAACCTAGGTCAATGGCGAATCTTCTAGCATCTACCTTCGCTGTCGTCTCCTCCACAGACAGCCCCCACGCGCTGGCCCCTAACAAGAACTGTTCACCATCCCTCGACAACTACAATCGGCTGTTCATGCGAGAGCTACTGGCGGCACTGGCCTCTAGACGGTCTCCTTCTCCTGGCCCGGACGGCATCCCCTACTGTTTGATCCTACCATGCAACTGTTCCTCCTAGATCTCTACAACCGTATATGGATTGAGGGCACTTTCCCCTCTCGGTGGAAAGAGGCCCACGTAATACCAATCCCCAAACCCCGCAAAGACCCCCTTGACCACACTAATTATAGACCAATCGCATTAACATGTGCCTGTAAAATCTTCGAGAAAATAATCGCCGCGCGACTCTCCTTTCTCCTTGAAAACACTGACTCTCACCCGGCTACCCAGCCTGGCTTTAGACAGTTCCGCTCCACTACAGTTCCTGCTCATCAGCCGAGATATACAGAACGCCTTCAATAGGGGTCAGTTTGTCCTGTCCACTTTCTTCGACATCCAGAAGGCATACAACACCACCCATCGACGTATAATCCTCAGTGAGCTCCAAAATGTGGGTTTCGTTGGAGCCCTGCCGACCTTCATCAGGGGCTTCCTCTCCTCCCGGACCTTTCAAGTACGAGTGGGCTCAGTCTTCTGACACCATTGAGCAAGAGGACGGAGTCCCACCGAGGAACATCCTCAGTGTCATGCTTTTCACTGGTAATGAACACAGTAGCAACATCCCTTCCACCCACCGTCCGTTCCTCCATCTACGCAGACGACCTTGCGATATGGTTCGCGGGGCGGGAACTGCCCGTCGTCTAGCGACAAATTCGGCTCGCCATCCATCGGGTGAGAGGTGGGCGACATCAGTTGGTTTCCGCCTATCCACCTCTAAAACCAAAAGTATGGTCTTCAGCAGAAGATCCACAGTCATACCTGTCCCTTGGGTCACGCTATACGGCGAACCCCTCGAAGTGGTGCCCACCGCGCCGTTTCTGAGCATGACCTTCGACCGACGGCTCAACTGGGTTCCCCACCTCAGGCACCTGAAACATACGCTCCAGCGCCCCCTCACTCTCCTAGACCACGTTTCCACGCCACGTGGGGCGCTGACCGACGCTCGCTCCTCCGTCTTTAAACCTCCGTGGTCCAGTCAAAGCTGGACTATGGGAGTGTTGTATACGGGTCTCCCTCCAGCACTTCCCCTCCGAATCTTGGACCTGGTACTTAACAGGGGCCTCCGCCTCTCCACCGGTGCCTTCCGATTCCCCCCAGCTTCCAGCCTCCAAGCAGACTGTAACTACCTCCCTCTCACCCACCGACAGGGTCTGCTCCTCATGCGAACCTACCTTCGGACGTAGAAGCCGCCCTCGTCACTCCTTTGCGCGGCGATTTTAGAACCTCCGCCCCCAGGGTCAGAGCTGGCACTTCACTGAAGCAGTCCGCTCTTTCCTGGATCTTTCCAACATGCCCCCTCCTTCAGTCACCCCCATCTTGTATCATATCCATCCCCCCTGGCTCCTCATCCTTATCAAGTTTTGCAGGGACTTGTGTGCCCTGCCGAAAGCCACTACGACGACCGCTACAGTATACAAGTCGCTCTTCTAGGAACAAGTAACTCGACACCTGAACGCTGTCCCGATCAGAGGATGGTGCGGCTGCCTCAGCGGTGATCGTGACACAGCCGCTCTCTGGAGCCGTTCCCCTTCCCCCTGAGGCCTCTGTCTTTTCAGCAGAATTCTTCGCTATTCTGGAAGCCCTCGACATTATAAGCACCCACTCCTATGCCATCTACTCAGATTCCCAAAGCGTACTGCTCTCTCTCGAAAAATTTACCCCCCTCACCCACTTGTCCGCACCATCCAACAAACCTTCCACTCCTTAACGGTATCCCAGCACAAGACGGTCACCTTCTGCTGGGTCCCGGCACATGTTGGTATTCGGGGTAATGAGGAGGCGGACCGTAAGGCGAAATCTGCTTGCTCATTGCCAGTCTCCACCCGGACCCTCCCTTTCACGGATTTTTTCCCGACTCTCCGCTCCCACTTCCGTTCCATATGGCAACGGGAATGAGACCAGGCTATAAACAACAAGATCCAGCGGATAAAACCACACCTTGGATATTGGGCTTCCTCGTTCCATAGGTCCCGTCAGAAAGAAGTGGTTCTAGTCCGTCTCCGCCTAGGGCACACACGACGCGCACACGGTCACCTTATTGCTAAATTGCCAGCCTCGCTCTGCCCCACCTGCTATACCTCCATCACCGTCTGTCTGACCTACGCCACAGCTGTTTCTCCTACCTGTCCCGCATCCCCACGTCCGAACGTCTCCAGTCCGTACTCGCTGAAGGCCCCGACTTCTCAGCGGAAGCGATTTTCTCATACCTCACCCACTCTCAACTACTTCACCTCATCTAAATTCATACCCTCCTCCCGCATATGCAATAACCGACTCAGTCTCATACTCCCATTCCTAGCGACACTACCCACCATCTGTCTCGCCGAGCTGTGTACCACTCTACAGTAGGTACGAATCGGCGGTTAAGCAACTAAATTTAAAAAAAAAATCTTCCTATTAAAGATAGATTCAAAAACTTTAGAAAGGCGAGAAATCAAATCAATTGGACGGTAGTTGGAGGGTTGAGAGTGGTCACCCTTGCCTGGGACAGGGTGAATGAAAGCGAATTCCTAGCAGGAAAGAAAAGTACCAGATGAAAGAAAGACGAGAGTTTGTCTAGGCATGTGTATTGATTAAACTTCGATTTTGTTGACCGACATTCCTTACTGGTGTAACATTAAAATTAATCTTGACTCTTAAATCCAACGATGGATGATATGTGGTTCTATTTAAAACAAATGTAAGAATCAAAGCTAATTTATTTACCTTAGGAACGAGAGAGAATTTATTATTTTGTGCTGAAGTTTTGAGCCGAGACTGGATACGAACTCTTTAAGGTGAGAATGGTCTAAGGCGTCCCAAACAGTCTGGTCACTGCGAATGAATCTGGACCTTTTCAATAAACACTGAGTTCCGCTAAACAAAACTGGGCCCTAATAAAGGGAAAAGATATCTATTTCTTACGATATTGATAAAATATTCGTTTTAAGAACTAATATTTTGTCATCAATTCGTATTCTTTATTCATAAAATAGAGTTCTCATTTAACACCAAGACGGTCAAATTGACCCCCTTGCCCGTTCTAGTGTTAAGAATATATTTTCTTTGTAAGCATTTACAAACAACTCTCACTCAGTTTATATTTCTACCCGGGATCATGCAAAATCTGTTCTTCGACTCGCCAAAAATTCCTTCATCCGACAAAAATGAGAAAATCTATCCAATTCTACACTGCGTTCGCACTTAAAGTAGATTACATTTTCTCCAATGTTTTCAAACGTTTTCCCCCGATTTCAATGAAATTTGTAGCAAATAATCACTATATATAGCAGCATTGATGGTATTTATTATTTTAATTATGAAAATATTTTATCGAAATTATCTCATTTTATTGAAAAATATGTAAAATATTGTGTTCCGACTTATTAAGCAAGTATTCTATTTGGCGATCTAAATGGTGAAAATGAGTAAGGAGGAGGATTTAACACTAACTGAGAAAAGAAAAATAGTCAAGTTACTCGCTGAAAAAATAAAATCTATTGAAATTGCGAAGTAGTTTGGCAGAGCTAAACAAGTGTGTAGCGGAGGGTACCAAACTGAGGCAACGAAGTGATAAAGGAGCTATAAGAAAAGTGACAAGGCGGCAGATATCTGTAATCAAGCGCAAATTGCAAAGCATCCATTGTCCTCAAGTAAAGAGGTTTTTGAGCAGGCTGGCATACATAATGTACCAAGAACATCTCGATGTGGAATCCTCCAAACAATTGGCAAGACGTGTAAACTTACGATTCAGTCACCATTAACACCCAGGTACAAGCAGCAGCGTGTTGAATGTTCGCGTCAGTACGTGAAAACAGATTTCAATACTGTATTGTTAACCGATAAATGAAGAGCAACCCTTGAGGGATCTGATGGTTAAGAAGATGGAGTGCTAAGGGTCAATCTCTACCATGGAATGAGGTTTTCTTTTAGAAAGTTTGTGTAAGACTGGGCATTCATTTTTACACCATCAGGCACTCTGTATGGGACAGCTACTCCATTGCCTATCAATCCTGCCCAAAACATGACACTACCTCCACCTTGTTGGCGTCTTAATCTCGATGGTAGAAATTGGCTCTCAGCAATCCATCTTCTTGACCAAACATCAAGTCCCTCAAGGGTTGCTTTTCATTCATCGGTGAACAATACAGTATTAAAATCTGTTTTCACGTACTGACGCGCCCATTCAACACGCTGCTTCTTGTACCTGGGTGTTAATGGTGACTGAATCGTAAGTTTACACGTCTTGCCAATTGTTTGGAGGATTCCACATCGAGATGTTCTTGGTACATTATGTATGCCAGCCTGCTCAAAAACCTCTCTACTTGAGGACAATGGATGCTTTGCAATTTGAGCTTGATTACAGATATCTGCTGCCTCGTCACTTTTCTTATAGCTCCTTTATCACTTCGCTGCCTCAGTTTGGTACCCTCCGCTACAAACTTGTTTAGCTCTGCCAAACTGCTTCGTAATTTCAATAGATTTTATATTTTCAGCGAGTAACTTGACTATTTTTCTTTTCTCAGTTAGTGTTAAATCCTTCTTCGTACCCATTTTCACCATTTAGATCCGCAAATAGAATACTTGCTTAATAAGTCGGAACACAATATTTTACATATTTTTCAATAAAATGAGATAATTTCGTTCAAATATTTTCATAATTAAAATAATAAATACCATCAATGCTGCTATATATAGTGATTATTTGCTACAAATTTCATTGAAATCGGGGGAAAACGTTTGAAAACATTGGAGAAAATGTAAACTGCTTAATAAGTACGAACGCAGTGTAATTCTTTTCCCTCTTTCTGGCATCTAGCTAAGAACCTCTTCAACAACTTTACTTCCTCTTTTCCATTCCGATGGCTCAGTTGCCGTCTCTTCCCCTGACAAAGCTGAACTCTTCGCTCAAACTTTCGTTTACAATTCAACCCTGGACGACTCCGGTGCTATTCTTCGATCTCCTCCCCACTCTGACTTTAGAAGAGATTCTAATTTCAGACATAATAAAGATGTTTTTTTCTGCCCTATCTGGGCTCAACTTTAGGAAGGCGTATGGTCCTGATGGTGTTCCTCCTGTTCTTAAGAACTATGCTTCTGTGCTGACACCCTGCCGAGGCAAACTCTTTCGTCCTTGTCTCTCATCTGGTACTTTTCCTTCCTGCTGGAAGTTCGCTTTCATTCAGCCTCTCCCAAAGCAGGGTGACCGCTCTCAACCTTCCGACGACTATCGCCCAAATGCTTTGATTTCTTGCCTTTGCAAAGTTTTTGAATCTATCTTTAATAGGAAGATTTTTAAACACCTCTTCCCACAATCTTCTTTCAGATCATCAGTATGGGTTCCGCGAGGGACGCTCTACTGGCGATCTTGCATATCTCTGACTCTTGGTCATCCTCATTTCGGGATTTCGGTGAAACTTTTGCCATTGTGCTCGACATATCAAAAGCTTTTGATAGAGTCTGGCATAAATGTTTAATTTCGAAACTGCCCTATTTCGGTTTCTATTCTTCTTCTATTTTGTGTCTTCATCTCTAATTTCCTTTCTATAGCTGCGGTTGTGGATAGCCACTGTTCTTCTCATAAAGCTATCAACAGTGGTGTTCCTCACGGTTTCTCCCCCGTTACCCACTCTTTTTCTTTTATTTATTAATGATCTTTTAATTCGCACTTCCTATCCTATTCACTCCTATGCCGATCATTCCACACTTCACTTCTTCTCCACCCGCTTCCCAAAGCGTCCCTGACAGCAGTCACTTCATGATTCGCGTAGGACGGCTATGGGACACCTAACCTCTGATCTTTCTGCTATATCTGATTGGGGTAGAGAAAACCTCGTAGCTTTCAATGCCTCAAAAACTCGCTCTTTGCAGCAACCAACCTGCAACTTACTTCTTCTTGCAATGCGCCTCTTATATAAATACAAGTTGCATAGGCTTCCTCACTTGCATCACAAAAGATGTGCAGCTCCAAATTGTCTGGACTTGTTCAACTCTCCAAAGTACCATCTTGGGATTTCAATGTCTCCAAGATGTGCCAATTCTTTGAACCAATATTTCCACCTTACCACCATATGATCAGGTAACTCTTGGTCCCAACCAAGTCCAATTTCCCAGAGGCTCTGAAACCAAATTTTTGACTTTATCACAAATGGAGCCAGGAATCCAAGAGGATCAAAGACCTTCGAAGACAAAATAAGAGCTGTACGTTTTGTCCACCTTGTCTCATTCTCGGCCAGCTCTACTAAAGATTTCCCATTGAAGGTAAACAAATCATCATCTTGCTGCCAAACGATGCCTAGCACCTTTGCGTTTATTGCCCACAACTCCTTAATACCAGAATCCTCAATACTTTCTGCTGCATCAGGTACTACAGAGGAATGACTCATAAACTCTTGTAATTGCGAATGATTGGTCTGCCATTTTCTGAGCTCCATGCCAGCCTCCCTCATTATAGCTCTAGCCTCCATGAATATCTGTTTAGCCATTTCTGTATTATCCACGGAACATAGCAAATCATCAACATAAAAATTTTTCCTTATGTGTTCAATAGTGTTAGGATAGACTTCAGAATATTTCTTAAAATGGTACTGCATAGTAGCTGCCAACAGAAATGGACTAGAGCTGAGGCCAAACAACACTGACTTCATTCTATATGCTTGAACCTTAGGTTCATTTTCCAACAAGTCTTTCGTATCCACCCACAGATACCTTACTGCATCTCTGTCCTCTGGTTTTAACTTTATCCGCAAAAAGGCTTGCTTCACATCTGCAGTCAATGCTACTCTACCAAACCTGAATCTCAGTAACAAGGAAAATAAATCTGCATTTAAATTTGGCCCAGCATCCAAACAGTCATTCAAGGACACACCACCTTTGTCCTTGGCTGAGCCATCAAAAACTACCCTCAGTTTGGTGGTAGTTTTGTCTCGCCGTACCACTGCATGGTGTGGCAGATAATGTGCCTCCTGGCTCACCAGCTCACCTTGCACCCTTTCAGCATAGCCCTCCCTTACATAACTTAGGATGGCCTCATCGTATTCAATTAACAACTCCTCATTTTTCTTAGCCTGTACAATGAAGTCTCCAACCTCCGATTAGCTAGCTGAAGGTTTGAACCGGGTTTGCAAGAATCCTTCCATGGTAGGCCAACTTCATAGCAACCATCTCTAAACCCAATCCCTTTTTCAAAGTGCTCTAAAACATCATTGTTCACTGTACTTGCCTGGTTGTCCTTTATACCAATAGATTCAAGTTCCCAAAACGCTTTCAAATGCCTTTCCAGACCATGGCTGTTCTCCTCAATCTTAACAAAGAGAGCCTTAACTTCCATTTCATTGCAATAACTACCATGTAGCATCCAGCCTAGCTTACTTTCAATAGCTACTGGGCCTTGAGATGTACGGACAATATTACCAGTGATGAAGTCCCAATAATAGTCAGCTCCAATCAAAAGACTAATATCTTCTGTTCCCTCAAACTTATTATTGCCCAAATTAATTCCTTTAACTTGCAATTCTTGGACACATGCCATATCTAAACAAGTAGTGACTGGAGCACAAAGTTCCTCAATCTCTACAGCTTGGACCTTGATAGTGGGACTTTGCGGTAACAACCCTTTAACCAGAACTTCTACCTTCTTAAATTTGGTTCGGTTTTGAACGGAACCCCCAAACCCAGAAATTCTTAAATTTTCCCTCTTAAGTTCTTTAAACTTCAATTTTCTGGAAATTCTGGTCTTAATAAAACTACACTGGCTACCACTATCAAACAACACTCTTACAGTAGCTTCTCCCTCATTCCCAATTAATAAGGCTGCAGTTGTTTGCAATAATCCCCCTTTACTTTCACTCCCTTGCATAGCAGTGGCATGTGCCACTGATGTCTCTACTTCTGGGGTAGGCCTACTAAGAGTGTTTTCACACAATAATGGCTGATGCCTACCATGACATTTTTTGCACAAAATTTTAAACTTACAAAACCTTGCTCTATGACCTTTCAAAAAACATTTAAAACATGCTGTGGACTTAGTTACCCTGTCCTTTCTCTCCTCAAAGGGTAAGGCCTCAGCCACCTCACATTTATATGACTTGTGGTTGCCTTCGCAAAATATACATTCCTTGATTCCCTTTAATTTATTCTCAGAGGAGGCATGTAGAGCTGACACTGTACCTGGGCTATTCCTTTTTGTGGAAACTTTAGTGCTGTGCCTGCCTTTGTCCTCTTGTTTACCATCCCACTGTGCAAACTCAACTCCCTCTCGTCTTGCTAATTCTGTGCCTAAAAGACTTAACATCTGCTGAAGGGGGATGTACACATGTTCTGCAGAGTGTCCCCTACTTAATTCAAGCAAAATTGAGCTAGGCAATTTAGACTCCAGTGTAGGAACCAACATTATACCATACTTTTCCATTCCTACACCCAAGTTGTCCAGGGACCTAGTTCTAATTTCAAATTCATCATATAACTGCCGTAACTCCTTGACACTATTAGGATTATTAACAGGAGGTATAGTTAAAAGTGCACGGAGGGGCTTTTAATTAAGATCTCTGGCTTACCAAACCGTTTCTTTAATATATCCCAAGCCACATTATAATTAGCCTCTGTTAATGCTAATCCGGCTATAGTCTTTGCTGCCTCCCCTTCCAAGAGGGACCGCAAATAATTAAACTTCTCCACGGCACTTAACACTTGACTAGAATGAACTGCTGATTGAAAACTGTCTGCCCATCCTTGCCATTCCTGAATACTCCCAGAAAATGTTTTGAGTACAAGCCTCGGTAATTGAACTACAGATCTGTTAACCTTAACTTCACAAGCATCATTTGTTGAGTGTTGTGTTTCATTATTAGACCTGGTCTCTAACTGTACTGAGCTGCTAAACTCTTTTGCTCGGAGGCCTACGTTAATCATATCATCAATAATCTCTCAAAGTAATTATGTTATTTTCTATTTCATCCTCTTCTATAAGAGCCTCAATTTTAACATTTACCTCACTTAGAGCAACCTTTTTAGTTTCTAATATGGCAAGCTTCGCAGTCACTAAGCGTAAATCCTCTTGCTCTATGGCAGAATCTATAGTGGCAATGACCTTTGTAATTAGACCTTTGTAGGCACTTCTCCTTTTTATAAATTTGTTCAATTCAGATGCACTCATCTTCAATGTAAACAACCCTTGGGCTCAATACCAAATGAGCTGAATGGCAGAAATACTTAACCAAACTGATCAAACGCAAATTTTACTTTCAAATAAACTGAATTGCTGAGTGGGGTACTAACCAAACACCGGTATGGAATACCAAATTTTCCACCCCAGGACCTTAATTCAATAATGACCCAAAATTAACCAAACCGGAAAAAAAGTAGGCCAAAAAACGACAGACGACTGGCCAAGTTTCGCAATTGGGCGACCAAACTTTACCCTGGGACCTTAATTCAATAATAACCCAAAATTAACCAAACCGGAAAAAAAGTAGGCCAAAAAACGACAGACGACTGGCCAAGTTTCGCAATTGGGCGACCAAACTTTACCCTGGGACCTTAATTCAATAATAACCCAAAATTAACCAAACCGGAAAAAAAGTAGGCCAAAAAACGACAGACGACTGGCCAAGTTTCGCAATTGGGCGACCAAACTTTACCCTGGGACCTTAACTCAATCATACTCAACCCGTCTAGGCCTAACTTGGGATACAATTTGCACAATCAGAACTTTGCCGAAAAATGGTCACTGACTCAGTCTTGGGGTAGAAATCCGGTTCTGAAGGACCATGTTATTTTATTTATTTGTCGGGTTCGAAATCCCAGCTGAGCCGTGAACGGCCAAATTCTAAAGGGCAAGTTCTACCTAAAGCCCAAGTTAAGCTAAATTAAAACTTACGGATTTGAGATCCTATTAGGTCCTACCTCAGGGTAACCTCAGGGTTGCTGACTCGATGCGGGCCTAACTTAGATCTTAAATTACATGAACTTAAAAAGTAAACAAAAGGGTACTATTTGTGGTCTTCTTTCTGAACCTTGCAACAACAACGCAACCTGGACTATTGCACGATGCAACAATCATGTATCTAAACAACCAAACTGAATTGCAAGAGAGCTCTCTATCAAACCACACCTTTACGTACGACCTTCCACAAACGAGTAGAAAAGACGCGCAGCGTCTCAAAATGATGCCAACAGTGTGACCAAACAATGATGCCACAAGAGCTCAAAAATGCTAGCTCTAAATTAATTTAATTTTTCACTAACCTTACAATTATGAGATGGATATATATACACACCTTAACTTAATATATATACAAGCAATGCTGCATCAATCAGCTTAGTCATCGTATCGCCTTGGGACAACAATGGTTCTTCCTCTTCTAGATTTTCTAACAAACAGCAAGCGCCTATGATAGTTCTTAACATTCAGATTTGGGCGGAGGTAAATTCAGCTTAAGCCGCGATTGGGAAATTTTGACTCGGGAGAGTTCTGGGGGTGAACCAATCATGATTGAAATAGTTTCTGCGGAGTTTACATTTTTCTTTTGATAATAAAGTATAATTGTATGATCTAAAGGCGCCAGGATGGCCGCGTGAAGGTAGGGTTGAACCCGTACAAAAGGGAATCGATTGGAAAGGAAGTTATAGAGCGCAAATTAATCTTATATTCGAAACAATCAATTTACGTGATTTTTCGGAAGATAAATAGTGATCAGAGACAGCTGGCTGACATTTGGTGTGGAAGTGGGTTAGGCTAAGAGAAGACGGGCGGTATATAGGTTGACACAATTATGCTTTATCTACGGGGATGGTAAAAGATTTTAGTAAAATTAATTAACAAAAAATGAAAAAACTGATGTGTTTATAGACGCTCGCCTTGCATAGCGTGATGCTGACAACAACAAAGGTCGGGGGATCGAAGAATTCATGCGATGAGCATATTTTCATATACATCTCGCATTTAATGATTTAATTTGAAATTACGGGGTTACACCGGATTACTCCGCGTATGAAAGACTGCACACTCTGTGATGTCAGAACTAAGGAATTTTGGGTTCAATATTAGAATGCAATTCGTCAAAGACGAACTCGTTTTGAACAGTAGAGTTTTACACTACGGGACAAAATGGATGGCGCTGCCGTTCCCCGACACTCGGCCGTCAGTGGCAATGACGGCTCGTGAAATGTAGAGCGAGTCTCGAAGCTCCGACGAGTAGGAGGGCGCGGCGGTTAGCGCGGAAGGTTAGGACGCGAGCCTGACTGGAGCCGCCGTCGGTGAAGATCTTGGTGGTAGTAGCAAGCACTCGGCTGAGAAGCTGACCTCGACCGAGGACTGAGCCGAGTCTGGGTAGATTCTACCCAGAAAAGGTGGTGATATGAGTCTGGTGGAGATTAATCAAGCACATGGGAACAACAATTGTAAGCCTAGGCCAATATATTGCAAGCTCTAATGATAAGCATATACAGCTGGTCAGAGATCACCAGCAAATCATAAGCCAACAAATTTCCATCACAAACTGGCCCAATTATTCACTGAATGCACTTGCTGAAGAAATAGGAACACCAGTGACCCAGCTACAGTAACAGCCAAAAAAACAGGAACTAAATATACCCAAAGGGTACAGCAGTGTCATAAAGAAACTTGGAAACATGCTAGGGCAGGAAGATACATCAGAGCCAGAAATAGACTACACAGATAAGGAAAAATTCCTAGAATGGCTGAAACGAGCATCATTGAAATGGGACAGTGAAAGGTTGATTCTTGGGGCACAAGACCAAGCACTGTATACCAATGTATAAAAAAAAATGGCTGGTATTAGTAATAATGATAAATGCAGATTTTGTAGAGTTGAGGTTGAAAGTGTAGGACATCTTTTATATAGTTGCTAGACCCTGCTGACTGAGGGGCATTACACTATGAGACAGAACAAAGTGTGTGGGCTTATACACTGGAAAATCTGCCAGCATTACAAAATAGAAGTGCCTCTTCTTCACTGGGAGAATGAACCAGATGTGGTAGGGAATGCTAGTCACCATATATTACGACAAAATCACCCCTACAGGAAGATATATCCAAAACAGAGCCATCAAATGTTAAAATTCTCATGTAAATAAGTATTTCTTTTAAGCTTTCTAAATCTATAAATAAAAATTTCAAAATATCCATCAAATGTAACTTTGGTTGGTTGGTCACCTTCGCTTGTTGACACGTCTAATGACGTTGTAGTTTTAACATAAGTTTATACTGGTGAGTGGAGTTTAGAATTGTAATTTCATTTACCCTGATTAGGCCAAAATTTCTTATCAAAATTTTCAAATTCAATATTTAAGCATTTATTTTTCGCAATAACTTGATAAGAAATTTTTGGATCAGGACTATAGTTGGCTTTATGCTTTAGTCTGAAGCCTGGGTAATTTAGTCAAATACTTAGCTAGTTTAGTCTATTGTTTAGGTGACTCTAGATATTAGGGAACTTTTAGGTGGAAACAGTGCTGCCTCAAAATTTGCAGTGGTAAAAATTTACTGTAAGGTTGAAGAACTACGTTTCCTATTGATTTTGGGAAATTATGGATATTACGGCCTCCACCAAGTTGACAATACTGGCTATTATCAAACGTTTCAGCATAATTTTAGGAGTCTAATGGTATATGTTATTATTTGCGCAATTGCGTATTTATAATGTTATAGGCTTTTAAAGAAATTATTTTCTTAACTCCATTTTTTGAATGACGTCATCATAAGTGTATCTACTTGGGTGAAAAAAACAAAAAATGAGGTATAGTGTTTTCCGTTTTCTTCATTAGTTGATTTTCCAATATGGTGTGTGAAGGATGTGAAATGTATTTCGAAGATGTAATTATAGATATTAACAATATTGATAATTCTGCTGTTGAGATTTTTGTCAAACATGGTGTGCTACAGTCGTCTTTTAAATGTAGTGTGTGTGGATCTGAGTGTTCCTACGATGAATCCATTGATATTAGGGTTAGGTAATATTTGATGTGCAATGTTAAAATCTGGCCTTCATTTCATGGGGAAATGAACCAAAATATGTTAAAACTTTGAAGTCTCATAACTTTTGATTGGTTCATTTCTGCATAAAATGAAGGCCAGATTTGAACAAAGCACATCATACACTACTAGGAAAATGTATTTTGGCATTAAAATTGGGTGGAGACCCTAATGTAAATACTTACCTGATTTTGATTTATTCGAGATATTTTGTTTGTGTTCGGTTTCATTAATTATTTTAAGTTGATTAAAGTTTGTTAAAGCTACTTAAGGCTATTAAAATATTAAGTTTTTTAGATGTTAAGGCAAGGTTAAGACTATTTACATAGTTTAGGTATTTTAGTTGGGCTAAGCCTACTTGGGTAGCTTAGGCCTGCTGGTTAGCCTATTTGCAGTGTACCTTGAGTTTGTTTATAAGTGCTTTGGTCATATTTACAGTAACTTGGATTAATTTTGTTTTTACGGTGTTAGAATGTATAAGTGTTTATTGTTAAACGTTTGGTTAATTATTTCATTAGGTTAGGTTTTGATGTTTAAATTTTACATATTGAAAGTTAATTTAGGGTGTCTGTTTTTAAGGTCAGGTTATTTGAAAGATAATTTGAGTTGATTCTTTAAGTGATTGTTTCATTATTAAGTTGGTTCTTAACTATTAATTTGAGTTAAACTTAAATTTCATTAATGATATCTGAGGTTGACTCTGACTTTGAAGATACTGTTTTGGGCTACACCCTTCCTGATTCCGATTTTGATGCGGAAGATCGTGCGTCAATAGTGGCTAATTGCAAAGAAGCCGTACGCAATTTAGTACGTAAACGCGCTGTGTTTAAACGTAAAGTTACGCTCACTATTAATAAAACAGAAGATTTATTAGCAAATGCACAATTAAATAGTGAAATCTTGTCGGCTCAAACCAAGATCATAAATTTTCATCTGGATCAAATTAGGATAGTTGATGATGATGATATAAATAAGTATCAAGTTCACAAATTATTTAAAGTAGATAAATCTTTGTTCGATAGAGAGTTGGAATTTCAAACAGATTACCATTTCGAAATAACAAATACGTTAGCAAATTTGAAACATCAGTTTGAAAGTTCAAATCAGAGGCCCAATTTACAAACACCTCAACCATCTGAAGCAAATAATGCATCGTTCATGTCTAATGAAAGTGTAGGTAATCTTGAACAAATTTTAACGGGAGTTAAAGCAGTTTTAAAAAGGGAAGCGCAACCACCTACCCTAAAATGTTCTGCCTTTGAAGGTGTTAAAGACAAAGATAATTTTCAAATTTTTTGTCAGAGTTTGAAAATTTAATAGGGTCTCGGGAAGATCTTGGTGATTGTGCTAAATTAGCTTACCTTAAAGGTTACCTTAGAGACTATGCCTTTACAATTGTAAAACATTTATCAAATAATGATATCAACTATAAAGTGGCCCTGCAGCTTTTGAAAGAGGGGTTTCTCGATATACCTTTCATCATTGACGAGTATTTTAAGAAACTTATAACGGCTTAACCTTTGCACGATCTGTTTATTGAAAATTCACAGGAAATAAATTGATTGCTCACATAATTTTTAAAAACTTACCTTTATCATTTAGGCCTGAGTTAAATCATAAAGTAAAATCTAACTATCCTTCTGTCAATCTAATATTGGACAATTACATTTCAGTCATCAGAACCTTAGAAAAATTTAAGCCTGCCTGTTAACATCAATTTGAATAAGTCCCAAAAGTCCTTTGAAAACAAAACTCGGTCTAAGAACAAAGAAAAAGAGCGAATTTAAGTCTACAACTGATAGAGCAGCTTCAACTTTACAGAATTTTAACACTGAAGTTCAAGTTAAGTCTGTCGAGTTCATCTAAACCTAAAGCAGATAATCAAAATCAAATGAGTGCCAAGCCCAAAATTACAAAATTTTGTAAACCTTGTACGGGAGCATTCCATGTTAAAATGCCCGAGTTTCAATAGTGTAGACGTGTAGATCTCGCTCTCTCACTTTAAAATTATGTTCACTGTTCGAGTTCCAAGCATTCCAATAATAAGTGTCCGGCTATTGAATACGGACTGACTTATGCGTGTGTTTTCTGTAATGCACACACTCGTATTTCAGCTTTGTGTCCTCATTCTGACAAAAATAACTCCTGACTAGTGCATGACCCGCAATTGATCGTGCATTCTCGGGTACTCTCAACCGGGTTGTCTAATTCTAATAAAGCCAAACCAGCTGATCTCTTGTTTCCCACTTTGACCTTAGAGTTCGCGTTTAGGGGTAAGGCTCGTAATGTGCGATGCGTGTTGGATCTAGCATCCCAGCGATCGTACATTTCGGCCGCAGCTGTATTCGATTTAGGGTGCGACCTGGCAGAACTTCAACCCTACTCCTATAACATAAAAACATTTATTGGTTCACAAAACAGGCATGTCAAAGAAACCGAATTGAATGTCAAATTAAATTCAAATAAGTCATCTCAAAGCTTCAACTTTATAGTGGCCGACCAGCTTTCCTTAGATTAAGAAGTCTCAGGGTTGGATCGTGCCATTCAAAAAATAAAAGAAAATGGATATCTGTTGGCCGATACAGGTTTCAACAGCGTTTCTGACAATGCTGTAAAAGGGGTGCAGGCTCTTTTGGGGGTCGACATCTTCCAGCATTTGATCAATGTTAGGACCATTCCTTGTTCTGGTGGGACTGCTTTGGAAACCTCTTGGGGTATAATTCCGTTTGGCAGTATCTCAGCCTTCACTCACGGTGAACCCCCTTCGGATTGTTCCTCCGTTTTTAACCTTACTAACCCCCATGGTGCTACCATTTTTAAACCATTTATTAACAATAGTGAGGGTCCAGATAGGAATATGGCTTCTGACTACGATCGCAATCAAAGTAATGAAGCTGAGAGTTTCAAAAGTCAAAGCCCTAAGGGTATCAAAAGTGATTCGGTATTGTTTGACTCATATGCGCAGACAAATACCAAATTATCACCATATCAAGGAGGTACTGACCAGAATCGACCTTTGCTTTGGGGAGGCTGCCAATACAATGAGGTCGGGGTGTGAGTGTGAAGTAGGTGATACTTTGAAGGTCAAGGTAAATAAACCCAAACAAAAGGACGTTTTGGTTGATGGCGGCGTGGAATTGTTGGTCAATGCGATTATGCATCTATCTTCCACTTATTTTAATCCATTAAATTTAATGGATTCGGAACCAGACTTGGACTTTGGACTTGAGCATTTGTATAGCTTGGAGTCAATAGGCATAAAAAATGAAAATGCTGGAAGTTTGGATGAGCTTAAAATTCAACAATTTTGCGATTCGATTGAGCTTCGAAATAATAGGTATCATGTAGAGTTGCCTTGGCATTGTTACCGTGACCAAGATTCCACAACCGAATATATATATATATATATATATATATATATATATATATATATATATATGTCCCCTTTACAGCACGAGGCCGTCCCAGCCAGGAACAGTAAAACATTAGATTACAAAACTATATATTAATAAGCACACCGGACAAAAAATTAGTCACCCCTCTCAGAATGTACCTAATAACGTGTGACGGCGCCTCTGGCCTTGATAACCGCACGAATCCGGCGAGGCAGAGACTCTACGAGGTTGTGCCTGTACTGAACGGTGCGAGGGCAATTAGTCCCTAGGACAATTCGTCCCCGGACAGTACGTCGCCTACAAAATTAATTTTTAAGTTTTAAATTGTAATATGACCTTAAGTACTCGTCGCCTTCAAAATAAAAGTAAGACACACTCGGCAACTTTTTCTTCATAAAACCTTCATAAATTAAAAATTATTATTTAAGTTAGGCTTTAAAACAAGTAAAAACCAAACCAAACCAAACCTAACCTAGTACCATAAACGGCTTAGAAGCTTTTCACAGTGCCCTGAATCGTGCGGTGAGCGCAATCCACCCCAATATATGGACTCTTATAGACGTGCTACGACGCGAAGAAGGTTTGGCGAGAAGCAAAATGCAGAAATTTCTTCAGGGGGAAGTCGTTTTTAAGAAGAAAAAATACAGAGATCTAGATAGTCGTATACTAAAATTAATAGAAAAGTATGACTCGATAAATAAGCTTCAGTTCTTAAAAGGGGTTGCCCATAATCTCAAATTTTAAATGCCTTTTATGCTTTCACTTTATCTGTTTTTTAATGTTTGTTACTATTAAAATGTATTGTATGTAACTGTATGTAATAGTAAATAATAGAAGTTTTTTTACGTTTTCTAAAACCTAACTTAGATAATAAATTTTATTTGTACGCGGCGAACTGTCTGGGGACGAACTGTCTGGGGACGAATTGTCCTAGGGACGAATTGTCCGGCGACGAATTGTCCGGACACCGTACTGAACATCGATTTGCTGCCACTCGTTCATCAGCCGGTCCCGAAGTTCCGCCAGAGTCCGTGGGTGTCTATTCCTGCGCTTCACTTTCTGTTTCCAGCCTGAACAACACCTTCGACGCATTCAGGATTAAAGGCTTCATTGGACCTGCGATGTACTCGTCGCCTCCAATCATTGGAGAACAAACAAAAACGGGACTCATCGGACCAAATTACACGTTTCCAATCTGCCGCAGTCCGGTTTTTGTGCCTCTGAGCCCATTTATAACGTGCCAATTTGTGACTTGCTGTTAACAGCGGCCTCTTCCGTGGTACCCTGCTCCAGATGTCCATCGCATGCAGTTCTCGTCGCAATTGTTCTCTGGTTTGAAAACGATTTGCAGTTACTAGACGAGAAACATGGCGGCGGCCCCTATTGTCGAGAATTGTTTTCCGGCCACAGTTACGCCGTCGATTGTCAGTTGATTGCGAACTACACCACTCTTTGTAAACTCGCTGGACAGTACGCGTTGACACACCAACAAATTGGGCTACTTCAGACATTTTGTGTCCGTGGGCTCTGCCAAACACGATGGCTCCTTTTTGCCACTGAGTAACGTCTGCCTCACGACCCATTTTGCAGACTATATCCAACACACTTTGTTCTTCACCACCTCACGAAACAGATCTGATCCTGTGTGCTACGTCACCGCTACTTGTCACTTACCAATGCTACATCAGCGCCCTCTGTGTGACCTTGAACTTCCTACTATCGGTGCTATTAGGGGTGACTAATTTTTTGTCCGGTGTGCTCATATACAAAGCAAATCAGGCTGCCTACACAAATCATCATTACCCTAACCTAAACTTAAACCTACAATATTTAATACTTAAATCACTGGCACTTATAAAAAAATGGGGTTTATTCAGGGCGCTTACAAGCAGTTACGAGATCTGGCTTCCAACTCCGGCTCCTCTTTTGCAGAGGACAATTCTTAGGTTACTGTTGTTACAGTATGCTGTCTCCCCAACCAAATCTAATACAAAAAATTCCTTTACAGGGGAAACCTTCGATGATATGTTCCTTATTTTAAATTTTACACAGTTTAATCACCACAATTTCCAGTTCAAGACCAGTTGTCCGCTTTCAAGCAACCAAAATTCACAAGTCCAAGCACGCACGAAATTCAGCCACGTATCACATACCATACAACCAACCACCCAACGGATCATCCAAAAATCACAACATGCACCCTGTTACACTTCCCCAGCCTAAGAATGAAATAAAATTACATTCTGTAGCACACACACACACGAGAGGCAGACAGACTGGTTTCCCTAATAAAATATTGCAAGTCATTTAAGTACAAAAAGGGAAAAAAAATAATATAGAATACCCAATTTACCTATACAAAACTATTAGCTTACCAATATTAATAAGCCTGTACATATATTATACCTACACCATCAATACACGTAATTACACTGATACAGAAGAACATACCAAATTATATACATATTTACAAGTAAGCACTCTCCCTATGCCCTAATTAATGAGATACACGAGTAGTAAATACCGATACAAATATGCTACCCCAAACCCGCAGTATATACAGACAAATAAAGTTATAATGACAAATATAAAATAAATTCAATTGTTGAACAAAAACAGGGACCCAAACATTTTCAGAAAAAAACTTCTCTATACACTTTTAGCAATTCACCTCTTTTTAAATTAATAAAACTTAGGATAACAGAAAAATCAGCGAAGCAATAACATGCAGCCAGCCGTTTCCTTGCCAGGCATCTGCTCTTCATCTTCATACGATGAGAAACACGAAATTGTGTCCTTGAACATTCATCACCGCTGATCCTGTTCACCAAACAATCCATCCAGAAATGGCGCAACCGTGCAAACTGGCCAGTAAAATACAATAGTTCTGCATGAACATTCACTGGCATTGATCCTGTTCACCGGCAGTTCATCCAGAAATGGCGCAACCGTGTAAGCTGGTAATTAATTCTGCATGAACATTCACTGACATTGATCCTGTACACCAGCAGTCCATCCAGAAATGGCGCAGGCGTGTAAGCTGGTAATTAGTTCTGCATGAACATTCACGGACATTGATCCTGTACATCAGCAGTCCATCCAGAAATGGCGCAGGCGTGTAGGTGGTAGTTAGTTCTCTCTGGGTCCGTTAATTGATTCATAATTTTCTCTCTGGATACCCCCCTTTATGACGTTTCAAACACATATATAACCGTGCCAGTGCCCTAATTTCAATGAAAAAACATACCTATTCCTTATTACATTCTTAGTCATTAGCTATTTTAAGGTTCTAAAAAGAAACAGCCGTACGTTAATTTACGAGTAATTACTGCCAATACTAAGAGTACCCTATAAAACATAGTTAATGGTATTTTCTCCATAAATTACAAATTCTTATTGTCTGACATTCAAATTTAGATACAGGAGTCTATTTTTCATATACAAGTTTAATTAGAGAGTAAAAATAATCCAAATATAATTTCGATAATATCAAAGAAATGCTACAAAACTTAGACATTTCTATTATGTCTAACCTTATACTCAATTGTATGGACTTGCACATTTGAAATTTCCGGCACAGTACCCTTAGAACGAGTTCTAGGGCCTGATTTCGGCTCCAGCTTTTCACTACACAATGCACTTTCTGTCTGTTCACTCTCTGTTCTAACACACTTGATTCTTTCTAATTCATGACCCACATTCTCGCCAACTCCTCTCTCTGACTGACTCACATTGATACTCATTCGACTGGCAGTACACGCATAACCTTCAATTTCCTCAAAGCGTATTTTCCCACTAATGGACAATCTATTTATTGCACGCACTCATCACCCAAATCATCTCCCTCAAACACCGAATCCTCTAACTCGTACATATCCACCTCATTGCTACCAAACTGTTCGCCATTAAAACTATTCATAGAGGAATGCCTTACCCTCCTTTCTGACTCGCATTTTTCATTCAAGATGGTCCCTTGCCACAAATAAGAGCTACTCGCAATAACCGAATTATCCCGTGTCATTTCTTCAACATCCTCATCATCTACTGGATCTTTCTCGCACCCATTCACTTCCTTACGAGCTTCATCTAAAACTATTTCGGTTTGTACAGCTGCATCGATCAGCTCAGCTCGTCTCACATTATAGAAACATTCTAAGGTGTCTTCCGTTTGAACCGACACATCCCTTTTCCACTTCAGCACACGATTCAGCCATGTCATACTCCTTTCAAAACCTTTCTTGCAACTTGTGTTACCCAACAATCTTCTCTTATACCTTCTTTTATTAACTTTATTTACTCGAGTCTCGCTTTCAAACGACTCTTCCCAGTTACATCTACGTGTAATCCTCACAAAGCGAGAATTTTCATTGTCCTTCAATTCTAGTCGTGACTCCTCTAATCTTGCTCTCTCCACATTGATACTCTCCACATGACTAACGGGTTCCACCAACCATCTTTCTATCACTCCCTCATATTCATCTACACAATTTCCCAACTCCTTTATCATACGTTGTCGCTCGAAGTACTCTTCCAAATACTTTGGCGGTTCCCCGAACAGTTTCAGGTGCGTATGATGCACCCTCAAACATTCACTTTCATTTTGTACAACATACGAAACTCCCCCTTCCATAACTTTTTTAACCGAGTATGGACCCACATATCTCTCACTCATTTTCAAAGTTCTATCTGTAGTAATTAACTTCCTAAGAACCTTCACGCCTATTCCATAGGGGATGAAGTTAGGGTGACCTTCACGCCAAGTCAATTGTTCATCAAAGGGAATAGGTAACAGCTCGCCTCGTCCCAGGGTGCCCTCTGCTAATTTCTGTGCAGGTGGCTTACCAGTCTGCGAATGTACAGTCTGATTATAAAGCATTACCGCCTTTGTCAACCCCTCATCCCATTTACCACTCGTCCCACACAAATTTCTCAAAAACTCTGTTATAGTCCTATTCACCCGCTCAACCGCTCCATTACACGCAGGTTTATAGGGACTAGAGCATACATGCTGTATTCCGTACTTGCTCAACATATCTCCAAACATACTTGACCGAAATTCAGGGCCATTATCACTCAAGACTCGCACCGGTACCTTCAACATTGAATTCAACATTCGTTCAAAAGAATCAGACACCGACTGAGCACCCTTATTCCGAATTAGTTGCACATGTACGAACTTGCTAAAATGGTCCACACAAACCAAACATCCAATATACCCACTAAACGTCTTCGGCAATGCAACCACATCTACAGCCACAAGTTCATATGACCTTCTTGTTATCACTTTTAAAGTTGGAGGAAACGTCACCATATGTCCCACTTTCATCTTCTGGCATTGCTCACATGTCCTACATACATCCCGAACTACCATACTTAACCTCGGATGCCATATATACCTGCCCACTAAATCACACAATTTGTCCTTCCAACATGCGCGAGAGACACATGAAAAGTCACAACTATATGTACTAGCAATTGAAAATCCACTACTGCAGCCCACATTTTCTTTTTCTCATCCCACCTCACCAAGACATTTTGAATTACACTCAGATGTGGTCTATGGGGCGCATACTCTTTAAATTTTTTATTATTACAGTCCATTTCTTCTCCACTCAGAACCCTTTTTCGAATTTCATTTAAAACTTTTACCCTACTTTGCAAATTATCAACTTCATTCAAAGGTAAAAAGTTCTCCCATAACCAACGCAGTGTTTCCTTCTCATTATATTCCAAATGAACACTCCAGATGTTAATTGCCGATTCATTTCCATAACTACTGTAACGTTTCTGAAATCTAATACTGTATCAGCCCTCTCCAAGTAGTTGATACCCAGTAAAAAACATACTGGTATAATAGTATCCTTCACAATCGCAAAAGGAAACTCATACTCGCCACACGCATTCTTAACTTTAAGTTTCACCAGTCTTGACACATTGAATTTCGCACCAAGCCCTTGTAAACTGGCACACACTTCTTCAAATTTTCCTTCTACCCCTTTATCACACAAATGCTTAATCACACTCTCTCTCACTAAACATACTACAGCTCCCATGTCCAGAAACGCACAAAACTTGTATCTATCTACAGTGATCCATGACCATGCTACTGGACCACCTTCATGGCCACAAGATTCCAATTCTCTCTCTCGCTCATGTCCAGCTTCTTTCATAAATAAATTTAATGGCATTAAATCTTCCTTCAATTCTCCTCTCTCCATATCCTTTTTACTCATTTCTACTTCCTTCTGATCTACATGCCCTACCATTTCTACATCTTTCCTAAACTCGCTCATCTTCTTTACAGGATTAAAGTGAATTCCTCCCAAACTCTGCAAATGGACTTCTTTCAACCCTTCCTCTCCTTTAACACGAAATCCAATATACGTAACTGAACATTCAGGTATAAAATGCACCCAAATCTTAACTCTAAACATATCACTGACCATAAGTAAAACTTTTATGTCTGGCATTACTCTGACATCTTTCATGTGTTTCAATTCTTTCAAACTCCTACCACCCTTATTCAACTTGTACAATTTAGCATGCTTCAGCAGCTCATCCACCACTTTTTCTCTAAATTCTTGCAAACTCTCAGGCACTCCCTCAATCTGTTGCTCGTTCAAAACTATCTTCAAACTTTCAAACATAGACTGCGTTCCACCGGCCACTTCCTTAATTACTTCTAAACCTTCTGGCAGCTCATTCCTCAATTCAACCTCACACCATTCATCTCTAGTCCAATGATTCTGCTGTCGAGACATCGCATCAGCACATACATTACTCTTACCTTCAATATATCGCACTTCAAAAGTATATTCGCTCAAATCATCCATCGTACGTGCAAGCCTGCTGTCAATCATTTTCATACTAGTCAAATAAATCAACGGCCTATGATCAGTATACAATATAAATTTGCGCCGAAGTAAGAATGGTCTAAAGAATTTTGCTGCCCACCTCATCGCCGCCAATTCACGTTCTGTCACTGAGTAGCTTCGCTCCGCTCTATTAAATGTAGTAGATGCATACGAGATAACTCTGTCTATACCCTCCTGCTTTTGAACCAAGCACGCACCCGCACCGACACTTGACGCATCCACGAATAACTCCAACATATCAGCATTCTCAGAATAGTCTGGAAACGTTAACATAATATCCTCATACATAGCCTTTTTAACACCTCAAACGCATTCACACGCTCTTCTGTCCAAACTACTTTATCTTTCCTTTTACCTGCAGTTAACCGAGACAAGGTTCTGCTATTTCGGAACAATGGGGTATAAATTTTCGTTGAAAATTTACTAACCCTAAAAACTCTCTCACCCCTCCCACATCAAGTGGTCTTCCAAAATTAATCACCTGCTGTACATACTCAGGCTTTTTACTCAGTCCTTTACTACTCACGATATGACCTAAAAAGGGCACTTCCTCACTCATCCACTTACATTTAACAGGCTTTATTTTCATACCAGCATCCGACAACCTTTGCAAACCAGCTCTAGTAACTTTATATGCTCATCAACACTTCGCTCCATTATCAATACGTCATCAAGGTACACAATAACTTTCGTCCATGTAAAACCATCTAACACTCTTTGCATTTCCCTTTGAAAGGCGGAAGGCGCTGTTTTCAACCCAAATGAAACCGACTTGAACCGGTACTGCCCATGCTCAGTTATAAATGCAGTGAAATCCCGACTGCTCTCCTCCAATGGCATTGATAATATCCACGCACGAGATCTAATGATGTAAAATATTTCATACCATGCATGCTAAAGACCAAATCTTGCAAATTAGGCATAGGAAATTTATCATCTTTCGTTACCGCATTCACTCTCCTATAATCAATACACAATCTAACCGACCCATCCTTCTTTCGCACAGGCACCACAGGTGAACTCCATGCAGACTTACTAGGCTCAATTATATCAAGCATACATAATTCTTTACACTGGCGTTCTATCTCCAAACTAGTTTCCCGATCAAATCTTCTAGGACGTTGACATAATGGCGTATAATCGTACAACTCTATCTTATGCGAAGTCAAAGCAGCACGTCTTACATCACTATCACCCTTACTCAACACCACCTTGTTCTTCCATATTACTCGCTCCAACTTTTCACGCTCATCTTTACTCAATCCCTCCGGCAATAGCACCTCTTTCATCATTTCCTCTTTACGCCAGTCACTCGCCTCATTTTCACCAGACACTACATTATGCACCAAAGTCCCTATATGCACGTTAGTCTCATCATTCTCAACCACCACAACTTCATCCTCGTATACCATTGAACATGCAAATCCTAGTCTCATTCCCTCCTTTAGTTTTACTTCTTTCGAGGAATTACACTGAACTAATACTTTATTTTCCGCACTATCCCAGTCAATTAACCCAGGCCACAATTCAATTTTCACCTTTAGCTCTGGATCTACAAATTCATCTAAAACCAAGACATTTTCTTCATTCCTTACACAGGACACGCATTTCCTCCTAGCCTTAACGACATCGCACGATACCCTAACTTTAACCAAATTCCAATTTTTCTTATCTAACACTACACTCTCTGCAACGTACACTGGTATCTTTGATACTACCCTAACGCATCTGTTCTGTTCATTATTGAAATACAACTCGTCTGTTTCCCCACTGGGGCCAGTACGTTTTATACATCTCTTCCTCGCATAAATTATTAAACCCTTACTAACAAAAAAGTTTTTACCCAGGACGATCTCATATGGAGAGTTATTTACCACATAAAAATCACATATACCGAAATCAATACCATGAATTACCACCTGCGCAGTCAACATACCCTTCCCAACCAACCGATCTCCTTCTCCAATACCTTTCAACCTAATGTGCACACTGTCATCAATCTCAAAGTTAGACATACGAGAAACAACATCCCTGCTAATGAGACAAAACTGCGCACCTGAATCCAACATCGCTTCAGTTTCCGTACAATTCAGTTCCACTGGTATCTTCCACAGTTTTCCACTCTTCAAACCTACGCATTCATTAGCCAAGTACACAATCGTATTTTCCACCATTCGCTCTCCTTCGTCTTTTTTTCCACGCTGCGGTAATGGACTACGTTGCTCACACTGAACATCCGCGGTCCATTCACTGGCATTTGGGTCAAGGTCAGAATTATTAACAATTCGTTCCCATTCTAACATTTCCGTGCGGGGAACGTCACACGACTCGTACATTTCACCCACACGTTCATTATTCACTCGCTCCGGTCGTGTTCCCTCCAGACCGGAGCTTCCTAATTTAAATTTTCTGCTTGTGCTCCACTCACATTATTCGCTCCCATCTGTCCAGGCTCACCAATAGTCTCTCTACCCTTACCAATCTGATTTCTTTGTCTTATCTGAGCAATCACCGGACAACTAATCGCACGATGCCCTGGATCATTACACCCATAACATAAGACCACTCTTTCAGCTCCACTCTCACCCCTAGCACTCGTTACGTCACGCTTTTTATCACACATACTAGCTCTGTGTCCCTGGCTACCACACAACAAACACAAACCTTTCATTTTCCAGCAGTCTTTCATAACATGTCCACTTTTCTTACAATACTTGCACTGCAAATCCCTCTTAGCTTGCACATTCTTAGCAGCAGATGGTTGGCCTTGGTAAGCCACCTGCGGTTGTCCGAACTGGTAATCCCCTTGTTGGAGTCTATCCTGTTGCAATACACGGCTATACGAGCGTGAAGCGCCAGCTTGTCCTTCCTGTGCAAACGCCCATACCGGTAACGGGACTACCTCTTCCTGCTTCCTGTACATCTATCCCCTATAGCATCATCGTCTAATGCCCATGAAACTATATCTCTCCATCTTAGCTTTTTACCTTCTACATCTCGACCCATTTGCGCTCTAAATCTCCTTGCCGTCTCTGGAGGGATCGTAGCCATGAATTGTTCTTTCAAGGCCTGTTTATCTCTCTCCCCCTCAGGCACTGCTGCTTCATACAGTGTTTGGAGCCGGAGCGCATATTCACCCAGCTTTTCATTCTCTCTCATACTTGCTGTCCAAAATTCACGTTGAGTTACAACTTTACTATCCTGTCGTTCTTCACTACACCAACTTTTAATTCGAGACACAACTGTTTCATATTTAACACCCGGCTTATATACACTAAAATACACACGTCTCGCATGGCCATCCAAGAAATTTCTAAGTTCCACTGCCCATCTATTCTTATCACTTCCAAACTGCTCACTTGCATACCTCTCAAAGTCTTCCTCTTCTACCTTTTGCACACGATCCAAACCATAAGGCCAAGGCTTCGAAGCCTTAATACGCTCACGTTCATACTTAGTTTTCTTCATTAATAGTTTCTCACTCTCAATTGCTATCAACACCATCCACCCTGCATCCGCTGCACAAACACCCTTATCTCTCATGGCATAAAAATCTTCCAAATACACGTTCATTCTGGGCAAGGGAGTCTCCTCATTCGAAAAATCTGAACTAGAACTTCCATCCACTGTGTACTTTCTACACTTAACACCTTTATCACTTCTTCCAAACTTACTTTCACAATCACGCTTAGCCTTATTTCTCAGTCTCCTTTTCCTTTTACTTTGCACCTCTTTCCATTCACCAGGACTTTCGCAATCATACTCAGATTTATCGCTTTCAGAGTAATAAGCAACCTTCTTCTCCAAACGCCTTGGCAAGTGCACCCGTCCCACTTCAACCAATTTCTTACTCACATACCCTTCCTCCATTTTACGCATGCGCTCAAAGAAAGCTTTCAGTTTCACATCTTTACCTTCAGTTCCTTCTTCATTCAGCAATTCTTGTACAGAACTCTCTATTGCAGTCATCGCACCATCAAACTCATTTAAACCTCACTTGCCTTCAATCTAACCGACTGCCGCCCCTTCTCATCCAGTCATGTCTCCTAATGCTCCTTCTTCAACCATCCTAAACAATATGATTAAATCAAGCTTTCAAAACTAGAAAAATCAAATTATGAAAAATTAAAAGAAAAGTACATACAATGAAACCAAAACCGAACGGTATAACAAATTGAGTAAATAAAAAAAAATCTTAGCTGGGGATGCCAACTGTTACCGTGACCAGGATTCCACAACCGATATATATATATGTCCCCTTTACAGCGCGAGGCCGTCCCAGCCAGGAACAGTAAAACATTAGATTACAAAACTATATATTAAACCCTTTAACGCCGAACGTTTTTGTAGGGTTAAGTCTAAATGCGTGTATTTGAAACGTTAAGTATTCGACTCAGTCGGCGTTAGAGGGTTAATATATACAAAGCAAATCAGGCTGCCTACACAAATCATCATTACCCTAACCTAAACCTAAACTTAAACCTACAATATTTAATACTTAAATCACTGGCACTTATAAAAAAATGGGGTTTATTCAGGGCGCTTACAAGCAGTTACGAGATCTGGCTCCCAACTCCGTCTCCTCTTTTGAAGAGGACAATTCTTAGGTTACTGTTGTTACAGTATGCTGTCTCTCCAACCAAATCTAATACAAAAAATTCCTTTACAGGGGAAACCTTCGATGATATGTTCCTTATTTTAAATTTTACACAGTTTAATCACCACAATTTCCAGTTCAAGACCAGTTGTCCGCTTTCAAGCAACCAAAATTCAAAAGTCCAAGCACGCACGAAATTCAGCCACGTATCACATACCATACAACCAACCACCCAACGGATCATCCAAAAATCACAACATGCACCCTGTTACAGCATGATGAACGAATAAATCTAGTTCCCTCTCATCATCAAATAGCCTTGGCAACTTTAAACAGAGTAACTCAATTTCTTGAGAAGAGAGATCTTACCAATCGGTATAATGAAGTTTTTCAAACCATTTAAAAGAAGGTATTATAGAAAAAATAAATGTTGATCCCTGTAATTACGACAATTTCATATGGATTCCACACAGGCTGGTAATTAAGGGTGCTGATCAAGTCACAACTAAGATCCGCCCAGTTTTTAACTGCAGTCTTAAAACTGAAAGCGGGCCTTCTTTAAAAGAGGCAGCATTCGCGGGCATTGATTTAATGGGATCCTTATTTCAATTGGTGTGTAAGTTCAGAACTAATAAGCAGACATTTCTTCAAATTAAATTGAAATTGGAATCAGACAGAAATAGATTTCGCTTTTTTTTGGAAAGAAGATGGTCGTCTGGTCACATATAGGTACAGTCTAGGGTGGTCCATAATTTTACTTTTTAAAATTTTTAATGGTCCAACGGGCTAAGGTGGGTATTGGTGCAAGAAACAACATGGTTACCAGTTTTTGGAGTTCCGGTAATATCAGAACCCCCCCCCCCCCCCCAAATTATATGGGACCTAAAAATTTCTACAGATCTACAGAAAGCTAAGGCTAACAAAGACCCTAAGATCCACTCTAAGGTTAGCCTGAGAGAAAGGAAAGAGTAGGGGGTGAAGAGAAGAGAATAAGGGGTTAAGTAAGGAGGAATACCTATCACTCGTGGTTAACATTCATTCAGAAGAGAGAAAAAAGACTCACCATCATCATCCGCCGGCCACTGCCGACAAGTCAGAAAAATAGTAGGAGAGAAGAGAGGGGTGAAAGATGAAAAGAAGTAAAAAAAACGATAAGAACGCTTATACAAAACCATGCAAACACAGTCTTAACTCACTGTCATACCATGCAAAACTACAAATATGCAAGAAAAGAGAGTTACAGACATACAAAGTAGGAGAGGATAAGAAAAAAAAAAATTAGGTAAAGTTAAACAAAAGTGGGTTAGTTTACGCTACGAGCTACATCTACGTTCGTGTTAGTCTAATTTTTTTTTTTTTTTAATAATTTTATTGATGGCATCACACGCTGGATGTCACAAGCTGGCATTAATCGTCACAGACTCATCTTCGACCCCCCCCCCAGAGCTCCTGTTGCTAATTGTTTTTTTTATTTTAAACAACGTTAATATTTTTAAAAATGTTCTGTCAGACGGTTCTCAAACACATTAACGCTGGTAGAGTTCACGACGGCGCGGGAAGATTATTCCATTTATCAATTACTTAAACGTAAAGAAGTTTTTAGCGATATTAGTAAGAAACGTCTGCCACGCAACTTAAATCCGTATTACGAGTATAGTATTATCGAAAGTGAACAATGTCAAAATTTACGTTATCGGTTATTAACGATTTTGAAAACTTCAATAAGCTCCCCCCTTAATCTCCTAGTTTCGAGTGAATACAGGTCTAACTCTTTATCCTATCTTCATAAGGCTTGTGCGCATGACGGAATTAGTTTCGTGGCACGACGCTGAAACCCTTTCTGGCCTATAATATCCTCACGCAAATACGGGCACCAACTGAACGGCATATTCTAAATGAGGCTGACTAGGGACTTGTAAAGGGGCAATATAATATCCTTCGATTTAAATTCGAAATTACGCGCTATGAAGCCTAACATCCTATTAGCTTTGCGCAAGAACTCCAGGCACTGGTTCCTAACCTTTAAATCTTAGATACGCGTACACCTAAATCTACTTCCTTGTCAACCGCTCGCTAATCCCTATCATCCATCGTGTACGTTAATATTGTTACGAGAACCTATATGCAAAACTTTACATTTGTCTACGTTAAATTGCATCTGCCACTTATCTTTCCACTCCATAATCCTTTTACATCATCTTGGAGCCTATTTCTATCGTCCTCGTTAACAACCTTACCGCCTATTTTAGTATCGTCCGCGAATTTTGACACTTTACTAGTCAATCCTACATCTATGTCGTTAATGTAAATTACGAATAGCAATGGGCCTAACACTGAACCCTGTGGACACCGCTACCTACATCTAACCACCCGATCACTACCATTAATACGACCCTCTGCCTCCTAGCACGAAGCCATTCTTCTAACTAGTTAGCTACCTGACCGCGTATACCGTGCCCTTTGACCTTCGCAATTAGTCTCCTATGCGGAATTGTATCGAACGCCTTTTTAAAATCTAAATAAATAACGTCAGCCGCTCTATACCTATCGTATTCGCGCACTATTTCGTTATAAAATTCTAAACAAATTAGTTAAACAAGACCTATGGCGTCGAAACCATGCCGATATAATGCTAGTACTGCGCGGTCGCCTTTTTAAAAATGGCGTGACGTTAGCTAATTTGAAGTCTCAGGAATAATCTCCGTTTCGAGTGACTGATTAAAAACTTCGTTAAGGTTAAGGGGGCTACGATAACGTCTTTCAAATCTTTCAAATGTCTGGGAAAAAGCGGTCCGGCCTGGAGCCTTGCTAACTTTTAACCTATCGATATAAGCGGAATCTCAGTCTCGTAAACAGTTATTTCATCCAAAATAGTCTCGCTACTAAATGAATGATATCGTCCACGTCGGGGACATTATTTACGTCTTCTACGTAAAAACTGTCGCAAAAAAGTTATTGAATTACCCGCCATCGCCTGAGCGTCAGAAGCCAAAGCGCCATTAGCATCCACTAGAGAGCCTATGTTATCTTTTATCGGCTTACGATTATTAACGTATTCAAAAAACTTTTTTGGATTATGTTTACTATCCGCAGCTATAAGATCTCTAAATTACGCTGGCATTCCTAACTGATCTTTTAACCTGACGTCTAAGCTCGAGATATCTATTAAAGTTAGCTGCCGTACCATTGCGCTATTAAGTCTATACGCTCTATTACGCTCGTTTAGGAACTCGCCTATTTCCCTAGTCCACCACTTGGGCCTACCATGATTTCTAGCGCGCTTGGCCTACGAGGAATATAAACTCCCTTCAATATTCCTAAAACTTTCTTCAAACGACACCCAATGCAAATTTGTGCCATTACCCATAAATAAATTGACTGAGAAAAACGAAAGTTTTTCCGCTTCTTTGTGAATAAAACATATGACTATTATTTTTCCTTGGTAATAAATATTATTCTAATTAATTATATATTCTAGGGGTGTACTGCACCCTGAAGCATCATCCCAGGCAGCTTCGCGGCGATGGGCTCGAAATTAGACAAGCTTATCAAGCTAGCTATAGTATTTTTTATTTTTTTGCATTTATTTTTAAACAAAAATGAATTCCTTTTACAATGATTAAAAAATTATACAAAAGTTTAATTAAAAACATAAATACTTCTGCATAACATTACACAATAAACGCTCACTTAACATAATTATACATTTCAGCCAGAGATTTTTTCTTGAAGTCTGGAAGGCGTCGATGTTGCTCTATAACTTTTACTAGAAATTGTTTTTGTGATTCATCATTAACAATTCTGTCTTTGAAATCTTCAATCAGTCACCACTAGTACCCAAGCATTGGTAAACAATTGAAGAACCCTTACCAACTAACTGACACAGCTTAGTTGTATTTGTTAGCTTAGGGAAGATTGGCTGACCTTTGGGAGGAGGGTGTTGCGGGTTGATTTGACAGACTTTCTTTATTGACTTTGCAATCAGACTCTTTTCTGCATCTGAAATTTGCTGGGAAAACAAAGCAAGTGGTACTAGTTCCTCAGTCAGATACCATAGATGACCATTTCATCCATAAGAGCACTGGATGCTACATCGTAATCATAATTTTTATATTCAATGAGTTCATTAAAAAGATTTAAATCGGTGACAGGTGCATCACAGGTGACGGAAGCAAGCAACCAAGGTTTTATATAGTAGAGGCAGTTGAATATGCACACTCTCTCCAGTTTTGCTATCATATTTGAATTGAATCATACCCAGCTTGATCAGAGAATGCGTACATCTTTGCTGGATACAATACAGATGGCATCCACCTCGCATAGTGTACTGCCCCAGACTTAGCCCATCTCACACCAATGTTTGAGACGTTTTCCCCAAGAAGTAATAGAGCAACCTCGGCACATTCTTTGTAGTCGCCTCTGGGAAATAGAGGTGAACTGGCTGAATTAAGTGCAACTTTTAGAAAAGATTCAGCCTATCAGCCGTGTCAGAAACCATTTGAGAATCGAAAATGCGAATTCTTTTTTTAGGATTTCTTTGAGCCGAAGGTCGAAAGTCGGAATCATTTGATTCATTACTTGATTCATCATTATCTATAGGAATGTCATCATCAGGTGGGATATTCATTTGTTCACCACTGGGTTCTGCATCTATGTCTGTTGAGAATTTTTCTTCTCTCTCTACGTCATGTCGAATTCTTTGGTTTCGTCTTTCTGTCCGAGTTACATAAGACTTATCAAGGCTGGAGACGTACATATTCCGAATAGTTCTTTGATCTTCAAGGAATTTTATATCTTCGCTTTTGTTTCTTGTTGTTCTCATTCTGTCTTTCATTATTGTTTCAATAGCATCTGCTGCCGATATATCCAATAGCATATCTAATTTTTCACAAAAAATATCCTTTTTATCTTCGAAAGTATTCCTGTTTTTGTGTTTTTTTAGTGTTTCATACTCATTAACTAAAGTCAGAAACTTTTCTTTTGGTCTTCTGCTTTTGGAAATATCTTGCGTTTTAATGCCAGCTAGGTAAGTCCCAGAATTTTTTAACTTTATTAAGTACAACTGTTGCAGCCTCTTCTTTATTGTTCATAACCATATCATTTCTTTTTAAATGATAGAAATGCTGAAGTGCATCTGATTGGGATGGTAGCTGGAATAGTCCTGTAGGAATCAGTTCATCTTTAAGATTACCAATAATTGGATCATAACTGCTTTTTCTTAACTTTATATTTAATTTCTTAGGAGTAGCCATGATATTCATTTAAAATAAGATTAGAATCAACCAAGTGAAAAATGCATCATATACTATATACATCATTGGATATCTGGAAAACATAAAATATTGGCTTAATCAGCTGTTATAGAACATTTCTATGTATACTATTACGAATATATAATCAATTTATACACCAAAATGTGCAAAGTTGATTTCTGAATAAATTGATATGCAATATGTATGCTTTTATTTAAGATTAAATATGATTAATCTTAAAAAAATGCTTAAAAGATGTTTTTACTCAGTTTTTTACTATGCAATATAAATTGGGGGTGGGGGGAGGGGGTCTGATATTACCGGAACTCCAAAAACTGGTAACCATGTTGTTTCTTGCACCAATACCCATAACATTAGCATGTTGGACCATTAAAAATTTTAAAAAGTGAAATTATGAACCACCCTAACTGGTACACCACTATCGTTTTCGGACTTTCCAGTTCACCATTCATTTTAAATTATGTCATCAAGTATCATATTAATAGATATGAAAATGATTTGTGTTCCCGGGTACTTAGAGACTCTTTCTATGTCGATAAGTTGATCATTTCACATTCAAATTATGAAGTTCTCGAAGAGTTTTATTCAAATTCAAATAGTCGAATGTTAGAGGGAGGATTTGAACTTCACTCGTGAAATACGAATCACTCAGAATTAAAGCAAAAGATGATTCAGGATGGGAAGGCCGAGGAACATGGTAGTGGGTTAGAACGTGTACTAGGTTATCACTATGAAGTAGAATCTGATACTATTAGATTAATGGATTTCGAACTTGATGAGTTAGCTAGCACTAAACGTCAAATTTTGACTCAAATTTCAAAAGTATTCGATCCCTTGTCTCTATTTTTACCGGTCACCATCAGAGGTAGAATTCTAATGCAACGCTTATGGTCGTTAGGATTGACATGGGATCAGCAATTAGATGAAGCGGAAACAAAAGAGTGGAGAAAGATATATCGAGACCTCATGTAGTTAGTCCATTCAGATTGATAGATCTGCTTTCAATGATAATAGAAAGGTTTGCTTAAAGGTGTTTTGTGATGCTAGCAAAACGTGCTATGGCTTTATTGTGTATGCAGTGAGCAATTCCCAAGCTAGATTAGCTTTTGCTAAAGCTAAAGTCGCTCCCTTGAAAGGTAGAACTTGCCGTCCTTGGAATTGTTTTCCGTTTATTTAGTCTTCAAATGTTTGCCACAGTTCTTATCAGCAGTTCAAGGTCCATTTGACTCAATTCAAGTTTTTGTGGATGCCCAAATAGTCCTCTCTTGGGTACTCTCAAGTGATATCAATTGCAAAAATAAATCAGTTTTCATAAAGAACCGTCTTCAGGACATTTGTTCTATGCGTCAGAGCATTGATTGTGATTATAATGTTCAAATAACCTATGAATATGTAGCATCTCATGATAATCCCGCTGATTTAATCACGCGTGGAATTACATTCAAAGAACTCGAAACTCGTTTAAACATTTGGTTGCAAGGTCCTATTTGGTTGACATTAGAAGTAAAATATTGGCCTAAATATGAACTGAGATGTTTGTCAGATGCTGGTAAAAACTTAATTCAAACCTCGCTTATTACTGATGTTTCCATTCTAGATGATACTACTAAAATTGAACCCATTTTTGACATTACGAAATATTCAAACTTAAACAAATTACTTCGTGTAACAGGTTACGTTCTTAAATTCATATTCCAACTCAGAAAGAAGAATGCTGATATGGACTTTGCGGCTAAGCTGTATTGGCTATATAGAATGCAGTTAGACAGTTTTGAAAAGGAAAACAACTTCCTAGAAAATCAAAAAGATCAAACAAATTCGGAAATCCCAGATTTAGTGAAGAATTTGGATCTGTTACTTGACGATGTTAGGTTAGGTTAAGGGGAGATGTCGGGTCCTTACCGGGCTTAAGAAAAGGGAGCACAACTGCTCCCTTCCAACAGGACAGGAAGGTGCCCTCAACCCAAACCCAATTATAGAGTGAGGAGAAAGAAAAAAATCGAAGGGTGTAGGTGGCGGAGCATATCAAAATGAGTGCCGTCGGGCCAGGAGCAGTTTACCGTAAGAGGCCAAACGCTGAGCACAGTTCCGACACAGAATAAAAAGGCGGTTATAAGGAAAATTATTGGGAGTCTGGAAAAAGGTGAGGGGAGCGAACAAGCAAAGCCTTACGTCTGAAGGAAGCGGGATCATGGTGGTCATGTCGGGAGATGGAAACAATGGTCGAGGCCAAGGCTTCGGCCACTGCAGTAGGGGACGACACTGGGCGTCCGTCTATCGTAAGGACAAGGACAGGATGAAGAGGGGATTTACCAGAATGCTTTCGAATCTTGTTCCAGATTCGGGAGGAAGGGGTGCGGGAAGTGAGAAAAGACGTAGGCTCGCCAGGGAAAGCGGCGGGTTTCACAGCGTGCGACGGGCCTGAGCTCGTGCACATTTGAGCTATTGAATTAACAAGGGATTGGTTGCGTTGAAGACTGTGAAAGGCCGACTTCTTGGCTCGAACCGCTAGGGCGCATTTCAGGGCCTAGCATGGAACCGAAGGGGCAGAGCGGGTAAATTTGATTGGGGAATGAAGGATAGAGCGGCACAAGTTATGTGATCGGTGAGGTGGGTGGAGGCAACATCGATAGTCGGAAAGTTGCTAGGAACTGCATACGTTTGGCTTTCAGCCCTAAAGAGAGACCAGTCGGCTTTGGCAAGAGACCATCAGGTATGAAAAGCGGAGGAGCCGAGAGCCAGAGACGTAAGGAGGAGGAGCGAGAAATGGTCACTACCATAAAGGTCTGGAGTGACAGACCAAGAGAAATCAAAGAAGGCGGAAGAATAAGTAAGCGAAAGATCTATGGAGAAAAACGTGCGGGTCTGGAGGTGAACAGTTGTGGGCTGGCCGGTGTTAAGGAGACAGACATAATGAGTTGATAAAAGGGAGACCACAAGGCGATCCCACTGACTGGATCACCACAGAGAGGATGGCGCGCGTTGAAGTATCCCAGGAGAAGGAAGAATGCAGGAAGCTGTAAAAGGAGGGCAGAAAGATCGTTAAACTTCCTGTGACGGGGGGAGGTATAAGGAGCAGATTGAATACAATCGGTCAAGGAAAACCCAGGCCGCAACAGCCTGGAGAGGTGTGTGGAGAGGGAGTAGACGGCACGTCAAACCGGACGAAGACGGCCGTACCGCCACGGGGACTGCATCGGGGAGTGTGATATGCTGAAAATCTGCGGAGAGGGCGCAAGGGACGAACCCCTGATGAAACTAAAGGGGGGTTAAGGAAGGGGTGGTCGAAGAACGGATGAAAGGAGATGGAGGGAGTTGTTTTCGGGATGGGTAGGTCGAGAAATGCGAAAATAGGGGTACGAAGCGGGGCGGGGTGAATCCGATTTCTGGAGTGGAGATGGAGGAGAGAATGCCGGGGGCGTCGGGAAGTCAAGGAAGGAGGAGAAGGGGGTATAACGCAGGGCGGGGTGAATTCGATTTCCGGGAGAGATGTGATGTCATGGGCATGGGGAGGTCAAGGAGGGAGCGGGGCGGGGGCGCCGCATGACCACCATTAGGAGTGGGAGGGAAGAGGACGGTCGTAAAGGGAAGCGGGGTAACTCAGAGAAGCCGGCAAAACGAGAGATCACTGGAGGCGGGAAGGGTATGGGGGTGAGGAAGAGAATTGGTGGAGGAGGGAGTGAGAGGATGAGGAGACGATGACCTGAGCAAGGATCTTGGCAGAGGGACCCAAACGCTGGGAACGCGATGGGTCGTTTAACAGAAGCGCGAGCGGTTTTTTATATACATATGTTGAAATGTCAGCAATGGTTTCGGGAGGGTGGGTAAGCGAACTAGATGCTACTAAGGTGGAGCAGATAGGGACAGTGGAATTGGAAGTTCTGGCGGGACGGGCGTGTGGAAAAAAGAACATTGGGGACGATGACGAAGAGGTGGTCGATATAGAGGACGGGATAGGGGAACGGGCGGTTGAGGCCTGATCAGGCTTTGAGCGATAGGGTGTGGAAGAGGACGGTACGGAAGTGACCAAAGTTCGAGGCAAACGGGAGGTAGCAGGGCAGGAAGGACTCATCGTTTGAGCGAAGGTAAGGCCTAAGCGAACGGATCGGGATCTAACGCGGGCCCTCGCTTCCTGAAGGCTGACCTTGTCAGATTCCCGGACTGACAGGCGAGAAATTAAGAGCGCTGAAGTTCGGACAGGAGGAACCATGCGTCGGAGACGCGTAATTAACACAAATACCAGGTGAACTTCGACATGTCTTACTGACGTGTCCGAACCTCTGGCAAGTAAAACACCAGCGTAGTCTGGGGATATAACGACGGACCAGAAATTGGAGATAACCGGCCCTAATTATCTCGGGTAACTGGGAACTAGCAAAAGTCAGGGTCAATAAGGGGGATGGAATCCTTGCCACCTGGACCATACGGGGTGGGGGCGGTAAACACGGCTCACCTTCAGAGAGGAGAGGCTGGTGATAAGATCCGACTCCCGAGTATTCCAAAAGACTGGAGGCATGAACTACACCCATACAAGTGTTAAAGGAAGAGTGGGGGAGGCAGTCCAGGGAGAGCAAAAGCCAGAGTCGAGAGGGACGAAACCTTCTGGTGCTGGGCCCTGGAGGAGACTTCCACCGCAAGACAGCCATCGTTCTGGGGCCACATCTGTCGGGGATCGCTAGAACAGGAAGTGAAGTCATTATAGACCTCAAAAACATCCTGTTGTGAGAGGAGGAGGAGAGGCGGAAGTGAAAAGAAACCGAGGGTAGTCAGGTTCAGAGCCGTCGGCACCTACGAAGAGGTCGAAACTTGCGGGAATAAGACGTACGAGCAGTCTTAGAACGAGGACGCTAATATTCCGCAGCGAGAGGGTGAACAACCCACTCAAGACGGTCTTCCAGTGGTAGAGGACTCGAGAGCCTGGTCGCCCATCACCCGAGTACTCGAAGAGTTAATTTTATCCATAAAAATTGAAGTAAAGAAAACGGACCCAGGGGACGCGAGAAACTGCCTACCGGTAAGAAAGGGGGACCGAGGTACCTCGTCCACAGGGGTCACACCGTCGGTTCAAAAACGGGGCCGTGATACCGAAGTTTGCCCCCAACGGCGCAAAGACCCAAGCCCCACAATCCCACCGGCCCGGACACCCAACCAGCCAACACGGTGACGCCCTAAAGACGCCACCTCCAGAGGAGAGCTCTGGAAACCAGTACTGGGAGCCAAAGACCTTGGTGACTTAGTCCGGTTCCCCCAGCAGCCTGTCTGGCATGGGTGACCCTTCCGGGTGTTGAGCCCCCGCCGACGTAGCCCACTGTATCAGAACACGCAAGCCCCCTCACCACGAAAAGGTGGCCACCCCGGGAGAGTATATATACACGTCACCTCAGTTTTGATGTCACTGCTGCAAAGACGGGCCTGCGCGGTGGTGCATGTACTCTGCTGGAACAATGGTTGAACATGGACGTGCCTCACATAGCCTGTCACCATATTCATGAGTTAATCCTCCAGAAAGTCTTTACCACGGTTTTACAAGTTGTGTCCAGAAATCCCAACATCGTGAACTTCGACAGCTTCCAAGACTACTGGACAAATATTCGTCAAGATGACTAAGACGGGAGCGGACGATGAGGTCACCGCGAATATGATCATGGATTGGGAAGGAGAGATCATACAGTACGCAAAGTGTCCTTCTGGAGCAATAGCCAAGGGATGACTACAAGGAGTTCCTGGAACTAGCCATCTTGCTTGGTGGTGTACTTCATGATCACCATTTTCGGACGCCAGGAGCAGTTCATCGTGTACGCTGGATGGCAAGGACTTCGTACTCGCTGAAAATGTGGATGTTTCGAAAGCAGTTCCATCAGTCCCACATACCTTCCACAGCGCGATCTCCCGCGCCTTCCTTTCAGGACGCAATGTGGGGACATTTACGTAACGTAAACGTGTTCATCCGCAAACTGTACGTTAAAGTATGCCTTCAGTGCCCACTCCCTGCGTTAGCTGCGGCGAATAACCTGCGTCTCCTACAAGGCTTTCATTTATTTATTGTTAAAATTAGCCCTGGCGTCGCGACAACTGGGTCACATGACGCTGAACGTCATAGTCAAAAGTAAATAGAACAAAAAAATAAAAACACAAACTAAAAAAAAAAAAATATCAGCTAAAATAAATCATAAAAATTTGAGGCGGCCAGCTTCCTCAATAAAATAGAGAATCCCACTCCCGGGGAAAGTCACATCAGGTCCAAGCATCCAGGAAAGGAGGTAATCACCGCCCCCCCCCCCCCTGCAATAAGATGCTTCCTCCTGAGGACACCAAGAGCGGGGCACTCGAGGAGAGCGCCACACCCACACTCCAGCCTTGCTTCCCCAGCCATCACGTACCCATTTGTTAGGCGCGAGTGGCCGATGCGGAGACGCGTCAGGGCCGTCTCTCATCTCCTGGACATCCTGGGATACGTCCATGGCCCGACGAGATCTGTGATCTCCCGCATCTTATTAGGGGCGGTGTTATCCCACCTCCTCTGCCAGGAATCTAGAACAGATACACGCACCTCCGGGAACAGATCACTCTATGGGAGGGAACAGCGGACAGGTGCAGGGCGAGACGCGCCCGCCTTCGCCACCTCGTCCGCCTGTTCGTTGCCCTGCACACCGTGTGCAGGGACCCAGCAGAAATTAACCACTCGGCCACGACGCTCAATTGAAATCGGCCACTCCCCAGCGGCTAAATTCAGGAAAGACGACCCCAAACCCGACGCCAGCATCAGATTTGGAGCCGTCTGTAAAAACAGGCACCGAGTCCATGTGGTGGGAAGTATGGTCTAAAAACATATTTCTTAAAATAAGGTCAACCCAGTCCTCCTCGATACCAATAAAATGCCGACAGAACCTCACCTCGGGCAGTACCCAAGGTGCAAGCTTCGGTGGCGCCACAGGACGGACTGGGACCCGCGGGAGGGAGAGGTCGGCCACCACCAATCTCTCCATAAAACCAAAGGGTCGAGGAGATTTGGGATGGGCTTCATAAAAACCATTAAAAGGTTCATTCAAAATATTAAAAGTGGGCGAATCAGGCAGTCGCTGCACTCGATAAAAACATCTGGCTATCAGAGATCGGCGTCGGAGATCCAGGGGCAGCTCCCCAGCATCCACAAGGAGGCTAGAGATGGGAGGAGCGAAAAGCACCCGTGGCAGACGAACGCCAGCATGATGCACAGCATCTAAAATTCAAAGTCGGGCCGGGGTCGCCGTGGTGTACACCTCAGCCCCGTACTCCAATTTTGATAGAACTAAGGCAGTGTGTAGCCGTAAAAGAGTCGCCCTGTCAGTATCCCAGGTGGTGCGCGCCAGGACCTTTAGGAGATCTCATGCAGAAAGCTTTGAGAGACTGGAGGTGAGGAGCCCGGGTAAGCCTTCGGTCAAAAACTAGCCCAAGGAAGCGCTCTTCCTTAACACAAGAAATTCTGTGACCATACAAAGAGGTCAGGGTTCGGGTGTACACCACGAATGCGACAAAAATGCATAGCAACGGTCTTAGACTGGGAAAACCGAAAACTGTGCTTGTTCGCCCACAGTGAGATGCGGTCAATGGCTATCTGCATTCGCCGCTCTGCCACCGACATTCGTGAAGCGGCGAACCAGATAGCCAGGTCGTCCACAAACATGCTGTTGGACACACCCACAGGCAAGGATGATACAATGTTATTTATTGCTAGAGCCAAGAAGGTGACACTCACTACGCTGCCCTGAGGGACACCCTCCTCCTGTATGGCAGCGGCAGAGAGAGAGGTTCCCACTTTGACTTGGAACCTACGGTTACGGAGGAACTCCTGCACAAACTCAGGCAGGTAGCCGCGCAGGCCAAATTTGTGCAGCTGCTGGAGAATATGGTATTTCCAGGTTGTGTCGTAGGCCTTTTCCAGGTTAAAAAAGACGCATACAAGGCTTCACAAACTGAGGACTCCAGCCGCAGTAATGCGTCAGTGGTGGAAAGTATTCTGCGGAAACCAGACTGAGTCGGGGACAGGAGACCTTTTCTTTGCAGGTGGTACATTAGGCGGACGTTTACCATTTTCTCCATAACCTTACAGAGGCACGACGTGAGGGCAATGAGGCGGAAGCTGGTCGGGAGGGAGTGATCCTTACCCGGCTTAGGGATGGGGATCACTATTGCCAACCGCCAGCTGTCCGGAAAGACCCCTTCCTGCCAAATTCTATTGAAAAGATCAAGTATGAAGGCCATCGTCCTATCAGGAAGTGGCGCAACATGGCATAGGGGATGTCGTCGTGTCCTGGAGAGGTGTCACTGCACCCTCTCAGAGCCTCTCGCATCTCACGGTCATTAAAAACAACGTTGTAACTCTCCCCCCACCCCCGAGAAATAAAATTAATTAAAACAGATTCCTGACGGCGGCGCTGTGTAGCATAGAGCTCAGCCACAGGGATACCATTAATTTTTAAAATAGGTGGAGAACTGGGTGTGTGGTTACCAGTGGTGGGCACCGTTAACCAAAAAGTTAACTTTGTTAACCGCTAATCCGTTAACCAAAAAGTTAACTTCGTTAACCGTTAATCCGTTAAACATGTAACGGAAGTTACCGATAAACCGTTAACGTTAACTTTTATTCTAAAAAAAATGAAAAACACTATATAATTTAATTTTCCCTCTTCTTCTCGTTCTCCATTTTGTCCATGAGATGCATGTTGCCCTTCATGAAAATTAGCATATCAAAGTTTTCATCAGACAGGGATGATCTCTTGGCCCTCAGGATGTCCTTGCCCATAGAGAACAAACGCTCCACTGCAGCACTGGAGGGGATGGCAGAGATACTAAAGAGTAAACAGCCTCTGGCGCCACACGCTCACATTTACTTAACGCCATCTATTATCTCAAAGAAACTAATTCACATTGGGACTTGAAAGTACCGGCAGGATCAACCGAGTAGAAAAATAATTATGGAGATTTTAAAGATGTGGTACCTAGAAGTACCGCCAGGACATAAAGGGTTAAGGTGAAAACGCTCCCATTGTAAGACATCAATTGACTTAATTTATGTCATCAAAGTGACATGAGAATTGAAATCTTACCTGATCAGTTTTATGGTTCTTGAAATGTATCAAGGAGACTACTAATAAGGTACTCACAGACATATTATAAATATACATGACTTACTTGACAACGATTATTTTTAAATATTCACTAGCACAAACATGTTGCGCAAGAGACAGACTGCAAATGAAACGAATGTAGTTATTTGTTGTAATTGTTACATATATATTATTGAAAGTGCCTTAAAATGCTCGTGATATTTCTTGAAAGAAGTTGAAACATTCAACTCAAATAGCAAATCTTTCCGCCTGATTTTACAGTCGACCATGTTTTGCTCAAACCAATGCCATAAATAACTACCATATTTGGTAAGACACAAATTGTGGCGACGGAAACAAATATATCGCCTGATTTTGCACTGCGGAAATGGAAATTCGTTCATCACTATTAACAGTGGCGGATTAATTGCGCACCTGCTCAGCACTGAAAATAATAGAAACTTTTAAACGTTTATTTATGAATTTTTTGGGTTAACGGACTTGAGTTAACGGAAGTTAAATGTAACGGAAGTTAATTAGTCCGATAATGATTTTCAAAGTTAGCTTAAAAGTTAAATCGTTAACGAAAAAATGAACTTCGTTAATTAACGATTAACGGATTAACGGTTTGTGCCCAGCTTTGGTGGTTACCTAATATCTTTCGCATCTTCTCCCACACTAGGGACATGGGTGTGGAAGAGCGTACAGTCCCCACAAAGGAGGCCCACGAATCACGGCGTGCGGTCTTCAGGACCCACCTATAGCAAGCCCTGGCCCTACGAAATTCTACTTTTATAAAGTCATTGTGTCTGTGGGCACGATAGCGCGTAGTAGCTCGCCTGTACGCTCCACGTGTCACAGCACACCTGATTCCACCAGGAAACAGGGCGTCGTGAAAATGTTCCAGATGTCCTTGGTATACTCTGGAGAGCGGCCGTGATGAGGCTATCCGTGAGATACTTTATGGCCTCATCCACCGTGGGGAAGTCGTCCACCCGCAGGTGTAAGGTGACCAACTCCGAAAACCGGCGCCAGTCAGCCCTGTCCTGGCACCACTTTGGGAGTCGGGAAACTGGTGGATTTCCCGCAGCGCTTAGAATTACTGGGAAGTGATCACTGCCATGAAGGTCGGCAACCACCTCCCAATGAAATGTAAGAGCAATGTCTGGGGTGCATATTGATAGGTCTATTGTAGTGTAGGTTCCTGTCCAAATATGGAAGTGCGTAGGGTCACCAGTGTTTAAAATATAAAGATCCCAATCATCGAAAATAGAGGAGGAGGTCACCCCTAAGGTTGGAGATGGCATCTCCCCACAAAGGATGACGGAAGTTCAAATCGCCAAGAATAATGTAGGGGCGTGGGAGCTGGCGTAGTAGTCCCTCGAGATCACCAAGTTGCGCGACGGTGTTGGGAGGCAAGTACAGGGAACACACCGTGTACCATCGTGTCAGAAAACATCTCCTAGCAACAACCTGTAGTGGAGATCTGATGGGTAAGGTGGTAAAAGGGACATCTCAGCGGTGAAGGATGGCAGAGCCGCCATGATGTCCACTGGCTGGATCAGGAGTAGAGTGGAGGATGGTGTACCTCCTCGGTGCAAGATAACCCTTGTCTCCCACCATCGTCTCCTGCAAGCATACACAAACTGGGAAGGACGCAGGATGGTCCCCATGGCAGTGGTAGCACGAGGCTGCACTCCCACACTTCCTACAATTTACACACATACACACACACACAGCAGGGAGGCCCTTCCGCAAGCGGCGGCAGAAGCGGATGACATGTCCGTATGCCTGGCAGTGGAAACATCGTTTAGGATTGGGGACATACTGCTTGACGGAGTCGAAGCCATGCCACCTTTATGAACTCAGGCAAGTCAAACCTATCAAAGGCTATAAGTAGTAGTGGGGTTGGGGTAAGAACGCCATCCACCTTCTTTTGGAAGCATTCTACTTTCACAACTTGCTGGTGCTTCAACTCCCTGACAAGCTTTTCCTCAGAATAACGCACCAGGTCACGGGAGAATACAACCCCCCCCCCTACACTGGTTGAGCGTAGCATGGGGAGCACAAGACATCAGCACCCACAGCCGATATAGCGCGCAACCGAGCACTCTCCTCTGGGGATGACACCTCAACAAGGAGGCTACCATCCCTTTGGGCAGAGACTCTCGGTTCACGGCCGCACGCTGCCACCAAGGTGCGATGGACATAAAAATTGTCAAGGTCCATGATTGATTGACTTCCAAAGCTTTGATTACTAAAAATTTCTGATAGTTTCTGGGTTCACATACCCCTGGTAAAACTTTAGTGACAGATCGGGTAGAAAACTTACTCCTCCGGTGAGAGCCCTTGGAACTCTGTGCCTTTTGGGGTAGTCTTAACACGCTTCGGCTTGGCAGCATGCGAGGCAGAAACGGAGGGGGCAGAGGCCTTTGTTCCATCCGAACTACTCGGGGCCCGGAAGGGCTCCAGGGTAGCTATAAGGGAAGCGCCTTGAGAGGTCCGTGGACATGCCAGGGTCATCAGGAGAGGCCAGGGGACAATGCAGGAGTATCAAGAGAAAGGTCCGAGGACATGCCGGGGTCGTCAGGAGAAAGATGGGAATTGTATGTTTCCATAAACATATAATTAAATATTCGCCCCCCCCCCTCCCACGGAACCCAACAAGGGAGGTCATATAAACCACAGGGGTAGTGGAGAGGTATACGCAACTACCACTAAGTTTGATGGCACCCGCGGGACCAAATGGGGCGCCGACCTCGTGGTGGAAGCTTGACCCTAGCCAATAAGACCAGCCGATTGGCTTGACCGGCCAGTCTAGCCGGAATAAGGGACCGAAGAGGCGTGTTGCTAGCTGCAGGGCGCGGCGTACGACATCGCTCAGCCTCCAGGACTCCCGTCTCCCAGCCTTACGGGTCGCCATGCACGGCAAACACCTGGGAAAGCTACTACTCTCCAGCCCTTGGTGGAATGGGCTGGAGGAAGGGTCACCAGCCCGTTCTCATGGCCAACGGCGCACCCTGGGAACCATTTAGTCTCATCCCTCCCTGATGACCCTCCCAGCATGGATAGCCCTTTCCTCGACCAGGAGGAAGGGGGGACAAGCCCCCCGCTGGTGTGGCTCATCATATCAGCGGGACCTCAAGCCTGCCCCACCACGCTAAGGCGGCTCCCAGTAGGGGGAACAAGACTCTCAGCAACAATCGGAGCACCCGCAGTGTCTTCGTTCGGCAAGCATCTCTGGTACCTAAGTAAGCTTTTGGTTGGATTCTCTCTCTCTGATTGTAGCTGTCGCTGGACACCAAGAGAAAAATGGTGGAAGCAATTAGCACTAAAAAAGGCTGGGAGGATCCAACCCGCCGAGTGCAGTGCCACAGGCTACGGAGAAAAAAGTAGAAGACTTTGTTACGTCAAAGACCAAGGATCCTGCCAACTGGACAGACAACGACTGTCAGGTTACACATGGACCAGTTTTCAATATTAAAACCAGTGAATGACTTGGCGGAGAGGAGCTGCCCTTATCCAAGAATTTAACTCCTCACTTAGCAGGAATGAAGAGAAAAACAGTATCTCCTGCAGGTTGTTGAAGATCATCGTCACGCTTTTCCCATTAAGAGGGACCTGGTGGTGCGAACCAGGCGACAATGAGTTGTTGAAAGGCACGACCCCCCCCCTGATGGGATAGTATTCACTGCTGACACAGGTGAGGGGGAACCTGGACAGCAGCGCCGTTACACCGGTCACTAAATACGATATGGATACTTATTATTTAGATAGCATAGGGTATAAAAAAAAATTTGCTCTGGAGAACCCGTAAACCTTCGATTTAAAAAAAAAATTGCACAAGGCATTTTGTTGGCCAACTGCATAAACTGCTTTTAGTCAGAACTAAAAAATGTTCTGAAATTTCAACCTATGAGGTCAAAACACTTAATGTTATATGTAGTGGTGTAGTGGTTAGCGTCCTTGACTACGAATCCGTCGGCCCCGGGATCGAGATCCGGTGACGGCAGGCGGCGCACAGCAACACCCAGCTGTTCATCCTTCCACACAATAAAGAAAGTGGTTGGTAGATAAATGGGTACCTGGGTAGCCTAGTGGTTAAAACGTTGGACTGTGGTAGGGCGTGGTTCGGATTCCAGGCTCCCCCCCTGCCGATACCGGGAACGCAGACCCGAGTAGCGGGGCTGGATCTGCTACCACCCATTCGAGATGTTCCGAACCTCTGTCTGATCCACTTTTCTTAAACTTCTAGAACATTCGTGGCCTTTTCTCAAATTTTCAATCTGTTGAACACCACCTCTCCTCCTCTAAACCTCCTCTCCTTTTCCTTACTGAAAGTCAGGTGTCTGGGACGACTGACAGCCTGGCGGACTCACTCGTGGCTAGATCACTGGATAGCCTCCCACGATGGTTATAATATAATCAATAGCATGTCCATGCTTTATGATGTATTTGAATCTGATCATATCCCATTTGTAGTATGGCTTGATTGTATGGTAGCACCTGACATAGACAATTACTGTGATAATGCTGATTACTATAAGGTTAATTGGTCAAATCTTAGTCACTCTGAGGTAGACTACTATACAATGCAGACTGATGCACGACTAAGGCTTGTGAAGATTCCTGCAGAAGCTTTGGTTTGTAGGAATCGCTCCTGTGATGATGTAAACCATATAGATCTCTTAAATAAGTATTATGGTGAGCTTGAACATGCCATTAAGGCTGCGAGTGAATGTCTAGGCCAGGGGTTCCCAATTTATTTGAACCTCGGAACACTTTTCATTTCGGCAAGAACTTGCGGAACAGTTTTAAAATTTTTGGTGGTGCTAATTATTGAAGTGAAATATTTTGCATCAAATTGAACAGCATAGTACTACATACAGGAAATAAACACACAAAGTCTAAAGGAAACAATTATTTATTTTATTTCAGTTTGGTTAAAGCTTTAATCTTTTTAATGAGATGTATGTTTCTTGGCTTAAAAATACAAATATTTTCAACAAATATAACTTAAAAATTTGTTTAAATTATCAAAAATAACTCTCGGAACACTAAAACACTTCTCACGGTATACAAGTGTTCCGCGGAACACAATTTGGGAACCCCTGGTCTAGGCAATAGCAATACTTCCAGTAGGGAATTCTGGGAGGAGGTTAATAAAATTAACAATAGTAATCTTACCTTGCCAAATGTAATAGAGGGTGTACAATTTAGGGCGGGTCGTACTCAGGTGACAACATGAATCTGAAGGAAATCCTACCATCAGGGGTGTCTAAATTGTGTGTGTTTACATGGGGAATTCAAATATGAGCTGCTTTTTTGGATAGGATATAACTAACCTACATCATTTTGTATTTCTAAATTGCCAATTTTACCCTTTTGAACCCCTTTATAATATATTAAAAGATATAAGGTAAATCATTTATATTGACAAGGCCAAATCAACTTTACATATATTTATTAATAGGTGAACTGCATGTATATCACTGGATATAATTACAAAGATCATTCTCCTGACATCTTGAACTTTGCCAGGTTGCACAAATCCTGCTTTGACTCAGACTTGGACATCAGCTTCTGCTGGTCTCCTGAGCCCTGAGCCCTCCATCCCTCTTTTCCTGTGAGAAGTACTTAGCAGAAGCCTCAGTCACCATTTTAACAACCCTCTCAATGCTTTGTGTGTGGCAAGGCCAGTTGCGCACCTCCATGGGGGTGTTGATGAAGTTTTTCACCTCTGAGGTGCTTAGAGAGCAGGTGAGAGGTGGCTCTGACACACCTTCTGACCAGCTGATCAAGTCACCGATGCTGGAAGCATCACAATTGATGTCAGGTGTCCTTCTGCTCCTAACAGAGGAGTCCCCCAGCTGAGTGTCCAGGTCCCCCTCTCCCCTAATGGCCAGGATTCTCTCCACCCCTTCAATCCTCTCCTTCTGATCCTCAGAGCAGAGTAGTGTTTGGAGGATGACTTCACTGTGGGCATACCAAGCAGATCTTCTCACAGTTGGCATCACAATATCCAGCACCTCCTTTCTCTGGGACTTGAGGCAGTCCAGCTGAAAGAGGATGTGCCTAGGCCCTTCGATCCAGGAGTGCTTGACCTTCACGTTGAACCAACATGGGTAATACACTCCAATGATGAATTCCACAATGAATTGCAGAATCTTCAGGTTCTTTCCTTTAAGTCCGTGCTTTGACACCCAGAGCCTGAGAAGTCTGTTTGCTGTGGTGAGCCAGTGGCTGTGGTTTACTGGTCCTATCTCTAACAGAGCCAGCCCTGCAGGAAGTACTCCATCCCTGACTGCACAGACAATTTTATAGCCATAGTATTGATCAGTGGAGGGCCAACAGAGATTCGGATGAAGTTTGGATTGATATCAAAGTCTGTAGCAGAATCAAGCAGCTTTCCTATTGGCCCGGATAATTTTTTGTCTGACAGAGTAGGGCCATCAAGGTCAACAATGAGATGGCGCAGGGGAAGTTCAACAGTGTGCAGGTTGCACACCAACCAGACCAGCTTTCTCCCCAGGTGCAGCTCCAGCTTCCGCATTACTCCAGCTTTCACACCAGTGTTGACATTTGTTGAGTCTCTTCCAATGGCCAACAAGGTCTTATCATAACCCCCCTCTTTCAGCCAGGCAAACAGGACCTTAGCAATCTTCTTCGCATGTGACTCCTCTTTAGTTGCTTTCTCTCGGGTAAAGTGGAACAGATAGTAGCTGCCAGGCTCACTAACAACACTATAGTGTTCTTCCTTGATCTTTGCAGGAAAAGATTGGTCACTGCCCTCAGCTTTCATCATCACATTGGTCAGGTCAATCCACCCATCCAAGAGGATGCAAGAGATCCCCCCCCTCCTCCCTGCACTTCTTCTCGAACTGTTCCCCCAGCTCTCTCATCAACTTCTCCTGTGCTCTCTTGACCTTGCTCTTATCAATCACTTTACTTGTATTGTCTTCTGTGATGATTCCTGCGTCAATCAGAGCTGCTGTTGCTATCGCTGCAGTTGGCCTCAGCCCTATGCCATACCTTACACTAGCAAGGGCAATGTTTTGAATCTCATCATAGTTTTTCTGTACCTTTGCCAAAGCTGCTGGCTCAGGGTCAGTTTGAGGGAAGAGCTCAACTTCAGGAACAAACTCATCTTCATCACCACTTCTCTCCAATTCCAGATCCTCATCACCATCTGCCAAAAATCTCTTACATCCTTCCTGGCTGCCTTCTCTGCTACTGCAGCACTTTCCTCCTTGCTGCTCCTCCTTTTCTCTGCCTTCCTTTCCATCCACTGCCTTTTCAATGTCCTCACCTGTCTCTTGTGCTCTGGTAGATCAGGACCCCCTATTTGGTGGGGTCCCTTACTTCCAACCTTCTCTTTCTGTCCCTTGATGTAGGCAAGATCTTTCACAGGAATCTTTTTCTCTCTGCTGCAGGAACAGTTAATGTGGGCTTGGATAACACAGCCCTCACAGCCTCCCCCCTCACAACTGGTAATCTGACACTTGCAAGTCAAAATATCAAAGAACTTGTCTAACTTGACAATGAACCTCTCTTTGGCATCAAGTTTGCCCTTCCCAAGAGAAAACTTCACTACCTGATTCCAGACTTCCTTCAGCTTGGACATGATGGTCACTTTTTCATTGATAACAGGTGGCTTGAAAAGAGCATTAGCTTTGCTCCACTGACAAATCAGACCAGGGTAGATGTCACTCACCAGCTTGTCCACTGGGTAGTTCCTCCTGTCATCTTCACTTTGCTTCCTCAAGTAGATGCCATACCGTCAAAATATTTCATATACCAAACTGTATGATAATTACAATTAAGTGGAATGGCACACCTTTTTATTTGAGTATTTAAATAATTATTATTATTATATGAATTACATTATATGTGTTTATATGAATTAGTTAGAACAATGCTCTATGAGAGATAACGTGAGCAGCCATGATAGAAAATGTGAGAAGACATATTCTGGGGTAACTACAATAGTAAAATAATCAACAATTTAATAATAATCAACTGCAAAATGATGTAGGTTAGGGTTATCAGAATTAAATATTTTCTTCAGAATTGTTCTATACACCAAAATATGTCATTTGAACACCCCTCTCCATTGATTTAAAAAAAATGCATAGTATGACCCGCCCTAGACTGTACATGGTGCAAAAAACGTTGCAGAACTGTGCAAAAATCATTATGAAACCCTATTTAATTGTCTCAGGGGGGGGGGGGGGGGGGGGGGGGGGGGGGATATGCCTAAAATTAGAACGCTCTGTGGAGCTATTAATTAATGACTCAGAGATCTGGCAGGCTATTCATAAGTTAGATGATGATAAAAGTTGTGGCCTAGATGGCATACAAGCAAAACATTTAAAATGTTGTAGCCCTCATATAATACCTCTGCTTGCAATGTGTTTCACAAGCTGTATGATACATGGGTATTTGTCACAGTCCATTTTGTCAGTTGTTAAAAATAAGGGTATATGTATCTGTGATAAGAATAATTATAGGCCAACAGCACTTGCCAGTATAATTTCTAAAATGTTAGAATATGTCATTTATAATAGGATAAGCACTTACTTGCAGAATTATGACAATCAATTTGGCTTTAGAGTGAAACATGGTACTGACATGTGTATTTATATGCTAAAGGAAGCCATCCTAAAGTACAAGATGTCAAACAGCAATGTATATTCCTGTTTTTTGGATGCATCAAAAGCATTTGATAGAGTTAACCATCACAAACTTTTCAAGAAACTCTTGTGTCAAGGGGTACCTAAATATATACTTAGGATACTTGCATTCTGGTATACAGAGCAGACCATGTTTGTAAGGTGGGAAAGCACTGTATCACCAGGTTTTAAGTGACTAATGGTGTTAGGCAAGGAGGTATATTATCACCCTATCTTTTCTATATATACATGGATGACCTTACCAATGAACTAAAAACTACACATACTGGCTGTGTCATTGGAAAGGAAAAAATTAATCATTTAATATAAGCACACAGGACAAAAAATTAGTCACCCCTCTCAGAATGTACCTAATAACGTGTGACGGCGCCTCTGGCCTTGATAACCGCACGAATCCAGCGAGGCAGAGACTCTACGAGGTTGTGCATGTACTGAACATCGATTTGCTGCCACTCATTCATCAGCCGGTCCCGAAGTTCCGCCAGAGTCCGTGGGTGTCTATTCCTGCGCTTCACTTTCTGTTTCCAGCCTGAACAACACCTTCGACGCATTCAGGATTAAAGGCTTCATTGGACCTGCGATGTACTCGTCGCCTCCCATCATTGGAGAACAAACAAAAACGGGACTCATCGGACTAAATTACACGTTTCCAATCTGCCGCAGTCCAGTTTTTGTGCCTCTGAGCCCATTTATAACATGCCAATTTGTGACTTGCTGTTAACAGCGCCCTCTTCCGTGGTACCCTGCTCCATGACTCCAGATTCCTGGGATCTTGGGAGCATTGCTCCAGTAAATTTGACCATGAGAAAAAGTAAATTTGGGTTTGGGTTTTGTTCATCCGCTAGACGTTATGCAATTTTTTTGCGTATACGTTCTTGTACAAACCAATTTTTTTAAATTACAAATTTAGTTATTTTAAGTTTAGTTGGTAATTCCATATTTAACAATTATTTTTATTTTTTGTTAAGCTTCAATGTTTTGATAATTAAAATTTTATTAAAACGTATATTTTTTTAATATAAAATTATCAGGATTGGACTATGTTCCATTGATCTCGGCCAGGTTTGATAAATTGGCCAGATAATTACTTGTGCGGTTTTAAGTAATCCACCATGACTAGAATTAAAAAGTTTAGTTAAGTTTAAACTTACTTTTACTTACTTTAACTTACCTACTTTTACTTACTCTTCCTTACTTTTACTAAGTTTAAAGCACTTACTTTTACTTACTTTCATTGTACTATATTTACTTACTTTTACTCACTTTTACCATACTATATTTACTAACTTTTACTTATTTTGTATTTTTTCAGGTAGTCAATAATCAATAATGGATCCTAATATTGATGAAGTTGGAGAGAAAAGTGAGGGTGTTAAAAGGGGTTACTTTTGTGGTCAATGCAAGAACAAATATTCAAAGAAGCAAAACTGGGAGGAACATTTTAATTCCAAAAAAAATATTTGTTACAATACAAGAGGTCCCAGAGTTTGGGCCCACAGCTTAGATATTGCAGTAAAGAAATACCAGGATGAAGTGCAGCAAAGAGATATGGCAAAGCAGTCATTTAGTTTGTTCACAAAATGTGCTAGTGCTAGACCTCAGAAAAATGAACCAACTTCATCAACTGCTAATCTAGAAAATGAAACTTTTTCACTAGATGTTTCACAGACTGAAGAAAGTGCTTCTCCTCCACCTAAGAAACAAAAGGTAAGTGAGGAATCTGCGCATCAGACTAACAAAACTGCTTTAGAGGAATTTGAAAATTCCCAAATCCAGAAGACATTGAATGCAATTTTGCGCCTAACAAAAGAAACTCACCAAGCTGCTGTGGTTAATAAAGAGAAGTCAAAATATGCCTTCAAGTTCAAGTGTTGCATCCAAATCTAATAAAGCAAAAAGCAACAAATTTGACATTTCCATAGCCCATTTAAGCAAGTGTAAATCAATACAAGAAATCCTCAACAATGATTTGATCAAATCTACATTCAAATTGGTGGAAAAGAAGGATCTAGGGCATGCTGATGATTCATTTTCAGTACCAAGTGATATAATGGAAAACATTGCAAATAGTGACACTAATATGCCTGATGTAGATATAGCTGTTGAGGATGAAGATGATGAGGAAAAAAGTAAATTCAGAGCTGTGCTCCAGTAAATTTTTTCAAATCTGGAGTCATGCCCTGCTCCAGATGTCCATCGCATGCAGTTCTCGTCGCAATGTCCATTCGGAAATTGGTCGCTGGAGAACCTCACTGGTTTCTTGGAGCAATTGTTCTCTGGTTTGAAAATGATTTGCAGTTACTAGACGAGAAACATGGCGGCGGCCCCTATTGTCGAGAATTGTTTTCCAGCCACAGTTACACCGTCGATTGTCAGTTGATTGCGAACTACACCACTCTTTGTAAACTCGCTGGACAGTACGCGTTGACACACCAACAAATTGGGCTACTTCAGACATTTTGTGTCCGCGGGCTCTGCCAAACACGATGGCTCCTTTTTGCCACTGAGTAACGTCTGCCTCACGACCCATTTTGCAGACTATATCCAACACACACTTTGTTCTTCACCACCTCACGAAACAGATCTGATCCTGTGTGCTATGTCACCGCTACTTGTCACTTACCAATGCTACATCAGCGCCCTCTGTGTGACCTTGAACTTCCTACTATTGGTGCTATTAGGGGTGACTAATTTTTTGCCCGGTGTGCTTATGCTGATGACCTTGTTCTTCTGTCACCCTCTCCCCATGAGCTGAGAGTAATATTAGATGTACGTGAACAATATGGTATACAAAAATGACCACCTATAATGGGGCAGAGAGCTGTATTTTGACTTTTACTAAGGTGTACTGTAATCTACTGAAACATTTATCATGCGAGTCTTTTGAAATGAATGGTCAGACTATACCTGTTAAAGACACGTGTAAATACTTAGGTCATGTAATTACTCACGAGCTGCGAGATCAACTTGATATTGAGAGGCAACATAAAAAGCTGTATGTACAGGGTAACATGCTAGTAAGGAAATTTGGTGTGTTCAGAATCAGTTAAAATTTATCTTTTTAGAACTTATGTACTGCATTGTATACATCCCATCTGTGGTGGAATTATACAAAAACTGCTATGAATAAACTCTCTGTTGCTTATAATAATATTTTTTGTATGCTATGTAGGGAACCAAAATGGTGCAGTGCCAGTTTTATGTTTACTACGCATAACCTACCTACCAGCCAAATGTTAATCCGGAAGAATATATATAATTTCATTACTAGGGTCCAAAACAGCTCCAATGTGTTATTGTACAATGTCCTGTCTTCAGATACTGTGTACCTCTCACCTATATTGCAGTCTTGGTTCAGACAACTGCTGGTTTACAATACCTTATTTTTGTAATGTAGCAAAGATTATATATGCATATTAAGTAGTGTTATAATAAGTGTTATAAGATGATCAAGTAATAACAATATACATAAAATTGTCAGATAATCAAATAGTATGCCAGTATGCTAGGTTAAGTGGCTATGTTGGCCTTATTTTTATATTATTTTTGTACTAAGTTCAATGTATACATAAGATTGTACTTATATGTTAGGTTAAGTGGCTATGGATTGTGAATGATCCACAATAAAGATGTGTTGTTTGTTTGTACTCTCTTACTTTATACTCAATTTCACTCCAAAAGTGGATGTTGCATATATGTACGCAATGACCTAACTAGTTCTTGTATTACCAAACTCAAATCTTCTGGCTACGACTTACATGCCAATCTCAAACTAAATACATCTGCATTGTTTACCTTTCTCCTAATTCTACTGATGATCCAAAATTCTTTGACTACCTCACTTTCAAAGTGGAATACATTCTTTCCTGAAATCTCCATTTTAGGAGATTTCAATGTTCACCACCACCTTTGACTTCCCTCCTGTTTCACTGACATCCCTGGTGAACTAGCTTACAACTTTTCTATCCTAAATGAGATTGTACAGCACCCTACTGGTATCCCCGATCCCCTTGGAGGTAGGTCAAACATTCTGGATTTATTTTTTACGTCATCCTTCTTCTTACTGAGAGAGACTTTTCTCTCCATTCGGCAATTCCAATCATGATCTTATATTTGTTTCCTGTCCTATCGCACTTCAGCACCACTGATTGGAAAGCCCTTGGGCAGTACTTCTGTGATTTCCTATGGAATGATTACTGCTTCCATGGTCAGGGCCCTTCTGGGTGTGCTGAGCACATCACAGAGGTGATGCTCTCGGCCATGGAGGCATACATTCCATATTCTATTCCTACTACTAATGCAAAAAAACCTTGGTTTAACTTTACTTCTTCCAATGCTATCCGCAACAAAGAGGAGTCTTTCAGAAAGTAGCATCACCATCCAACTCCTGACTCTCACTCAGCTTATATTTCCACCCGGAATCATACAAAATCTATTCTTCAACACCAAAAATTCATTCATCTGACAAAAACGTGAAAATCTATCCAATTCTAATTCTTCATGTTCTTTCCAGCATCTAGCTAGGAACCTCCAACAACTTTACTTCCTCTTCTTTCTCTCCCCTTTTCCATTCCAACGGCACAGTTGCCATCTCTTCTCCTGACAAAGCTGAACTCTTCCCTCAAACTTGAGCTTACAATTCAACCCTGGTCGATTCCAATGCTATTCCTCCATCTCTTCCCCCCCCCCCCCATGACTTTATTATATCTGATATTAAAATCTCTTCTAAGGATGTTTTTCTGCCCTATCTGGGCTCAACTCTAGAGAGGCATATGGTCCTGATGGTGTTCCTCCTGTTGTTCTTAAGAACTGTACTTCTGTGCTGACACCCTGCCTAGGCAAACTCTTTCGTCTTTGTCTCTCATCTGGTACTTTTCCTTCCTGCTGGAAGTTAGCTTTCTTTCAGACTCTGCCAAAGAAGGGTGACCGCTCTCAACCCTCCAACTATCGCCCAATTGCTTTGATTTCTTGCCTTCCCAAAGTTTTTAAATCTCTCCTTAATAGGAAGATTCTTAAACACCTTTTTTCTCACAATCTTCTGTCAGATCGTCAGTATGAATTCCACAAGGGGCGCTCTACTGGCGATCTTCTTGCATGTCTCTCTGACTCTTGGTCATTCTCTTTTCGGGATTTGGTGAAACTTTTGCTATTGCGCTTGACATATCAAAAGCTTTTGATAGAGTCTGGCACAAATCTTCAATTCAAAACTGCCCTTCTTCAGTTTCTATCCTTCTATCTGTGCCTTCATCTCTAATTTCCCTCCTGGCCAATCTATAGCTGCAGTTGAAGATGGCCAGTTCTTCTCCTAAAGCGAAGAACAGTGTTCCCAGGCCTGTAGCTTGGCGGCTGGCAAGGGAGGCTGAGCCTCCCCTAAGCCCTAAATATAGATCAACTAGAATAAAGTACGAACTAGTTTTAGAATTATAATTCAGTTTTGTAAGTGTCTGACCTGGTCCAATATATATATATATATATATATATATATATATATATATATATATAATTTTTACATGTATTTTACTTTTACAAAGAATTCCCTATATTATCGGTAGTATGTAGCCTCCCCTGGAGATTACTATTAGCTACAGCCATGGGTGTTCCTCAGGTTTCTGTCCTGTCACCCACTATTTTCCTTTTATTTATTAATAATCTTTTAATTTGCACTTCTTGTCCTATTCACTCCTATGTCAATGATACCACTCTTCACTTCTCCACCCGCTTCCCAAAGCATCCCTCTCAACAGTCACTCCATGATTCGCGTAGTACGACTATGAAGCACCTGGCCTCTATTCTTTCTGCTATATCTGAGTGGGCCAGAGAAAACCTTGTAGCTTTCAATGCCATCTATCTACTCATCACAATCTTCCACACGACTATCCCCTTACTTTCAGCAACACAGCTGAATCCTTCCTTTTCTCGTGATCTTTCCTGGAAACATATACTCTCTTTCTAAAACAGCTTCTAAGATGTTAGGTGTGCTGTACCACCTCTGCAGTTTCTTCAAACCCACTCAGTTGGTCTCTGTACAGGTGTCTTGTTCGCCCCTGTATAGAGTATGCTTCATGTATGGGGTGGTTCAACCCACATAGCCGTACTTTGACCATGTAGAATCAGACTTTTTGTCTCATCAATTCCCTACCTCTTACTGAATATCTTCAATCTCTCTCTTCACCGCAATGTTGCCTCTCTCTCTTTTTACTATCGCTATCATGTTGGACATTGCTCTTCTGAACTCTCTAACTGCATGCCTCCTCCTTTAAGGAGAGCACACAGTACCAGACTTTCCACACATTTCTCATTCCTTTTCTGTCCAAGTATCTAATGCAAGGGTTAATCAATATTTTCAGTCTTTCATCTACTCAACCAGTCAACTCTGGAACAATCTTTCCTCCTGTCTATGACCTCCCATCTTTGAAAAGCAGTGTCTCTAGGCATTTCAAAAACCCCAGACCTTGATTTTAGTTTTCTTCTATGGGAGGGGAGCTTTTGTGGACATTTTCCCTTGGCCCCTCCTTGCTGCCTAAAAAAAATTTTGTACCTGGGTGCCTGTAGTGCAGGTTTGATTGTGCGCGCAATTCAGATGTACCACGTGGTGATTGCTGTGTAGTTCGACTACTTTCACCAAATCTCTCAACATTTGCCTATTTCAACATGTAGAAAAATAGCTAAATTATATATATTGTAGCCAAAATACCTTGTGTCAATTTAGCAGGCTCCAAATATATATATATATTAGGGTGCATCGAAAAACATGATGTCACATGCGTTCCCTCATTTGCAATTTTGATCCACTTAATGAGAAAACGTGGCAGTATAAAAATCAGTTCAATATATCAATGGTTAGGCGTCGCGCACAGTGAATTAATAACCCTATTTATACTAGGGTGGGGCCATATGATCTAGTTTATCAGTATGTATGTCATATGGCCCCACCTCGGCTGTTCTTTTCGTTAAAATACCCTGGAATACATGGGGTTAAGATTTTTTATGAGGCTCTCTATTAATTGCTGGTTTCTTTTCTTCCACAGGTGTTTGCTTATTGAAAATGGTGATGAAAGGGGATAAGGAAGTGAAGCAGCTAGCTGATGAAATCTGGTTGTTGGGGAAACCAATCCCACGGTTCCCTGGGACTAAATTGCCCAACCGTGGTGAATCCCTCACAGTCATTTTCTATTTACACAAATCAGACCCTGAGCTCAAGAAGTGTATAAAACTGCAACCATGATTTCACATTATTCCTGAACTTCAGGAATTGCTGGCCTGAGATAAATTGGGAAAAGTTCAGGACAGCAGTGGACGATGAAGCCATGGCAATCAGAATACAGCCATAGCAAGATCTCATCCAGTTTGCTCAGGAGCTCCTTCAGGTTCAACAACCACAGGATGAGTACAAGTAGTTCCTGGAATTGGCTGTCATTTTTCTTAGCTCTATTCCTCATGGATGCTCTTCTGTACCCTTCAACACTCCTGGGGCTCTACACCATGCACAATGTATGCCCTGAAGATTTGGATGTTCAAGGAGGAGTTTGTTAGACTCTTGCAGCCGCAATGTCCTTCTTCCTCTCGTGGCCCGAACCACATGGGACTTCTCTGGGAAAAGCTTGGAGATTTCTGCATTTTCATCATAAAACATTACCTACACATCTGGTTCACAGCCAAGACAGCTTCCGCAGCAGCATGAATAGACCTCACGTTGCTCAAGGAACTCGCAGAACATGAGGATCCCATCATCAAGGATGCCAGAACGAAGGCAATGAGTTGGCATCTATGGCACTTGTCTGAAGTTACAGTCAGTCTCGCTCTCTTCGACAACGATGTTGCAGATGCTGACAAACTCAAGATGGTCTCTAACATGAACTCTATGGAAGGATCCCTCAAGCCCAACCCTCGTGTGTTGGCTGTCGCAAGAGACGTCGTTGCAAAAGATCTTCCAGACTTCTTCACCTCCACAACTAAGAGGATCTTCCACCATCTTGAAATCGATACTACGTTCTTGTCAATGCCCCCTGCGGCCTGGATAACCAGACGGGTACAATCTGGGGAAAGAACGGGTCGGGAAGCTCCTTGTGACTAATGACACTGCTGAAAGAGGAGTGGCCCTCATTCATGAGTTCACGGCAAAGGGGCGTACCAAGCATGAGGATCAGCTCCAATACATGATCCAGGAGGCAGAGGATCATCGGCGAGCATACCTGAAGACAGCAACAAGAAGGACCTTCTTCGCTGAAAAATACTTTCTTTCTGAAGGCTTTTAGTTCTTTTCATGCCATTTCGGAGTATTGTTTGTCAATTTCTTTCATTTTGTTGGTGTTCACATAGTACGGGGAAACCAATCCCAGAATATAATACTGTATATAAGTTTAGCTATTTTGTTTCCAATTATTTTACAGTGTTCATTCCAGTTTAAGTTCTTGTCAAAGTAAATGCCTAGGAAATTGAAATGATTAACAAGTGTTGTGGAATTACCATTAATTCTGAGGTCTGGAATGTAGTTGCTATTTATAGGTTTATGTGGAAATGTATTTTATAGTATATTTTGTTTTATTAAATTATCTGTTTTTCAGTACATCCCTAACAAAGTGTATTAGCAAAATGTATTTTTATAAATATAAAACACGAATTATGTCTTCATATGCTGTAATGTTTTAAATATTAAGTGTGTTAAACAAGACATAGTTTTCATAGAGTTACTTCCCCTGAAAATAATCAGTACGGGGAAACCAATCCCAGAATGTATGTACTATGTAGTGTACAAACTTTGTAGTGGATGCGCGACCACTAAATAAATGGCTACTAAAATGAAAATTTGTCTGTGGTGTTTTCTCCTTCAGTGGCTTAATTGAGAAAGTGAGCGAAAGAAATGGACTACTTTCAGGTTTTCTCCCTTATGCAATGATGCACCCTAATATATATATATATGAATAGAAACGACATAAGTATTAAGGAACGTTTCTGCACACGAGGAGGAGAGATAACGAATAAATGAAAAATGAGGCAAACCACCCGGGAATCGAACCCAGGGCCTTCCAATTGCCGGTTGGACGCGCTACCATTATGCTACGGACCTCGATTAATCACAAATCGAAATTCTCCCACATAGGGCAGAAACCAATGCCCTGAGAGGGCACCCTCGCAAATCGTGAATATGCGCATATAACCCTGGGTTCGATTCCCGGGTGGTTCGCCTCATTTTTCATTTATTCGTTATCTCTCCTCCTCGTGTGCAGAAACGTTCCTTAATACTTATGTCGTTTCTATTCATTTATATACTGCGTGGTTATTGCAGTTATATGCGCATATTCACAATTTGCGAGGGTGCCCTCTCAGGGCATTGGTTTCTGCCCTATGTGGGAGAATTTCGATTTGTGATTAATCGAGGTCCGTAGCATAATGGTAGCGCGTCCAACCGGCAATTGGAAGGCCCTGGGTTCGATTCCCAGGCGGTTCGCCTCATTTCATTTATTCGTTCTCTCTCCTCCTCGTGTGCAGAAACGTTCCTTAATACTTATGTCGTTTCTATTCATTTATATACTGCGTGGTTATTGCAGTTATATGCACACACACACATATATATATATATATATATATATATATATATATATATATATATATATTAAATACTCAATAAGTTGGATATATACTTAAATACTCAATAAGTCGGACTATATAGGGCTCTAGCCAGTCTGCCTCATCACAAATTACCTTAATTACCCCCCCTATTTTCCCCTAAAGAGGCATAAATACTCTCTAACCTTTTAAGTTAGATTAGTGAGTCTAATACAATGTACAAAATAAACATTAAAAAACAATAAAACTTTGTTTCACTTACTGTTGCTGGAATTATTTTGAGCATGAAACACAAAATTTTATCATTTACCTTTTTGTACAATACAGTATTAAAAAAACACTTCACTCAGTAAAAGAAACAAAATAATAATGGCACTTGACAGAAGAAATAAAACACTTCTCTCAGTAAAATAAACAAAAGAATAATAGCACTTGACAGAGGGCAGAGTTCGACTCATCGAGTATTTACTATATATATATATATATATATATATAATATATATATATATAAGCACACCGGACAAAAAATTAGTCACCCCTAATAGCACCGATAGTAGGAAGTTCAAGGTCACACAGAGGGCGCTGATGTAGCATTGGTAAGTGACAAGTAGCGGTGACGTAGCACACAGGATCAGATCTGTTTCGTGAGGTGGTGAAGAACAAAGTGTGTGTTGGATATAGTCTGCAAAATGGGTCGTGAGGCAGACGTTACTCAGTGGCAAAAAGGAGCCATCGTGTTTGGCAGAGCCCACGGACACAAAATGTCTGAAGTAGCCCAATTTGTTGGTGTGTCAACGCGTACTGTCCAGCGAGTTTACAAAGAGTGGTGTAGTTCGCAATCAACTGACAATCAACGGCGTAACTGTGGCCGGAAAACAATTCTCGACAATAGGGGCTGCCGCCATGTTTCTCGTCTAGTAACTGCAAATCGTTTTCAAACCAGAGAACAATTGCTCCAAGAAACCAATGAGGTTCTCCAGCGACCAATTTCCGAACGGACATTGCGACGAGAACTGCATGCGATGGACATCTGGAGCAGGGTACCACGGAAGAGGCCGCTGTTAACAGCAAGTCACAAATTGGCACGTTATAAATGGGCTCAGAGGCACAAAAACCGGACTGCGGCAGATTGGAAACGTGTAATTTGGTCCGATGAGTCCCGTATTTGTTTGTTCTCCAATGATGGGAGGCGACTAGTACATCGCAGGTCCAATGAAGCCTTTAATCCTGAATGCGTCGAAGGTGTAGTTCAGGCTGGAAACAGAAAGTGAAGTGCAGGAATAGACACCCACAGACTCTGGCGGAACTTCGGGACTGGCTGATGAACGAGTGGCAGCAAATCGATGTTTAGTACATGCACAACCTCGTAGAGTCTCTGCTTCACGGATTCATGTGGTTATCAAGGCCAGAGGCGCCGTCACACGTTATTAGGTACATTCTGAGAGGGGTGACTAATTTTTTGTCCGGTGTGCTTATATACATACTGGAATTATACTTAAAAAAGTTGGCAAGCTGAACACTGACCACCACCTTTTACAAAATTATATAGTGGCCCACAATCAAAAAAAGTTTGCCAACTACTGACCTAGATGATAAAAGTTGTGACCTGGAGGGCATCCAAGCAGAACATTTAAAATGTTGTAGCCTTCATATGATACCTCTGCTTGCAATATGCTTCACATGCTATATGATACACACATACTTGTCATAGTCCATTTTGTCAGTTGTTAAAAATAAGGGTGCTAGTATCTGTGATAAAAATAACTGTAGGCTAGTAGTGCTTACCAGTATAATAAAGTATTAGAATATGTTATCTGTAATAGGATAAGTACTTGCGGATTTATGAAAATCACTTTGGTTTTAGAGTGAAACATGGTACTGATATATGTATTTATATGCTGAAGGAAAGAATCACAAAGTACAAGATATCAAATAGCAATGTACTGTATATTCCTGTTTTTTTGATCTATCAAAAGCATTTGATAGAGTTAACCATTGCAAACTTTTCAAGAAACTCTACTGTCGAGGGGTACCTAAATATATATTAAGGTACTTGTATTCTATATACAGAGCAGACATGTTTGTAAGATGGAAAAGCACTGTATCACTAGGTTTTAAAGTAACTAATGGTGTTAGGCAAGGAGGTATATTATCACCCTATCTTTTCTGTGCATACATGAATGACCTTACTAACAAACAAAAATCTACATGTACCAGTTGCGTCACTGAGGTAAAAAGAAAAAATTAATCCTTTACTGTATGCTGATGACCTTATTCTTCTGTCACCCTCTCCTCATGCACTGAGAGTACCATTAGATATATGTGAACAATATGGTATACAAAATGACATCCTCTATAATGGGGCAAAGGGCTGTGTTCTGATTTTGTGTGTGTAATCTACTCAAATGTGTATCATGTGGGTCTTTTGAAATGAATGGTCAAACAATACCTGTCGAAGACACACTTAAATAAGTCATCTCATGAGCTATGAGATAAGCATGAAATTGAGAGGCATTGCAAAAACCTGTATGTACAGGGTAACATGCTAGTAAGGAAATTTGGTGTATGTTCAAAATCAGTCAAATTTGTCATTTAAGAACTTACTGTACTGCATTGTATATATTCTATCTGTGGTGGAACAATACAAAAACTGCTATGAATAAACTCTGTTGCTCATATTATTGTTTTCCATGCGCTATGCAAGGAACCAAATTGGTGCAGTACCAGTTTTGTTTATGATACATAACGTACCTACCAGTCAATACCTACCTGGAGTGCCAGTACAACCAACTTTACATCTATCATTTACCTATGATAGCATCAGAATACAATCAATATCAAACTCAATTAAGAAGGGCAGATGATCAGAACTAGTATAGGAGTACAAAAGTGCCATATTGAGAACTGCCTAATTTGCATCAGGTGTACATATACAGTGATCCAACCATGAGGTAGTGTGCCAACTACCACTGATATAAGTAAAGCTATCACCAGGAAGATTACGTATAGATGAAAGGGTCAAGTTATTATCTTTATAGATTACCAAACAAAGATTTATTGTTAATTGTAATTAATATCAACACATGTCATATCCAACTCATCAATAATACTCTTCACCTGCCCCAGTTTAATGGGGTAATCATCATCATTATCAAATGCCTGAAAAAGCATACAGATGCGCAGAATGACAATTTTTTTGTCAACACAGATTTCTATTCCAGTTTGGGAGTTTAAACCAAGTTTCAATTCATTAATATACAAGGTGGCCCAAAAGTCCCTATTTATTTTGCTGAAATAATTATATTTCTATTTTATTTTCTACAGGCCATAGATGATGACAGATGTAGAAGAATGTGTGATGGTAGTGACACTATGTATCCAAGGGAAAAAGTGCAAAGAAATGAGAAAAATTCAAAAGATTTCACAAACCAGGACCTACAGACAAAGCAATTTGCAAGCTGGTCAATAAATTTAAAAGAACAGGATCTGTTCATGATGAGGCAAGATCTGTACATCCAGGTACTTTTCAAGAAAATGTTGAATTGGTAAGAGATGCCTGTGAAACAAACCCCAGAATGTCAACTCGCACAGCATCATAGAGACTGAGCATACCAAAAATTACTGTTCTAAGGATTTTAAAATCAACATTAAAAAAGAAAAGTTACCATAATAAAGCTATATGAGTTACACGAATAGGATTATCTAAGATGAGGCACCATGTGCACAAAATTAATTGAAAAAATTCATACAAAAACTTGTTAAACCACATTCTCTTTAGTGATGAGATGACATTGCACACATGCAGAAAAGTTAATCGACATAATTGCCATATCTTGGCTGGTGAAAAACCAACAGAGTTCTACAAATGGGAGATAGATTCTCCTAAAGTTAATGTCTGGGTGAGTATGACAAGATCAAAGATTTATGGACCTTTTTCTTTGCAGATGCTACAGTAACAAGGCCAATTTATCTTGACAATAAATTGACATGCTTCAACAGTTTCTTGAATCCCAGCTTTGTTCACATGGCATTCTTGACACTTGTCTTTCAAGATGGAGCTCTATGTCATCATGCAAACATCATTCATGTGTACCTTGATGAGCTCTTACCAAATCACTGGATTCGATATGGTGGAAACAGCCACTGGGTCGCCCAACAACTGGATTTAACACCATCAGACTACTTTACATGATGCTTCATAGAGTCTGAGGTTTACAAAATGAGTTACAGACCTGCAGGATCTGCGAACCCATGGAGATGCTGGAGAATGTGTTCCACAATGCAGTGGACAGATGAGATTTGCAGACACTGACAGTGCTCATGTTGAACCTTAGACCTAAGCTTCCTAAATAAATATATTTAATTATGTTACTACTCAGGTCCTTTAAGTTGTTTTTGAAAGTCACGTTTCCTGTAGCATTCTCTAACAGTTTAACACTTATGATCCACCTGTATTTACCATTATTGCCTAAGCTTTGGCCTCTATATTTATTAGAGATTACTGAATCATATCAAATATTGGGTGTATAGATTTTATACAAATAAAATAAATTTAACCAAATAAAAAAAAAAAAAATTTTGAAACGAGAACAAATGTTTTCAGTTTATTTTATTAAAAACTTTCTTTAAAATAACCTATTATAAATGATTCTTGGGAAACAAAAATTTAAATAAAATAATATATATTTAATTATAACTAGAGATCTACCAACTGTGAATTATGGTTGAATGCTGACTAAGCCAAATTTTGAAAGGACTATAAGAACTCATAATTACTTAGGTTTGCAGAGAAAAGTATTTTAATTTCTGGCTGCTACACACTTGTTAATTTCTATTTAAACATACAAGGGGAATTCAATAAGTATCCGCACTTTTTATTTTCACATCTGATAGATTATAAACACACCACTTCTCAACATAGTCTCCCTGTTTCTCAATACACTTAGTCCAGCGATCTACAAGCTTCCTAATGCCATCACAAAAGAATGTTTTTGGCTGTGTGTGTAGCCAGTCATGCACTGCCTCCTTCAGGTCATCATTGCCTTGGAATTGCTGACCTCTCAAAGCGTCTTTTAGTGGTCCAAACAGGTAAAAATCCGAAGGTGCCAGGTCTGGCCTGTAGGCTGGATGGTCAAGAACTTCAAATTTAAGTTCTTGAAGGCATTTTCTAGTCTGTGCAGTGATATGAGGGTGCGCATTGTCATATAACAGAATAATACCTTCCGACAATCTCCCTCTCCGTTTTGTGCGAATTACTTGCTTTAACTCATTCTGAAGCATGACAGAATATGATGCACTTGTTACTGTAGTTCCACGCTCTAGATAATGTTCAAGGATAGGGCTTCTTATATCCCAAAACAGTATTAGCATAACTTTACCTGCTGACAGTTGCGCTTTGAACTTCCTTGCAATGGGAGATGTTGGATGCTTCCATTGCATGCTCTGTCATTTGCTTTCTGGTTCATAGTGATGGATCCAGATTTCATCTCCAGTGATAATGTGTTCCAAAAAGTTTTCACCTTCATTATGATACTGCGCCAAAAGATGAGAGCAGATGTCTATACAATTACGCTTGTGCTCTTCTGTCAACTGTTTGCGCACCCATCTTGCACAAACCTTGTGAAAGCCAAGAATGTCATGAACTATCGAATAGGCTGACCCTTGACTGATGTCTAATGAAGATGCAATTTCTTTTATTGTTAATCTTCTGTCATCGAAAATCATGGCTCTGGCTTCTTCCTGCTTGTCACCACTTGTTGATGTTGAAGGTCATCCTGAGCACTGAGCATCTGTCACACATGTCCGGCCTTCCTTGAACATTTGAATCCACTCGTACACACTTTGCTATGGTAAGGCATTATTCCCATACTGAGCACATAAAAGCGTGTGAATTTCAGCTCCTTTTCACACCTTCTTCCCACAAAAAATGAACCATGGATCTCTGTTCTTCCAGAGTACAAATTGAAAGCAGCGCAACTATGCTCACTACTCATATGATATGTGATAGCTATGAGTAGCCTAAATAAGCCTATACTGTTGCTAGCTTAAATAAGCCTATACTGTTGCTAGCCTAAATAAGCATATAGATCTCAGTTTGGCTTGTTATTACAAGTATATGTTATACACTCACGCTATATTATCACTAAAATAAAAAGGGCAGATACTTATTGAAGTACCCTCGTATCTGTAATGCATAAATTATGCAATTTAAAGCTCTTGTTATATGTTTTAATGCATGCCTGAATGGCAACATCAGTCATTTCACCATAATAGAATATGATTTGTCCTAGTGTTGATAATAAAATGCAGTGTTCACCCTTAGCTGAAAGATGGATCCAGCAATACGCACTAAGCAATCAAAGTCAGAGACAGATATAAGTTTATTTCTACAAATATTTCATTGTCAATGCAAAAAAAAACACTTTTTCTACATGAAAGTCACAATATGATAATAAAAACCCACTCCAATAGACAGAGTTTATTTCCACAACAGTTTCGATGCCCACTGGCATCATCTTCGGGTGGATACAGAAAAACAAATGAACCAAAAACAAGAGGGAAAACAGTCCAAAGCCTTTAAGAAATTCGCACATAGATTAGGTCCTGTTATCCCAACAGTGGAAGGGCATTTTATTAAAGGGACCCACTTTTTAAATACATTCACACAAATTTAAAACTATCTTCTTCTTGTATACATATAGATTCTCTTATTTTACATAATTATTACATTTATTATTAAATATGTTACATTTAATATTGTATTATTATTTATTACAGAAATTATAAATTTATTATTACATTGTTGTTTATTATACAAAAATTATAAACCACACAACAAATGAAAAAGGGGGGTGAGGAGGGAACAATCAAGAGACCACTACGAATAAATTAGGTCCCATTCTTCCGACACAGGAAGGGCATTTTTATTAAAGGGGCCCTTCCTGTGTCAGAAGAATGGGACCTAATTTATTCGTAGTGCTCTCTTGATTGTTCCCTCCTCACCCCCTTTTTCATTTGTTTTTTGGTTTATAATTTTTGTATAATAAACAACAATGTAATAATCAATGTAATAATAAATTTATAATTTTTGTAATAAATAATAATACAATATTAAATATAACATATTTAATAATAATGTAATAATTATGTAAAATAAGAGAATCTATATGTATACAAGAAGATAGTTTTAAATTTGTGAGAATGTATTTAAAAAGTGGGTCCCTTTAATAAAATGCCCTTCCACTGTCGGGATAACAGGACCTAATCTATGTGCGAATTTCTTAAAGGCTCTGGACTGTTTTCCCTCTTGTTTTTGGTTCATTCATTTTTCTGTATCCACCCGAAGAGGATGCCAGTGGGCATCAAAACTGTTGTGGAAATAAACTCTGTCTATTAGAGTGGGTTTTTATCATCATATTTCATTGTTAGTTAGACAGCAACAACAAAACAACACAAATGTTTACATTTACAACACAAAAAACAAACGTTTACAAGGCTAATGTAAGTTATATAACAACATTTATCAATTCAATGCTTGCAATATTAAACATAATTCCTCAAGATTTTTTAAATTAGCAAATATTTAGCAACTAAACCAACTATGAATAGTTAGCTGACTGTGCCAACTACTGACTAGGTGGTACATCCCTAATTATAACCATTATATTTGGAAGCTTTGCATCCAGAGATCTAGATAAGAGGGTGGCATGTTCAATGGTAAGACATTCTGTGACTGCTCTTTGCCATTCAGCAGGCAAGTGAAGGCTGAAATACAGAGATGGGACAACACTGAAACTTGTTTGAGCCAAAGGTTTGGGAGCATATCTGGATCTTAGTTTTTAAAATTAGAACTTTCTGAATTTGGTCTTTATATTTGAGCCTGTGATTGCTCCTTGCCTCCATTAACTACTACTATTTCCTCATTCCATTCTGGGTTTGGTTGTTTCATCACTGCTGCTTAAGATGTGAAATTTGTGATATACTGTAGGAACAAGTGCCACATTTAAAAGGCTTTTCATTTTTGGTTTATACTCTTTTTAGTACTTTTTATAGCTGTAAGTCAGGGGCTTCCACCTGAGGCCAAACACTTCAACTGTGTCTGAACTTCACCTAGCATTCATTTAAGGAGGGTGACTGTTCCTTTCAATGCTCATGTTTGGATTTCTTTGGCCTGGGGGCTGTCGTGGGACTCAATTCAGCTAAATTGTTAGTTTGTTCTTCATACTTGTTGCCCCAACTATGATGGGGAGAATGGCATCTTCTTTCAATCTCTAGTTTCTCTTTATATTGGAGATAAACACCTGGTATTTTGTAATTTTTTCCCTTTCCACTCTATTGAGGCTGTAGTTGTTTGGGACACTGACCACAATAAGTAAGGCAACCCTTTCCCTCTTGTTCCACACTACTATGTCTGGTTTTACTGCTGAGTTGTCTATGAAAGTGGCAGTTGGAATTATTGTGTTGTAGTAGATATTATAACGGATATTTCCAGTGACTGGTACAGGCGTATGTATGGTCCCATACATTTTTGCTGCATTCCAGTTCTAATGCTGTCATGATCTTCCAATGGATATATTTACAGATTTTATTGTCTGGCTGTATAGTACCAATCTGCCATGGCCCATGAGGACCCTACAGCCTGATATTAGATGGCCAATACTTTCCACCTCACCATGACAGAATCTACATCGATCATTATTACTTAGTCCAGCCAATTTTTTAATGCATTTATTAGGAGTGCAAGATCTTCGACACCCAGTATTAGTCGTTCTTCGTCATATTGCAGAACTCCTCTCCTAAGCCATTTCAATTATCTTTCTTTACTGATGTAGTCCTTCTGTAGTTCCTGATAATATTTTCCAGCCCTTTGATGTTGTTCTCACTCTTCTGCATATTTGGCATATTGTTCCAGCACAAATTTTTTATGACTTTTCCTAGCTATTACTGTGGCTGGTATTCTTTCAGTTTCTACTTCTTCCATCATATTATTCCCTCCAAAGTGTTGGGCCAGTTTAGTTATAGAAGTTTGTTGAGTCACCCTTGTGGTGTCGTGCTCATAGACTAGAGTTATTGTAGGGTTAGTAGAGCTCCTCAGATACTGCCCAGTGCTGATGGTTGATGATTGGTGCAGTTGGTTAACCTCAGTCAATCCCATTCCTCCCAGTTTTCTTGGTAGGTACAATCTGGGAAAAGACTGGTTCCTGTATGTTATTTTATTTAGAGTGAGTATTTTTCTGGTTTTAACATCGTTTGTTCAGTTCTGATTGATGGCGAGTTGATTTATAGCCATTATTTTGTTCTTTGATGCAAGTTGGGTCTTGCAGATCTTTTTTAGTCTTTGAACATACTCTCCTCTGATTTCCTCTCACATTTACTGATGTTCTATATTACCACTGTCTTCTATCCCAAGGTATTTGTAGGAACTATCCTCTTCCAAGTCCTGAATCTCAGTGTCTCTTACCAAATTGATGGTTCATATGATAGTTCAGAACACTGTCTAGATTTCTTTGCCTAGTTTGACTGAGGTTGTAGCCCTTGTTATTGCTAAGTAGTTTGCTAAGGGGGTTCAGGGTGAGACAATAGCAGGGGGTGACAAGCTGTCTCCCTGGAATATATTCCTCAATCTCAACATGGTGGATGGATATTTTTCCATTTTCATGGGTGAGTGATGTTTGTTCTCCATTTTGCAATCTGGTTTGTTAAAGTGCTAATAATGGTAGGATGGATTTTGTTCAGCTTGAGGCAGTCCAAAATCCAGGAGTGTGGGACACTATCAAATGCCTTTTGATAGTCTATCGATGCCATATTTAGGTTTCTGCCTCTTTTCTTAGTCTTCAAGGGTAGTTCTGTTGATGAGCAGCTGATCCTTTGTTCCAAAGCAGTTTCTTCTACATCCTTTTTATTCTTTCTCCAGATAGTCTCCAGCATCTAGGTGTTCATATATACTGTCTGCACTTAGGCCTGTTTGCAATTAGTGTGAATTCTTAAATGTGCCTTAAGAGCAGAACTTTGTGATGCACTGTAGGAACAAGTGCCACATTTAAAAGGCTTTTCACCAGTGTGAATTCTTAAATGTGTCTTAAGATTTCCAATTTGTGAAGCACTGTAGGAACAAGTGCCACATTTAAAAGGTTTTTCACCAGTGTGAATTTTTAAATGCATTTTAAGATGTGAAATATTTGATGCACTGTAGGAACAAGTGCCACATTTAAAAGGCATTTCACCAGTGTGAATTCTTAAATGTATTTTAAGATGTGAAATATTTGATGCACTGTAGGAACAAGTGCCACATTTAAAAGGTCTTTCACCAGTGTGAATTTTTAAATGTGTTTTAAGATTTGAAATATTTGATGTACTGTAGGAACAAGTGCAACATTTAAAAGGCTTTTCACCAGTGTGAATTTTTAAATGTGCCTTAAGAGCAGAACTTTGTGATGCACTGTAGGAACAAGTGCCACATTTAAAAGGCTTTTCACCAGTGTGAATTCTTAAATGTGCCTTAAGAGCAGAACTTTGTGATGCACTGTAGGAACAAGTGCCACATTTAAAAGGCTTTTCACCAGTGTGAATTCTTAAATGTGTCTTAAGAGTAAAACTACCTGATGCACTGTAGGAACAAGTGCCACATTTAAAAGGTTTTTCACCAGTGTGATTTCTTAAATGTGCCTTAAGAGCAGAACTTTGTGATGCACTGTAGGAACAAGTGCCACATTTAAAAGGCTTTTCACCAGTGTGAATTCTTAAATGTGCCTTAAGAGCAGAACTTTGTGATGCACTGTAGGAACAAGTGCCACATTTAAAAGGCTTTTCACCAGTGTGAATTCTTAAATGTGCCTTAAGAGTAGAACTACCTGATGCACTGTAGGAACAAGTGCCACATTTAAAAGGCTTTTCACCAGTGTGAATTCTTAAATGTGCCTTAAGAGCACAACTATCTGATGCACTGTAGGAACAAGTGCCACATTTAAAAGGTTTTTCACCAGTGTAAAATCTTAAATGTGCCTTAAGAGCAGAACTTTGTGATGCACTGTAGGAACAAGTGCCACATTTAAAAGGCTTTTCACCAGTGTGAATTCTTAAATGTGCCTTAAGAGCAGAACTTTGTGATGCACTGTAGGAACAAGTGCCACATTTAAAAGGCTTTTCACCAGTGTGAATTCTTAAATGTCCTTTAATAGCAGAACTATCTGATGCACTGTAGGAACAAGTGCCACATTTAAAAGGCTTCTCACCAGTGTGGACCCTTGCATGAATTATAAGTTTGCAATGTACTTTGGTTTGATAAGAACAAAATGAACATCGATACTCTTCCTCTCTCTCTCTGTTGGTAATATATTCTTTGTTTATGAAGTCAGCTGTAGTCACTTTCTGCATGTTTGATATTCTTTCTGAATTCTTACCTATCTGGAAAATAATAATGAGCCCATTCAACTTTTTTTCATAAAACGTACGTCAACACATTGAAATTATTCACATACCATACTACTATGCTTATCAAGTAAACAAAAAAAGGTAATTTAGCTTTAATTACAACTTAAACCTAACCCTTATAGAATTCTTCTCCATTTCAAATATATCTGTTGTAGATTCTAGTTTCATGGAAGAGGCAGATAGGCAATCACATTCATCTCAGTTATTTGAGGTCTAAACTTTCAACTATTTTTTCCTTTAAATTTTAACATTTCACTCAGAATTATGACTGAGAATTTCAATATAAATTCTTAGTTTGATCTGCAATGAATTTTTACTCTAATCAACAATGCTCACTTTAAAATTTGACTTCAATTTGACTTCCAACATTAATTTTTAACTTAGAATTAAGGTTAAAATTAACTCTCTGAATTTCAACCTCAACTTTGCCCAAATCTGAACTTTATTCTACTTGCAAGTTAAAAAGCAACACTAATTTCTATTAGAGAAAAGCTTCCCAACACAAAAGCAAAATTCAAATTCATAAAGTAAATGCCAAAGCACCAAAACTTTGGATGGATGACCTGGTTGAATGTTGAACTTTACTATGAAATTTATTTCTATTCACATTTTAACTGACCAAAAACTTTTGCTTTGAAAAATGAAAAAATTAAATGAAAAGTTTAAATTCTGAGATTTTTTTTTATAGTTAAATTTTGTCTGACTGACTTTGATGAAATCCAAATTAAATTTTGACTTTTTCTTCGAATTCTGAGTAACTGAGTTAAGTTGAATTAAGCTAAATTAACTTTCATTTCCACTTCGTTTACTTTCTGATTTTTTAATTTAAATTTATTAAGATCAATATTTAAGATTGAAGTCAAAGTCAATGACAAAATTCAAACTTAAAGATGCACACTAAAAGTATCAAATAGGAGGAGATTGTAGACACCAATCAACCAGGGAAGTACAATCAAACCCTGATATCCAATGTTAATTGGTTCCTTGAAAATGTTATGAAGGTCCCCAAGTTTTAAGTAGAAGTGCATTTAATAGTTGAAAAATTACTTTCTAACATGTTTTTAGCCTTCATATAACACAGTATAAGTCTGCAAAGACATGTACAAAATGAATATCAAACAAAAAATGAGGCAATAAAAATTGTAAATAAATAAATTTAATAAATTATTTCACTAAATAATAACCAGGGCAATTCAAGACAACCATCCAGTATGGCCTTCAGAGAACAGACTGAAGGCAGATTTCAAGTTTGAAAGTTCTAGATGCTGCACCAGACAATGAATGAATGAATGACTAAATGAGTGTTGCTTTACATCAGGGCTAACAGACAAAATATGGATGAGCAGGAATGCATGACATATATGGGGAGATGGTATTAATTAACAATGAATAAGTGAAAAACAGGATAATGGGGATGGACTGCACTCTGGGGGGAAAAAGTAGGCAAAAGACAGGGAGTGCTGGAACTCCTACTTCTACTTCTCCTGTCACTGTCTTCCTTAACTTATCTTTTTCAATGTCTCATGTACCCTATGAGCAGTCCAGCATGCTCTCAAACACACACTTCTCTCACTATTCACTACACATAAATGCATCTTACATAAAACAATCTTTTCAAAATAAAATAAAAAAATAGTATCAACCTCAAAAGCCTGGGAGTACCCTTGGGAAGGGACCATAAATGTTCCCACTTCTGGCTCTCCCAATGCCAATACTGGAAAATACAGACCCAGGCAGTGGGGATGGTTCTGCTAATGCCAATTTGAGACATTCTGGGCCTCTGCCCCACTCACTTTTCATAAACTGCAACATTCATGGCCTTTCCTCAAATTTTCCATCTTTTGACCACAACCACCCCTTCTCTTCCTCACTAAAACATAGGTATATGGCATGACTGACAGCATCTCTTTTTCTGTACCCTCCTATTTTCTCTACACTCAATTTCATTCCATATGTGCAATCTTGTTCACCCCTGTTTGGAGTACATTTCTCGTGTGGAGTAGCTCAACCCACACAGTTCTACTTGACTGGGTGGAATCAAAGGCTTTTTATCTCATCAATTCTCCACCTCTTTCTGACTGTCTTCAATCCCCCCTCTATCTTCACCACAATATTGCCTCACACTCTCTTTACTATTGCTATTTTAACAGACAATGCTCTTCTGAACTCTCCAACTGCATGCCTTCTCCTTTAAGGAGAGCATGCAGTACCAAACAACACATTCTCATTCCTTCTCTGTCCAACTCTGTAATGCAAGGGTTAATTGGTATTTTCAATCTCTCATCTACTGAACTGGTCAACTCTCCAACATTTCCTGAATCCATCTTTCCCCTTGCCTATGACCTCCAATCTTTCAAAAGCAGTGTCCAGGCATCTCAAAATCCTTCAACCTTGATTTTTGCCATCTTCTTTCTGTATTCAGAGGGGGTGGGGGCTATTTTTGGAGGCATTTTCCCTTGGCCTCTCCTTCATGCATTAAAAAAAGAAAAAATTATGTGCTTCCATAAACAAAGTTCCTTTTTCTTACACCTAAAAGAAAATCTCAAATAAAAAATATTATACATCTTAAATTTTTTATATTAAAAAATTATATTTCAAAGAAAGAAGTGCAAGCTATGACTATCCCAAAATCAGGAATCCAGTGTTATCTTATGGGAAAATGTTAGGATTGTAGCTCTGGTGTTAACATTGATGTCATGATCTATATTTACATTTCAGAAACTTCCATTTCTCTCTCTCTATATCAATTCTACACATATTCACACAGTTATTGATTATATCCTAACTACTCCTTACCTTACCTCCTTACAAAGGTTTCATGTGATGATCTCTCATTTGCAAAGGTCAAGCTTGTCGCCCCTCCTCTCGAATTAGCCTGGTGAAGTAGTGAGTTTGATTCTTGTGCTCTCCACCTCACATAGCCAGGTACACCTGGCTCATCGGGGATTGTTCTGATCCAGGCATCTAGTCTTCTTTTGAAGATTTCCACTGCAACTCCCTTCCTGTTTCTTAGGTCTTTGGGCAACTGATTAAATAGTTTTGGTCCTCTCACTACAAAACTATTTTCTTTCAGGGTTAAGGATGTGCCCTGTCTCGCCTTCAATTTGGGAATACAGCACATTCTGCCATTTCTATTGTCCATCATTGCTTGGGGAGTTATAGGGTTCAGAGTAAGATTAGGGACTAGTTTCTCCATTATTTTCCAAGTGTAAATAATGGTGTATCTCTCTCTTCTCCTTCCCAGTGAGTATAGGTCAAGTTTGTGTAACCATTCCCAGTAATTTAGTTCTTTGCACCCATTGATCTTGGCTGTGAAACTTCTTTGGATCCCTTCCAGCTGTCTAATGTCTTCTTTTTTATATGAGGATGTTAGGACCGAGCAGTATTCCAATTTGGGTATTATCAGGGTTTTCAGTAGAGGAATCATTATATTCCTATCCCTTCATTTAAAGATTCTTAAAACCTGTCCCATTATTCTCTTTGCTCTGTTTACTGCTATCTTATTTTGTTTCAAATTTCGCATCCTCTATCATTACAACCCCTAAATCTTTTGCTCTGGAATTTCTCTGAATTTCCTGTCCATTTGGGGTATAATATTCCATGGATTTTAGGTCCTCTCTTTTTCCGTACTGTAATAGCTGAAATTTCTCAGTGTTAAACTTCATATTGTTGTCTTCCATCCACTTGTAGATTCTGTTTATGTCAGTTTGTAGGGATCTTGTCTTCTGGGTTTCTCATTTTTCTACTGATCTTTGTGTCATCTGCAAAGGATGTTACTGTGCTATCTCTGGTAACTTCCTCATCTATGTCAGTTAGCATGATTATGAAGAGTAGTGGAGCTAATACTGTTCCTTGTGGTACTGAGCTGAAGACCTCTGATTTTGAGGAAGATACTCCTTGTACTGTAACAATTTGCCACTGCTTACTAAGGAAATTATATATACATTTCCCTACTTTTCCTGTTATTCCTATATATTTCAGTTTATGTATTATGATTCCGTGGTCACACTTGTCGAACGCTTTAGCAAAGTCTGTGTATAGTACATCATAGTTTTCATTACTTTCCAGTGAATCAATAATAATGTTATAGTGTTCCATTAGTTGTGATACGTATGATCTGCCTGACTGAAACCCATGTTGGTTATCATTTAATTTTTTCTGCATTTCTAAAAAGTCATAGATTTTCTGTCTAACTATTCTTTCAAATATTTTAATGAGATGGGATGTAAGCGATACTGGCCTATAGTTTTTGGCCTCGGATCAGTCGTCTACTTCATATAATGGAACTATGTTCGTGCTCTTCAGGATGCCCAGTATTTCTCCTGTGTCTAGTGAGCGTCTCCATATCCAGTATAGGGGCTCAGCAATTGCATTCTTGCAGTTTTTGATCAGTGTGGCATTCCATTTATCCAGTCCTGATGCTGAGTGTGTTTTTAGTTTCCCTATGGCTTGTGTAATATCAACCGTCGTAAAGTTGAAATCCATTATACTTTCCCCTTGTGGTGGTTCTTCAAAGAATGCGTTTCTATCGCATATCCATTTGTCAGTTTTTGGGATACTGAAAGATGATTCGTACTGAGCTCTTAATATTTCAGATACTTCTGTTAGATCATCCGATAAAGCACTGTTCTCATTTTTTAAAGGTCCGATAGTTGCATGGTTTTTTACTTTCTTTTTGCAAGATTATAGAAGTACTTTGAGTTAGCCTTTATCACTTCTATAGCATCGTCGTCATCTTTTTCTGTATGCTTCTCGATTAGTTCGTGTATGACGACATTGATACTTTGCAGTTTATCATTTAATATTTTTCGATGTTGTTATCTTTACAATTACTTAGTTTTGCAGTCACTCTTTTTCTCTTTTGAAACAGTGCTCTCTTTTGTCTTTCGAACCTGCTTCTCTTTCCTCTTTGTTGTATCTTTGGGACATGTTTTTCCAATCTCTAACATCTTCTCCTCTAACGTCATTAGCATCTCCTCCGTTGTCTTGGCCTCGAAAATGGTTTTCCAATCTATTACTTCCATGCTGGCTATCACATCTTCCCAGTTTATAGTTTTGGAGTGAAAATTCGAATTTGCTTTTTTCTGTTATGCATGTTCTTTCCTTTCCTTTTGTCTTTATACTGGTTGTTATTTCAATGATGTTGTGGTCCGATATCATAGTTGGGGATATTTCTACATTATCGATTAGATTACTGTTGTTTGTGAATACCAAATCTAAGCAGTTGTTTTTTCTTATGTTTTCTGTTATTTCTTGCATTAACATAAATTCATCAGCTAGAGCTAGTAGCATTTTCACCTGCTCCTGGTCTTCTCATGTATACACCAGGACAAGGGGGGCACACATATTTTTTCCTATCCTTTTATATTTCATGATTGGGAAATTAAAATCTCCACAGAGAAAAATATTTGGGGTTGGAGAGTACATCTTTTACCAGGTTTCTTACCTCTGTAATGGAATCTGAAAATTTTGAGGTTGGCATGTTTGGGGGTCTGTACATTACAATTAATACCAAATTTAATTTTTCAATTTTTGCTGCTACACATTCTATGTAGTTGTTTGAGGTACTTATAGCCATTTCTGCTATGTGCCTTTCACGTGCGTAAATAGCACATCCTCCTTTACATCTTGCTGTTCTGTTGGCTCGGAGGATGTTATAGTTGTCAATTTGTATTTCTTTTTTGTCAATACAGGACTCTCAATTTTCACAGTTCACCTGGCAGTCTGTTAGATGAGTTTCCATGAGGCATGCAAAGTCTGCTCCGGGTTCTTGCATGAGTCCTTTCAGGTATACAACTTTGTTCATGGAATGGTTTGATTTAAGGCCCTGTATGTTGGCTAGGATTATTTTTATTTTTTCTCTTTCTTTTTCACATACAGGTGGTTCCAATTTGTTTTCCAATGGTGGTGCCGGTTTCATTGCCTTGTGGTCCTCCGAGAATTTACCTCTTTTTATCTTTGTCGGTACCTGTTGTCCCGATAGCGCATGAAGTGCCTTTGTTTGTACCTTCTGTCCAGCTCACGGATTCCTATATTTATATTTGTCAGCTGGTTTTTTAATTGCTGGATAGTGTTTAGCAGCTGAAATGTGTTGGCTGCATCTAAAAAATTGGCACTCTTCTTTGATGTTTGTTTTTTCTGTTCACTCATTGCGTTCCTTTGAGGGTGGTGGTATCTGCATTTTTTTCCGTATTTGCAACTCCCATATCTTGCATAAGTGTTGCAGACCGTAAGATGGTGGAACATGCATTTCTTATCAAATTTTCAATATCCACTTGTGTACTGCCTTTTGCATAATGTGGGATGTGCATATATGCATTGCCCATCCCTATATCTGCAGTTTTCTTTCACACAGTATTTACATATGATATTTTCTACGCTTCTGCTTCTTTTCTTATTATTTTCAAAGTCCTTAATTTTGGTATTATCATTATTTTTCTTTGGTTGTTTATTTTCTACATTTTTTAGTCTAAAACCTTTTAGTTATATCCTTACCCAAGTTTCCAGATGGCCAAAACATTGCCAGCATATTTTTCTCCATTCACACATCTGATGACTTTTCACTCCACACCTTTCCTCAATGTCCCCATTTCCATTTTAGATCAATCACACCTCTCAAATTTACATTAACTGCTATCATACCAAACAAGCATCTCAAACACATACACCAATGTTAGCACAAATATACCTTTATTAAGTTGTAAAAGAGTGCAGCTACTCCAACAAAATTTCTTGGTACAGAAATTCCCCACGTTAATGACCTTCACATTAGTGGAAATTTCACTTGGATGGACTAAATCGCTGTCTGGTCGTTAACATTCAGTTTAACGTAATACAAGTCATTAAAGTGAAGATTTCCACTAAAAAAATCTGTTAGCATCACCAAACTTCACTTTAGTGGACTCTAAGTCGTTAAAGTGAAGGTGATGCCACTGGAATATTATTGGAACCAACCCTTGGATGAGTTGCAGTCAGTTGTTTCCTGTTGTATTGCGTGGGCAGTGGTGGCAAGTGGTTGTGTATGTGCATAGTACCGCTTCCAAGTGTTTTGCATGTTAGGTGTTCTTTTGTGTGATGTTACATAGATAGTTACATATGGTATAATTATTTATATTTATGTATCTAAATGTCATTTATTTATGAATACTATATGTATGTACTGTAGGTGGTTATATGTTTTTATTTCTTATTATTGTGTTACACAGGTCTTATCAGTTCATAGCATTTTTTTTAGTTCAAAGTGACTTATCAGTTAATAGCAGTACATATAGGAGTACAGTGATAGTCTGTGCTTTAACAGTGTATGTACATACTTTACTTAATTATTGCCTGCTCATACAAACATTATTTTCTGAACAATGGCATCCACAAGTGGTACTACCAGTGTCAAACAGAAAAGGCGTACAATCTCCATTGAAGAGAAGAAAGCGATTCTCACTGACATAGAACAAGGGTTAAGTGTAGCATTTGTTGTGCAGAAACATAAGATAAGCAAGACCACCATCTACGAAGTCAAGCAGAAGCGCAATGAAATACACGCCTATGTGCTAGACAGTGAATCCAGAGGCAGGAGTTCGAAATGGTCTCGCTTGAACACATCCTACAAGAAAAACGTATATGTGGCTATGCACATGTGGCTGAAGCAGCAATGGGCCAAGAATGTTCCAGTCAGAGGAATCAACATCCAGTCAGCAGCTAAGTGTTTCACGCAGGAGTTCAATGACATGGACTTTAAAGCAAGTGGTGGCTGGCTGTATCATTTCCAGTGCAGGCATGGCTTATCAAACAGAAAGCTTATGGGAGAAGCAGCCATTGATGAGACTACGAGTACGGCACTGCCTAATATTCTCCCTTACTATAACTACATAAGGAAGTGCTGAAATGAAATCATTGCCAGTCAAAACAAAAGGATCAAGCAAACAAAAATTCATGATTTCTTCAAGCCCTCTGCTGCCAAGCCCCAATGCACATCTATACCCATTTCATGCCGAAGCTCCATTTCAAGCAGAATGTCTGACCTTTCACTGCCCACCGAACCATCACCAAGTACTAGCAGCAGTGTTGGCTTCACTGTGTCACCACTCCAGTTTCTTGAGAGTGCAAGTACTAGCAGTAGTACTCCTTCACCAGCCATCCTACTGGAGCCTGAAGTAGAGTTCAGGACCCTCACACCAGACCTGGATTTTCCAGCCATCATACCAGAAGTTCCCGACAATATTTTGGAGGATTGACTATATATGGTGAGTACATAAAAATAAATATTTACATGTGCATGTTTCATAAGTAGGTTAGTCTATGTATGCATTTTCATGTGTTGAATGTAGAGATTCGAGGGCTATACTTACATGTGTAACTGTACTGAAGTATTTTGGTTACAGAAAACCCCACTTTAATGTCCTGTAGTCCAGTAAAGTGGGGCTTGTCCGTACTTCACTTTAACGTTCCCTATTATGTTAAAGTGGGGGTTTTCCGTACTTCACTTTAGCGACCACATACTCCCCCCAAAGTGTACATTAATGTGAGGGTCTACTGTATAATGCAAGACAAGAATTTGCAATGGAACAACCATGTTAATTATTAGGGATGTACCGATATATTGGTAGATTTTTAATGGTATCGATCGGCCAATATTTCAAAAGTATGATTTTTCCCCAAATTATGAATAAAAGACTATTTAGAAGATGAAATTTCCAATATTTTATTGTTTTATCATTTCATATAACTCGTTATTTTTTCATCATAGCCTAGGTCCTAAGAAATGTAGCACATAAGTTTTACCCAATTTTCTTTTCAAACAGCCAATCAAACAAGTGTAAATCCTTTGAGAAATAGACATGAAACCTAGAAAACCAAAAAACTATCTTGTAGTCATAGCTCACAATATTAACCCAGCAAGCTGGTTAAAAACACATTTACTGAGCCCAACATAGGCCCACAGTCCAATTGTATAACAAACAAAACTGACATCTAATGCAGTTTTGCCATCTTTGATGAAAAGGATTATTGCATTGTTGCCACATTTTCAACACAGAAAATAAATTATCAATATGTTACAAAAATATGACAAACTAATAAACCTTAGCTGGGTATTGGTATCGGTTATCGGCTGATACTATTTTTAATTATTGGTTATCGGCTAAAAAGTGATATCGGTACATCCCTATAAATTATATCTCAAAAAAGATTTCAAGGACCATTACTATGTTTAAACTTAGAAATGTAGTCCCTAAACAGGCTTTATTAACTCTGTATTACACTCTTGTTCTTCCTTATATAATGTACTGCACCCTTGTTTGGGGAGACCCCACTACAATGCTTTAAACTATCTTTGTTATCAAAAAACAAGCAATAGGGTTATCATCTGATGATGAGTTCCATGACCATTGTAGTGGATTATTTAAAGAGCTAAAATTACTAAAGCTCAAAGATGGAATCAAACTGGTACATTTCCTTTATTTACAAGCCTAACAACAAAATCAATAATTTACAATGGATAAATAGATATTATGTAACTCATCAAGAAATCCACTCATGTCAGACCAGAAATAGATCAAATCAAGTTATTCCTCAATTTAGATTGTTTTCATCTCAAAAATTACCCATTTTCATTGGACAAACTATGGAATGATTTAAATACTGATATACAATACAAGGTGTCCCAAAAGTCTCCATACATAGGGAAAATTAGCACTTTGTTGCAAAATGTCTCCCAAAAGTCTCAATAGATAGCTAATATTTTGTTGTTTTTTTCAGATACTCTTTAAGAATGCCTTTGTCAAAAGAAGAACATATTGCAATCATTCTCATGGCTGGATCGGGAAGCTGTCGCAAGGTTGCAATGAACTTCAACATGAAACATGGCAAGCACATCACACACGACACTGTTGCCAAACTTACACCAAATGTGTTAACACGAGTTCACCATGAGTGGGAGAGACGCATCCGTGTGTGTTTACAAAGAAATAGCAATCATGTAGAGAATGTTTTGTAAATAAAGTTACATTTTGCTAAAAAGTGCTAATTTTCCCTATGTATGGAGACTTTTGGGACACCCTGTATATTGTGAATGTAAATTCATTTAAAACCCAAGTTAAAATCTAGATTAATAATAGAAAACTTATAAAAATCTAGAATAAGTGAACATTTCTTGTTACTGTTCATCTTTCATACCTAATATTGATTACTTTGTATAGTATTGGTGTCATTTATTCAATGATGACTGTGTTTGTTTTATATTGATAACAACAACTTGTGATTAATGTATTATTAATAATAGTAATAATCTTTATTTTTAATTTAGAGCCCAGTAAAGCCTGAAGTTTACGGTCCAAATTAAATAAAATAAACAGTCCAATTTCACAATTATTCATGTGAGAACAAACAAAAACTATTTATTTTATCAATAAAGGCTATTCAAATTTAAATTTCCTAAATTTATTTTGATTCACTTGAATGATTATTAACATACGTATGATGCAACAATAGCTGCTACTCATTCTCTTCTAAACTACTCTCTCTAGCATTCTTCTTTTCGCAGAATCCATTACCTATCCATATACACAATCAGGGCCGTAACTAGGGTTTAGAAATTAGTGAAGTCCAGATTTTTTTTTAGCGTGGCGGGACGAGCAAAATTCAGACCAAAATGACATCTACAAACACAACCCAAGCTACACACTAAACACAAAACCCTTGTCTATAATTAAATACTGTACAAAGGGACCTGTTAGCAAAAATACTTTTATTAAAGCTGCACGGAGAATGGTTCAGTCTCTTTTTTTTTTAGTAAATAATTACCGAGGTCCGGACCTCGGTGACCTCATAGGTAGTTACGGCCATGTACACAATGAATAGCATGGCAACATCACACAACCCAGTTTATGCCAACATTAATGCCGAATCAGTTACTTAGTTCACCCTTTAAATATCATACACAAAAATATTAAAATAAAAATGCTCACTGCATTTAACAACTTCATATGATCATCATCTAGCCTTAGCACTGGTCACAAAGCGAGTCTATTCATTTAATCACATGTTTCCTCCAACTCCATAACTCTCATATACACTCAGCATCCAATCACTTAGTTTTGTAATTATCTACTTCACAGCAAAAATGTCATCTGATGATTCTCTGGTTTCCTTTGAACTACCTTGTTCATGGAATGCATTCTGTACACACTAAATGGAAGTAGACATTTCACTGGCCATTAACATTGCCCCAGTTTTGTCAATTTTCAAATGTCTAATGCTTTAGACATAATTTCACAGTAAACATTTTGTTAGACATTTCACTAAGTCAATTGAAATGTCTAAATTGTCCTAATTTTTTAAACAATTGAAAAGACTGATCTGAAATGTCTAATGCATGAAAGTTTAAGGAGTTTAAATTTATACAAAAAGAATTGCTTCACAGTATTACTCTTAATAACTTTTGACTTTCAATTTATATCAATTTCTACTTGTAACTTGCAATGTATCCTTATCAAATAACTTCCTGTAATTTACATTATCAAAGTCAATTATCAGTTTTAAATAGTCAGTCCTCACTTTATGAATGCTCACTAAATGAATTTTGACTCATATGAATTAACCTAATATTAACACCATTCCCTGTGGATACTAATGGCTTCCACTGGCATAAATGCTACAAATGTATGCCAAAATACCCAAAGGTGATCAAATGTGCAGCAGAACCACAAGTCCCTAAGAGCCCTGTAAGAGGATCCCTCACCATCAAAGGCCAGAAAGAAGCCTTCAAGCACCTGGAGATCTTCAAAGCTATCATGAAGGAGGACTGCAATATTGAGAGAAGCAGGAGTGTTTTCAGAGCTTTGAACAATAAAACTGCCTGCTACAGACAAATCTTGGAAGAAAGGAAGAGGAAAGCCAGGCAGCCATCCCTGGATTGATTCTTCAAGAGGCCTGCTGTTCAAGCTACAACTTCTTCGAAGTCAGCAGATCAACCTGAAGCTCTTCCTGAAATTACAACTTCTGAGTCAACTCCTCCTTCAAGTCCAAGGAGATCTCCTCAGACAACTGGCTCCAGCCTTTCAAACCCCCCAGCTAAGATTCCACAATGGAGTCTTTCAAAATCTTCAGTTGGAGAACACACTCCAATGTCTCCCTCTGACTTCCCTCCAGTAATCTCCCCTAACTCCACCCTCAAGACCATTCTAATTAGCTGTTTGCTCTCCAATAAGCTTGCAAGTACAGTATTACTTGATGTCTTTTAATGTATTTACATGCATATGATGTCTTTCATTGTTTCCTATGTATATTTTTATGAATATTTCCACAAATGGGGGTGACTCTGGAATGAATTAATAAGTTATAACTGTTTCTATGGAATTCTTGATTTCAATATATGAATTTTCGATACATGAACCATTTTCAGGAACCAATTGATTCATTAAAGCAAGGGCTGACTGTACTCAAATTAGTTCTCCTATAAATGGATACTTTTCAAATGAATACATATTTTAGTTCAGCCAGTGGCGTATCAAGGGAGGGGCGAGAGGGGCGACTGCCCCGAGTGGCACTTCCCAAGGGGCGGCAAATTACTGTCAGGAGGGCGCATTTTCGCCCCGAGTGGCAAAAAGTATTGGTACGCCTCTGAGTTCAGCTAATTTTTCCTTAAACATTTTAATTCTCAATTCTAGATTCATTTTGGTTGCACTAGCCCAAACTACTACTAATTTATCACCATCTTTTCTCAAATATAAGTTGTCTAACTCAGAGATTGAACCTGGGGTTGGCCTACCATACATCAAGAAGCCTAGTTCTTAGGATAGGCTCAGAGCTCAGGGATAGAGACTAGTTCTTCAGCTTAAAAGATTGCATTTTCATCATAATGCAATTCCTTACACAATTACACAATTTACTTGTTTCAATAGTTGCAGAGCAGTATGTAGTACAGTCTAACACAGGCTCACATGCTAGTCAGACCAAAACTTTCAAATTAGTGAGTCTTTTGGATTACTGAGTTCCAGATTATCGAAACCCTACTGTATTTCTTATAGGAAAATTCTTTCATTTTATACTTTTTCACATAACATGCCAACTTTCATGAATGCATTAACAGCGTTAAGTAAGGGATACCTGTATTTTTAACCACAATGCACATGCAGCAAGGAGAAAATAGAGAATTAAGTTGTTGTACAATTGAAATGTTTAATTTTTATGCCTTTATATATCTGAAACATTTAAGCACTGTTTTAGGATACTTGAAATATCTAATAAACATTTCAAAATAGTTATTATTCATTTCAGAAAGCTAAATTCAATACAAGATATTGAGTAAACATTTCATATAATATATGGTTGTGTGTGTGTGTGTGTGTGTGTGTGTGTACACTAGATATAAAACCAAATATCTAGTACTATTTAGAATGTAGATGCTAAACTACAGGAAATAAATTACAAACTGTAACCAACCTCAGCAGCACAAGACAATCAGTTAAAATAATGACTGAGTAATAGGTCTTTAGTTATGAATTCTCAGTCATCAACTACTAAATCATGCAAGAAAGAAGGACTGTATTCCGACAAATTTAATTATGTAACCCAAATTAAAATTTAATGCTTACTACTTCATTTCTATTTGGTGAATTTGAATGACTCTCAGAACATGATTTCTTATCTTTGGAGAACTGCAAAGAATTCAATATAAGCTTCTACTCCAGACAAGATCAATAAAATTAAGAGAAAAAAGAAAAATAAATACTGTACAATAAGCACTAGTATAAACTGTCATATCATGATGCGCAATAACAGAGCACGCAGTAGCTCAATGGTTATGGTGTCAGGTTCTGTGTGGTGAAGCGTGGTGTTTGATCCCACCCACTCACCCTGTTCCAACTTGAGCTTAGAGGTGACAAGTTTTGGGTACACTCCTTCCCAAGTAGAGGAGGAATGACCTTCCTGGGTGGCGATGATTTCATACAATTATAGTACTAGTAGGAAAGCAAAGGAGAAACAAAGTAGTTCTTCCACCAGCCACTGCTGATAGAATAAAGTGGTGAAAAGATTTACAGTGAGGAAAAGTATGAAAAAAATAGTTTTCAGAGTTCATTTACAGTTTTACACCATACATATATTTATCTTATGCATGCAAATACATATAACTGGCTTGTAGAAAACAAATTATAACAAAACCCAACACAACTTAATTTAATCTAAATGTTGCATTTTTGAAAATTATTAAACTGAAGTAGTCCTCATTTTAATGTTGCATCATCTAAAGAATGTCACATTGCTAGATAGAAAATTTGCAATGAATTATATACTTCCTTTTAACTAAATAAAAAGTGGGTCTGATCTACAGGCTAGCAAAAACCTTAAGATCCACTTTAGGCTTGCCCAAGAAAGAAGAAGGGACAATAAGGGAAAAAGAGAAAAAGCAAATGAAAATAAAAGACATTGAAAATTTATACCATGCTTACACATAAAGACTCTTATACATAGTAGTAGTAGTAGTAGTAAAAATAAAGTACACAATAGACAGACAAGGTTTTTCCCCTCCTACAACAGACACTGCTGACAGAAAATAGCTATAAAAGGAGAATTATAGGAAAGTAGGAAAAGTATAATGAGGAGAATACCTTCAAATTTCACACACCATGTGTACACTTTGTGTACCCAGTACACACTTCATGTATGGGGTGGCTCAACCCACACAGCTTTACTTGACTGTGTGGAATCAAAGGCTTTTTGTATGATTAATTCAATCTCTCTTTTTGTCTTCAATCACTCTCTCTTCATGATAGTGTTGCCTCACTATCTCTCTTCTGTCATTATTAAAATGGACATTGCTCTTTTGAACTCTCTAACTGTATATCTCTTCTTTAAGGAGATCATGCAGCACCAGACTCTCAACATATTCTCAACCTTTTTCTGTCAAACTTTCCAACACAAGAGTTAACTGGTATTCTCAATCTTTCATCTACTCAACCAGTCAACTCTAGAACAACCTTCCTCAGTCCATTCTTCCTCCTGTTTATGCATGATCTCAAATCTTTCAAACAGGGTCAGGCATCTCAAAAACTCTGGACCTTGATTTTGGGTCTCCTCTTCTCTTTCTGTGTGGGAAGGGCCATATTTGCAGGCATTTGCCGTTGGTCCCTCCTTCATGCGTAAAATAAATCTGCACACAGTTGTAACATAGTATTGTAATTGAAAAGCTGAAATTTATTTCATAAACTGAATTATAAAAATTATAAAACCATTGAAAAATAAAAAATATAAATCTATATAATTTACACAAAATTTCAGTAAACACACTTCAAATACTGTTAATTAAAAAATCAAGCAGGCATTAAAGCAGAGACAAGTATAGTAAAAGGAGCAAACTCGCTTCTGCATTTTTTCATTTAATTTAACACATTATATATAAACTACATTTATTACGAGTGAACGCAAGTTTTTACCTCATTGGAGAAGTGTTGTGATGTTGAAGGGAATGAATATTCACTTTCTTCTTTGGACAAACTGCTATTTCCACTTTCAGAAGCTGAAGTAGAATGATTTGGATATGAAAATTCACTTGGATCCTCAATAAATTCCTTCATGTCAATTTTTACCACATTTCCCTTCAAGAGAAAAATATCCATAATGCAAAATTCACAAATTGATTAGAAAGACACACACACAACTATAAGTAATATTAAATTATGAACTGAGAGACAAACTGTACTGATACAAATATGCCTTTACTGCAAATATAATACCTTATTCAATGTTCACCACCACCTTTGGCTTTCCTCCCATTTCACCAATATCCCTGGTGAACTAGCTTACAACTTTTCTTTCCTAACTGACCTTCAGCAGATTGTACAGCACCCTACTTGTATCCCCCAATCACCTTGGAGATAAGCCCACTCTGTCAAATTGTTTCGAAATTGGGCTCCTTCAACCACAATCTTATATCCATTTCCTGTACTACTCCAATTTGGACACTCAATCCTCCCAAGATGAGGCACCTTTAGGACTTTGGCATTGCTGATTTGGAGGCCCTTAGGCAGTACTTCTGTCGTTTCCCATGGAATGATTAGTGGGGCATTTCCAAGTATGTTGAGCACCTAAGTGAGGTGATTCACTTGGGTATGGAGGCACACATTCTATATTCTATTCCTACTACTAATACAAAAAAAAACCTTGGTTTAACTTTACTTGTTCTAATGCTATCTACAACAGAGAAGTCTTTCAGAAGGTACCATCACCATCCAATTCCTGACTCTCATTCAGCTTATACAGGGTGTTTCACAACCAGTCTGCCATACTTTGGGGGGTGATATCAAGTAAAAAAAAGTTAATACAACATACAGTCGTGGCCAAAAAATTAGCAAACTTTTGTTTTTACTATTTTTTTAATGTGGTTCAGATATACAATATATTTGACTCTAGTATTTTATTTTTTTACTTATACATTTATACACAAGACATTTAAAAATAAATTTTAATAGATTATAATATTACTAGTACTTTGTGAACCATCCTTTGGCTGATATTAGTGACTTTACTCGACTTGGCATGGAATGAATAAGAGATCTGCATGATTTAGATATGTTGTCACTGTGGTTCCACACACGAATTAATGTTTCTACTAGTTGTTGTTTATTTGTTATAGTCTCCTTCTTCATCTCTTGCTTTAGAACTGCCCAAAGATTTTCAATTGGATTCATATCTGGACTGTTTCTTGGCCATGGAAGTGTCTGAATGCCATTGGCTTGCAAAAACTGCGTCATTTGCTTACATTTGTGGCATGGAGTGCAATCATGCATAAAAATAAGGTTTCTGATGCCCTCACTACCTTGCTTAATTGCCCATTCACGCAACTGAGGTAGAAGACGAGATTCTAGTATGGCTTTGTATTGCCCTTGTCTCATGATGCCAAGGGCGCTCCATACCATGATCTGCGTTGGGTGTTTAACCTTTTGATGCACACACTCCTTCTTGAAAGCTTCTCCGGGTCATCTGCGAACATACTGAGACTCCTCATCAGTGCACTGAATGATAGATTCATCGCTGAAAATGACCTAGAACAAAACACAAAAAAAACACACTTTATACACATTTGCAATCTATTACTGGATGAATGGTTGCAAATAAAATATCAACTAACATTTTCCCAATGTTGTTTACTCCATTCTTTGTATGTTTTAGCCCATTGCAACCATTTTTCGACATTGCTGGTGTCAACTTTTGTTTTTTCCTTGGACATTGTGCTGGCATTCCTCCTTCATATAATCTATGATGAACAGTTCGAGCGCTCACACTCACTCCACGATCCGCCATGACCATTTTCAATTTGTGGCTTATAATTCTCCAGTTTTTCTTTGACTCTCTCATCAAAATGCTGTCATCTCGCACACTTGTGACACATTTTCTGCCACTATTGCTTTTCTTTTTGGGTGAGAGACTTTCACCATTCTTCAATTTTTGTTTTATTCTTGAGACCACAGATTCACTGACATCTAATTTTTTGGCAATTTCTCTGCCGGAGTAGTTTTCCTGACACACAACTTCAATTTTGCTTGCTTTTTAGGAGTTGTCTTTATTCTGACCCATTTTCAATTAATACAGCACCACACCCTCACTCCAATAAATCTGTGGAAACACTGAACACGAGTCTAATAAAGAACAATTTTACAAGCAGAAGTAGCTCCTCCAAGTGGTGAAATTTTAATGAACAAAAAAAATCTTAAATAGGCAGAAAATTTGATAAACTTATTAAATTTATGCTAAAATTATAAAAGAATGTGAAACAACTTATTGCTTCACATTTTGGAGTTTTCTAGGTATATACAAAAAAAGACAAAACATTAAAATTTTGATCAAATATTTATTAATATTTGTATATTATATAAATTTCCATGTTTAAAATCAAAATTTCATACGTTTAAATTACTTAAAAAGAAGTTGTAACCGATAAAAAACCTTAGAATTGAAATAAATGGAAAGTTTTCAAAGTGCTAATTTTTTGGCCACCACTGTAGGTACTATTTCCAACAGTTGCAGAGCTAATGTGCACAGGAAAAAAATAAATGAGAGTATTAATCTGATGTATTTATTGCTACCTTTTATGAGACACCTTATAAATGTTCAAAATGTCTGCCTCAGTTTTCACTGCACAGCCTTGCTCATTTCAAACACGAGTCCACTGCCCATTGAATCATTTCAGGGTGTTCTTGTATGTAAGCAGCGGCATCCATAATCCAGTGCAAGAGTTCCTCTCTCATTTGTACTTTGGTCTCGTAGACCATCTCTTGCATAAGGCCCCATAAAAAGAAACCTAACTGGGTTAGGTCCAAAGATAATTACTCTCAATTATTATTTTCCGTGCCCATTAAAATGTCAGTAGCTCCACAAAGGGTTGAAAATAGCACCTACAGTATGTTGTATTAACTTTTTTTACTCAATATCACCCCCCAAAGTATGGCAGACCAGTTGTGAAACACCCTGTATTTCTGCCCACAATTCTGCAAAATCTGTTCTTCGACTCACCAAAAATCCCTTCATCAGACAAAAATGTGAAAATCTACCCAATTCTAATTCTTTTCACTCTTTCAACTCTTGGAAGGCATATTGTCCTGATAGTGTTCCCGATGGTGCTCCTCCTGCTGTTGTTTTCAAGAACTGTGCTTCTGTGCTGATACCCTGCACAAGCAAACTCTTTTGTCTTTGTCTTTCATCAGGTACTTTTCCCTCCTGCTGGAAGTTCAGTTTCATTCAGCCTCTCCCAAAGAGGGGTGACTGCTCTCAACCCTCCAACTATCATCCAATTGCTTTGATTTCATTACTTTCTAAAGTTTTTGAATCTATCCTTAATAGGAAGATTTTTAATACATCTCTTCTCACAATCTTTCAGATCATCAATATGGCTTCTGCAAGGGATGCTCTACTGACGATCTTCTTCCATATGTCTCAGGCACTGGGTCATCCTCTTTTTGGGATTTCAGTGAAACCTTTGCTATTGTACTAGACAAACCAAAAGCTTCTGACAGAGTCTGGCACAAATCTTTAATTTCCATACTGTCCTCTTTTCGTTTCTATCTTCTGTCCATGCCTTCCTTGGTACTAATAACGTTTTAAATTCTAGATCGGAAGAACTGCTGGCTAGGTACAGGGACTTACTAGAGCGATTAAAGGAAAAAACTAATAAGATTGTTTTAACAGGTATACTTCCTCGAATTATCCATCGTAACGATTTCTACAGCAAGGCGACCTATATTAACAATAATCTAAAGTCTCTTTGCCAACAGGAAGGAGTGCATTTTGCAAATTTTTGGAACAGTTTCTGCGGCAGGAGGGACTTGTTCCTCGGAGATGGACTTCATCTTAATGACGTAGGAGCTGCGCGTTTAGGAAGACTATTTCATAATACTGTCTCTTCTTTTCAGGCTGCCGTAACTCGAACGGTCCCAGCGTAAATTCCATAAATTTCCACTGCGCTCGCGAAGTTCTCGCAATTACAAACAATTTGAAGGTTCTATCCTTAAATGCTCGTAGCCTACGAAATAAAATAAACGAATTTTTTTCTTTAATTGCTTGTAAAGACTATGATATAATTGCGATAAATGAATCGTGGCTTAGCACTGAAACTCGTGACTTTGTAGGGGAGTATCAAATTAAAGGTTATAGACTTTTTGTTAAAAACAGAATAGGTAGGCGAGGAGGCGGTGTTATGTTGTATATCAAAGATAATATCGAACGTTATAGAAGTAAAGCACACAATTCCAGAACCGATAGATTCGACTATAGCAGAACTTAAATTGAACGATTTCAAACTTCTTGTTGCGGTTATATATAGGCCCCCTAATCAAACAGCTGATACGGACGAAGCGTTATATCGTGAACTAAAGCGAATAATCGGTAGTGAGCAGGCTTTAGTATGGGTGACTTTAATTGCGCCAACGTAAATTACGATACAATGCAGGGAGACGCGGAAGGTAATCGTTTAGTTAATTTTCTCGAGGATAGCTTTCTTATTCAAAAGGTTGGGGAACCTACGAGGTTGGACAGTATTTTAGATTTAGTAATAACTACGGATGATAGGCTAATTACTGATCTTCAAATAATAGAACCGTTGGGCAATAGCGATCACAATATGGTAGAGTTTGTCCTCTCAGTAAGTCACTCGAAACCAACTAACTCGACTAAAATTCCTAACTTCCAGCACGCAGACTTTAGTAAATTTCGAAATAAATTGTCACACGTCAATTGGGAAAACGTGATGGGGAACTCCAACGCAAAACTAATGTGGGAATCGTTCGAAACAGTATTTAGGACTATAAATGAGGAATGTGTACCGTACAAAATTAAGCGTGCGAAAGTAAACAACAAGCCCTTGTGGTTTACTTCTAGAGTAGGAGACATTATAAAGAGTAGAGATAGGGCTTATAGGCTATATAAGTGCGATAAAGATAATGTTGTTACGAAACAACTACATATCTCTAGGCGTGAAGCGAAAAGTGTAATAAAAAAGTCCAAGCGCGAATTTGAAATCTCCATAGCTCGTGACGGTAAAGAAAACCCCAAGCGATTCTTTCAATACGTCAATAATAGAAATCCAGTAAAAAGCGTCTTGGGGCCTTTGAAAAATGTAAACGGAGATCTAGTTTCTGAAAAAAGGAAATGGCTACCTTGCTAAACGAATTTTTTACGTCAGTTTTTACTATAGATGTAACAAATATCCCTACGGTCACAGACATAATACCTTTTGATAATGGTAATATTTTGGATAATATAGTGGTTAGTGAAGGGGAGGTAACGCGCTATATTGATAAAATGAAAACGCGTAAATCACCGGGGCCGGATTCCATATATCCCATACAACTAAAAGAATTAAAAGATAGCATTGTTGTGCCGCTAACAAAGATTTTTAATGCGTCTATTTCTGAGGGGTGCGTACCAGATAATTTCAAGTTAGCAAACGTAACACCTATCTTTAAGAAAGGCGATAAAGGTGCGGCGGGAAATTATAGGCCAATCAGTTTAACGTCTGTTGTAGGTAAGCTACTGGAATCAATAATTAGGGATCGTATAGTCGAACACTTAGAAGTTATAAGCTAGTTAGAAATACGCAGCACGGATTTAGGCGAAACAAATCTTGCTTAACTAATCTTTTAGAATTTTTCCAAAGCGTGGTTGACGTTTACGATAGACATCGGGCGGTTGATGTAGTGTATTTAGATTTTCAAAAAGCGTTTGACACCGTGCCGCACAAAAGACTCATTGAAAAAACTAAGGCTCATGGAATCAGGGGTGTAGTAATAAATTGGCTAGAAGAGTGGTTGCGAGGCAGGAAACAGAGGGTGGTCGTTGATGGAGCGGAGTCGTGTTGGGCTAATGTAGCGAGTGGCGTTCCTCAGGGTTCTGTATTGGGCCCCTTGCTTTTTCTTATATATATTAACGATTTAGATGTCGGCCTAGTCAGTACAGTTTCAAAGTTTGCGGATGACACGAAGCTGGGTGGTAGGGCGATTAATGACGAAGATAGAGGTAAAATTCAGGAAGATCTGAATAAAATCGTTGATTGGTCAGTCACATGGCAAATGAGATTTAACGTTGATAAGTGCAAAATTTTGCATATAGGTTCGCGTAACGGTAATTTTGCGTATAGTATGTCAGGGAAAGATTTAACAAGCGTAGAGCAGGAAAAAGATTTAGGAGTTATAGTCACTGGTGATTTAAAAGTAGCGAAACAAAGTACAGCAGCGGTCAATAAGGCGAACAAAGTGTTAGGTTTTATAGCTCGAAATTTTGAGTACAAATCGCGCGATATTATAGTTCCACTTTATAAATCATTAGTTAGACCCCATTTGGAGTACGCGGTCCAATTTTGGAATCCGTATTGCGCAAAGATATAGACAAAATCGAAGAGTTCAAAGACGAGCAACTAAGATGATTCCGTCGCTTAGGTCAAAGTCGTACGAGGATAGGCTTAAGGAGTTAAAATTGACAACACTCGAGACTAGGAGGTTAAGGGGTGATCTAATCCAGGTTTTCAAAATTATGAATGGGTTTGATAACGTAGATAGAGATAGCTTTTTCGAAATATCTCAATATAATAGGACTAGAAATAACGGGTGTAAGTTGACAAGTAGAAGGTTCGAGACAGCAGTTGCGAAAAACTTTTTTACGCATAGAATAGTAAATAGCTGGAATAGTTTGCCGGTAGAAGTAATTAGTAGCACGTCTATAAACATGTTTAAAAATCGATTAGACGCATATGTTGATAGAAAGGGTATAGTTTAAGGTAGTAAAATTAAGGCTTTGTGGGGATAGATCCCACAGCTCAACACAAGTGTTGTGGGATATAGGGAGGCAGCGTCTTGGGTTAGGGGATACTCTCTGTCCTTACACACCCCATTTAAAGAGATTCCTCTGCCGAGCGGTGCCCCCCATAGTACTGTGAGGTATTGAAAAACTCATGATCTTCACTTGCCCCACAAACACCTTTAAATGGGAGACCCAAAATGGGTGCACACACATTTCTACATTACTGTACAGTCTTTACAGCCACACCTACACTTTTCCTCATAATGTAATGTATATGGTTGTAAATTTTGACTTGGTCCGCAATCGATATGGACCGTGACTTGATGGATACCGTAATGAAATTGACTGGATTCTTTGGATCTGATATATTTGCATGTCCGTTATAAATAGATATAGATTGTACATATTTGTGGATAGTAGTCTATTATGACTTGATCCTCTGGATCCAGAGATTCTATCTTTAGTTTTAAATCAATAATTAATTAGTTTTAAATTCATAAATATTAAGTTTCGTAAAAATTGGTTGTTGCCAATTTACCGGCAGTTTTTACATAAATTTCTTATGTTCTTGTGGTTCGGAACCCACATAAAATTGTAGGTCCCCTCCGCCACCACGGAGGACATACACAGTACACGATTACGAACAGAGTTAGGTAGACCAGCCATGAGTGGATCCTAGGGTCTTTGTTGGTCTGAAACATTATAACATTATAATTTCCTTTCTGTCCAATCTATAGCTGCAGTTGTAGATGGGCACTGTTCTTCTCCTAAAGCTATTAACAGTAGTTAATTAACATTAATAAAATCAAGGTCCAGGGTTTTTGAGATGCCTGGATACTCTGTGTTTGAAAGAAATGAAGGTCATACATAGACAGGGAAAAAGATTGAATGAGGAAGATTAGATTGCTCCAGAGATGACCAGTTGAGAGGATAAAAGATTGAAAATACCAATTAACCTTTGCATTTGATAGCTCGACAGAAAAGGAATAAGAATGTCTCAAAAAGTTGGGTACTGCATGCTCTCCTTAATGGAGGAGGTATGCAGTTAGAGAATTCAGGAGGGCAGTGTTCATTATAACAGCAATAGTAAAGAGCAAGGCAATATTGCAGTGGAGTGGGGGAGATTGATGACAGTCAGTAAGAAGTTGGGAATTGATGAAACAAAAAGCCTTTGATTCCACCCAGTCAAGTACAGCTGTGTGGGTTGAACCAACCCACATACGAGAAGTATACTCCATACAGAGACAGACAAGACGCCTGTATAGAGAGAGCAACTTGGTGGGGGTGAAGAAACTATCAGGGGCAGATCCAGGGAAGATGGCAGCCCTGAGTAACCTCAAAAATATTTTCATCAATAAATCAAATTTCCCACACCCATCCTTGGTTCACAGCCAGTATCTAGGCCAGTACTGACCCAGACACCAAGATGATGACACGTTCACACATTTTACTTTTAAAATTCATATACACTTCAAGACTAATCATTTTTCAACTTATGGTATTTTTATGTATATGTTGTAACTCATAAAATAGCCACTATGGTTTTTTGATAACATTTTCAGATTCTGCTTGAAATAAGTTCAACACTATCTTTAGATTTCATATCCAAGATATTCATAGTATTTAGATTTCAACTTTTGGTATCCTTATTTTGAAATTATGCAATTGCACACACTGTAATTACTTTAAATTAATGCTATATCCACACATCACTGAGTTAATATTTAGGTAATTATATGGTTTGACAATTTTGAAACCCATTTTTGTTCCAAATTTGTATATTCATTAAATACATCATGGCTTATTGCAGGTGATACGTATATGAAACTTAGAAATAAAATTTTGTTGAAATTATTTCTTTTATTGTTGTTTAAAATTGCACAACTTAATGAGTTTATCATAGCCCAAAGCAAGTCTTTGGTGTGTCAGCTTTTTAGTGGAGTTGCCAGCTTCACCAGTCCCACTCACAATTGTCAGAGAGTACTTGCAGGAAGAGAATATGGTATTATACGTGTATGTCACTATTTTCACACAAAGTGACACCTACTGTAGGTGTCATTTTTTAGCTGAAATAAAGGAAACCTAGATCCCCTCTGAACAGGGCTTCTGGATCTACCCCTAACTGTAGAGCCAGTACAACACACCTGACCTCTTAGAAGCTGTTTTGTAAGGAGCGTATATGTGACCAATAGATGTAAATAATTTTTGAAGAAAGTAGGAAATCCTCTCTACCAGAATACTCCCCTCTTAACCCTTTAGATGTGATGTTTGACCATAGTAGAACAATTTTTTATTAGTGTAAAATGTGGTATTTGACTTATCTCCATGTCTAGAAAAGAGTGTTCATTTATGCAGTGTTCAACACTTTTATGGAACAGGCCTTGGAAATGAAATCCACATCTAAGTGGTTAAAGGCAAAATTTATTATATCTTTTAATTCCTCTTACCCATCACCCTATACCCTTGCTTTTAAATGATTTTTTTTTATAAATATGTTTTTTAGTCCATTTTTATCCCCTTTTCTTCCTTTTCATCCTCTGTCCCAATTTCCTGCTGCCAGCTAAATTTCTTTCTTGTAACAATGTTACTAGAATATGTGTCATTCCATGGCAAATCAACATAGCAGTTTTCATCACCCCCTTGGATTCTAATCAAATTTGGTATGCTTGTTGGATATGGTAAATGCATGCTTCAACCAGCCTTTCATTTTACTGTTGGGTCTGGCAGAGTTAAGTTGTGTTTCATTCTTTGGAAAGTATTTCAGTAATTCTGCTATGTGTAGAATTAAATATTTTTCAGTTTAAATTGGAAGGAAGTGTTTCAGACATCAAAAAAACTTAATTTTTTGAAACAATGTTGTAATCCTTTTAGTGCAAGTCATGGTGTTAGTTCCAAGAAAAATCTCAGACCTGTGTTGGAGTGGATGATAAAAAAAGTACCTAGTATTCAATAAGGACAAAAAATCTGCAATAAATGTAGGAAAACCATCGCAAATTTGCCTGAAATTTGTGGAAATACAACATCTGATACTTCAAACTCAGAATGTGACATAAATCCAGTTGATGAGAAAAAAGAAGACTTAGATGTTAGTTTTAATACTGAGCCAAGGTATGTTGTTTATTCCCTAAACAATCCTCTGCAATCAATAGAAGAGTCACCAGTTTGCATTAAAAAGTTGTTTCAGGTGAAATACCCCCCAAAAAAAATTTAGGTCAAGAGATCTATGAAAAGTAAAAATTTTGACTATTCTTCCTACGAGTTCCTCAATTAAGCAAATCCAACAACAATTCAAAGCCTCAAATTATATGGTTCAGAGTGCCAAGAAATTAGTGGCCAATAAAGGGATATTGTCAGGCACAACTGTGAAACCAGGCAAAATGTTGCCTCCTGCAACCACTGAAATTGTGAAACAATTTTATGTTTCTGATGATATTAGCAGGATCATGCAAGGCAGGAAAGACTATGTTTTTGTTAACATGGAAGGCAAGAAGGTTCACCTTCAGAAATGATTGATTTTGTGTAACCTAAAAGAAGCCTATTCAATTTCTATGGAACAGAATCCTGAAAAGTTGAAGACTTCTTGAAGTCTGCAGAATTACGGTCAAAAAACTGTGTTGGCTGAAGCCTATACCATTCACTAGAATGTGAAACTTGGGGTTTTAGGAGTGAAATCTTCTACTGAAGACAAAAAGAACCCAATTAAAACTTATGAAGACTGCTTGACCAAAATTATCTGTAATGTGCCTGGCATAAAATGCAATCTGGAGGATCAAGTATGTCATCAGTGAAAAGGAATCACACTGTGCTACTGAGAAATTAGAAACCAACTTCGCAGATTGTAAATAATTTTCCATACAGGTAATATTCCTTTTTTAATTTTAATACTTTTAATGACTAAAGGTATCAGGGATTTATTTCTCCCTTTTTATATTCATGTTCTACTTACTACTTACCCATGTTTTCATGTTCTACTTACTACCTACCCATGTTTTCATGTTCTACTTACTACCTACCCATGTTTTCATGTTCTACTTACTACCTACCCATGTTTTCATGTTCTACTTACTACCTACCCATGTTTTCATGTTCTACTTACTACCTACCCATGTTTTCATGTTCTACTTACAACCTACCCATGTTTTCATGTTCTACTTACTACCTACCCATGTTTTCATGTTCTACTTACTACCTACCCATGTTTTCATGTTCTACTTACTACCTACCCATGTTTTCATGTTCTACTTACTACCTACCCATGTTTTCATGTTCTACTTACTACCTACCCATGTTTTCATGTTCTACTTACTACCTACCCATGTTTTCATATTCTACTTACTACCTACCCGTGTTTTCATGTTCTACTTACTACCTACCCGTGTTTTCATGTTCTACTTACTACCTACCTGTGTTTTCATGTTCTACTTACTACCTACCCGTGTTTTCATGTTCTACTACCTACCCGTGTTTTCATGTTCTACTACCTACCTGTGTTTTCATGTTCTACTACCTACCTGTGTTTTCATGTTCTACTACCTACCCGTGTTTTCATGTTCTACTACCTGCCCATGTTTTCATGTTCTACTACCTGCCCATGTTTTCACGTTCTACTACCTGCCCATGTTTTCATGTTCTACTACCTGCCCATGTTTTCATGTTCTACTACCTGCCCATGTTTTCATGTTCTACTACCTGCCCATGTTTTCATGTTCTACTACCTACCTATGTTTTCATGTTCTAGTACCTGTTATATTCTAATAATAAAGTGACCAATGATATTATGTGTACATAATATGCACTTACAAAAAATATTGTATCTCTTCATCCCATTCATGTCCCAAAATAAAATTGTCCAAAAAGGTACTAAAATACAAAATGTTTTAGAAAAAAAATTGAATAAATTTGGCTATACATTTTTTCATTAACCCTTTAATGATGGATGGTACCTTAAGGTCCACCAGAAATAATAATATAAATTGTACTACAATGCCTTGTTTCTATAAATGTTTCTACATATTTATATATAGATGTCATTTAGTTGTTGAGAAAGGAACCCAAAATATGTATCATTTCAGTGACTAGTTACTAAAATATTTAGTTTTGAATAACAATAAAACCTATACATTCTGGTAACAAGAGTGACCACATATGCTGTGGACTAGTCCTTAAAGGGTTAACTGAGGTCGAAGGTTAAAGGTCAAGGTAAAAAAAAATCAGTGAATGAAAATATCTGAAGTTGCATATTAAATAAAAGCCCAATTTAACATTGGTGGTAATTAAGTTAGAGAGCTCATTCTGGGACCAGAGTTATTAGTGTTTTACTGAATCTAAAATAGGAAAAATTTCAACAAAACTTCAAATTTCAAAATGTATCTCCCAAATCAAATGACAAAGGGAGATAGAATTTCATATTTACCACTCACTTACCATACCCAGCAAACTTGCCAAATTTTATTAGAATCTGAGATGGTCACAATTTTTTCCCCCCTGATCTGTGTTGATTTGACATAAATGACCCATACACAACTATTTGCACCTCTGATGTGACCTTTCCAGGAAAGATTACGAGAGGAGGAAGGACTGAGTTGTGTATTTTTGAAGGCAAGTGGATAGTCATGTGGAAGATTGTGATAAGGAGACAGATGGAGGAACTGATTTTGAGGCACTGAAAGCTACAAGGTTTTCTCTTACCCAATCAGAGAGAGCAGAAAGATCAGAGGTCAAGTGTACCATAGCTGCCCCATATAAAACATGGAGCAACTGTTGAGAGGGACACTTTGTGAAGCAGGCATAGTGGAGTGAAATAATCAGCACAGTGGTGGTGGATAGGACAGGAAGTGTGACTTAATAGATCATTTATAAATAAAAGGAAAAAAGTGGGTGATAGAGGGAACACTGATCCTCAGGGTTGTGGACTAAGCTGTGTGCCTGCATAGCCACGCAGTAACTTTTCAGGTGCCACACACTTGAATATTCCTGCACACACAAACCCTCAGTTATAAGATGTAAACAAAATTTTTAAATTGGCAATTGATGCAACAATCTTATTAGAAATTTGTTTAGTGGCAGTGCATCACCACCAACAAAACTAAATCAAATGTCTTACAAATAGGCTAAAATAACATATATCTTTGCAAGACACATTTATAAATGAACAGGCAGCTAATGTTGTATTTCTAATGTTGCAAAAGTCCCACTGTCACATTTGTGCTAGAAAAACTATGAAACTTTTGCAGCAGTTCTGCTGCCTGAAGAGAGAGAGGTTCATTCAGATTGACTAGCTCAAAAATTAAGAAATATAGGATGCAATACATTTTTATTTTATTCAGGTTAATGGGGTGTTTTCAGCATTAAATTGTAATTGCATATGTTCAGAATGGATGAACAAATCACATATTTGCTTAATATCAATGTCATATTAATTCTAAGTCACATGGTAATAATTCATCAAACTGGGACTAGTACTACAGTATTAGCAACCTCCCCATATAAGAAATTATCATTGTATTTTGATATTTTATGGGCAACTGCAAATGTACACAGTATATTAACACCTCATTCTTAAAAATGATAAAAATAAAAAAAACTGAAATGCTAGTGTTGTTTCAAATTATTGCATATACAATATGCATCATATGTTGTTGACATAACATGTACTTAGGCCCAGAAAGTCTTCCACACAAGGATTTAGTTTGCAAAACATTCTTTAGAAACCACAGATGATTGGCAGAAGAGACTAGGATGGATTGAAAAACAAAGATCAATGCCAAATGAGGTGAAAATTCTCATAGATAATGTTTTACTTGCTGTACAGATGAACTGGTCTATGAACTTTGTACAACATATACACAATCACATGGCAAAGTATCTCAAACTGCCAGAGAGCTGGAGAAGAAAAAATTATGCTTTTGACTTCTTGGAATCTATTAACAGTGTTCTCCATAAAAAAAAAAATCATGTCAGAGATTCACTTGTCATCCTATCACACACTTATTACTGATGAAAGCACAGATATTTCTGTTAACAAGAGGCTTATAATTTATTTTAAGTTTAGAGTTACTGCATCTTCTGTGCATAAAACAGTTTTTGGTGGAATTATGAAATTACATACTTGCAATGCACAAGCTATTACAGCTACGATCAAGGATTTCTATTCTCAGAATGAACAGGACCTGACAAAATTGGTGATGTTCACTTCAGATGGTACCTCTGATATGTTAGGAAAAAACAATGGTGTTGCCACACAGCTCAAGAAATGCATTCCACATTTAACGGAACAACACTGTGTAGCCCATCGAGAAGACTTAGGATTAATTGATACCAGGAAGAAAGTACCAATAATGAAGGAAATAGAGACACTATTGAGGACAATTCATACAATCTTCTGTAGATCTACAGTTTGGAAAGGACAGTTTGAGGAAATAGCAAATGTCAGAAAATAAGTATCTTTTAAACCACTAAATGAAGTAAGGTGGTTATCAAGACATTTTGATGTAAGTGCTTTATTTCACAATTATGAAACCTTGCTTAAATAATTTGAATGAGAAAACTCAGAAAACAATGATCCAGTATCAAAATACTGTTTGATGAAGCTCTCTGACTAATTACCGTATAACTATAACTGTTAAATGATGTTTTGTATGAATTAGTAGAACTGACCAAATGCTTCCAGAGGAGTTCATCAACAATTGAACTGTACATTTAACACAAGCTAAGATTAACATGAGAGGACAATATCTAGGAGAAACAGTAAATTGGAGTAACATTGTAAAAAGTCTAATTGCTTCAATCTCTATTAGAGATGAACAATTCGATGGTGAATCAATTCTAAGTTTTATTTCCCTACTGTGTGATCATTTGGACCAAAGGTTTCCAAGAGAGAAAGTGAATAATTGGGCAGCTTTTGACTTCACCTCACTTTCATCAAAGCATAGCAATTACGAATTTGGTGCAGAAAACATCATCAAACTAGTTGATAAGTACAGGAGCATTTTGGACCTTAGTCCATGCATCAATCTACTCAAACCACTATGCATAAGAGAATTCACTGTAAATCAGTACAATGATTTCAAATATATAATTGTGGAGAAAAGTGTAGAAAAGTTAATTATAAATCTCCAGGAAATGGTGAACTTCAGTTTACAGAATGCAGAACAGTTCAGTATAGTTTCTCAACTGATAGATATATATGCAACCTTTCAAGCTTCTAGTGTTGATTGTAAGTGAGGCTTCAGCCTTATGAATAATATCAAAACAATGTCAAAACAGATTGAAAGAAGATCACCTTGATATGCTAATGAGGATAAAATTTCACCTGTCAAGTGGTGGAGAAGTGAATCTGGACACAGTTTATAAACACTGGAAGAATGCAAATGACAGAAGAGAAAAAGTTTGTGAACAAGGACAATCTGTGTTTGCCACATCATCAAGCATGCCTGTTACTGACTCAGGGTCATATTCTAGTGATAACAATTAGTGATTTTGTATAGAATATCAGGAAAATAACATTGCTTTTCATGTGTCAAAAACTTAAATTTTGTAAACTGGGGTGATTACGGAAATTTTAAACTTTCTTCCGTGTTCCGCGCAAATGTTCCAGTGGAATTTGTGACTATTTCTATAAAGTTGTATCTTGGTCTGTACTATCATGTGCCATAGACAGAATCTTCATTTAGCCTTCCATTACACAGTTATTGCCAAAAAAGTTGGTGTCCAGAATCACCATGGACTTGGGGTGATTAGGGCCGCTTTTCTCTATAGCAATACTGCATTGTCCATGTGTCCAAAAACTCTACATTGCAGGGTGATTGTGGCCAATGAACATCTCCTTTTAAGAAAGTAAAAAAATTTCATTAAATAAAGCTTTTTTTCACCAAAAAAAGGCCACAAAACTGTTGCAGGAGTCCCCAAGAATGTCAACCTGAAAGAAGGAAAAGAGAAATTCTTGTAAAAAACCACATAATGATTGAAGTTGAGGGCAAAATTGGAAGTGAATAATACAAGTGCATGTATTTGGTAGGCAAGTTACCTCAATGAAGAGCTTCTATGGCAGCCAGAACCATGAAGGAGCAGCCCATCCCTCACACGTCCACAGACCCTGAAAGACGGAGAGGAGGAATTTCAGTCATTAAACAAACTTCAAATTGGATTTTGAATAGGATGTACGTCCATGCCACATGTCTCACCCCCACCTCCGTACCTTCCTGCAGTGCCTTAAGAGCCTTCTCCAAGCTGGCCTTGGAATAATTCCTCCGTGGCACAGCACCTGTAATCCTGGTGTACATTCGTGGCATTTGGAGACTAAGTGAGTGAGTGAATGAATGAATGAATGAATGAATTAAGAAATGGCTGAAAAAGAAAATAAACATTTAGTCATGCATTTTGAGGCTCAGGTTATGCATTTTTTATAAATAATTATAAGATAAACAGGTTAATTACAGGTTTTATAGGTATGGGGTGATTATGGACACCTCACCCGGATCGGACACAAATGTACTTTGATGCCTGTAACACCAAAACAAAAATTCCTATCAACACCACATCTTTTGCATAACTAATTTGGATAATGGGACTATCGTTTGGGGTGGTACAAATCCCCAGATTTTCATTGTCCATTTTGTGAGGGGGGGCCATACATTTCAGTGAAAAAAATGTGCACTTTCAGAATATGCCTTCCCAAGCACCCTGTAGAATGTCTTGAAGGGTGGAATAAAAATTGTCACTTGCCACGTGACCAGCTTTTCATGAGCTTTCCAGTGCTGCAAAAAGAATATGAAAAAATTAATTACAATCCACAGCACAGCACCGTGAAGTGTAATGGGTAAAAAATGTCCAGAATCACCCCAGTTTACACTAATGAAATAAAATGTTCAGCAGCGTATGTTTTTAATGACTCCTAATTTATATTACCTTTACTAGTTACATCATTTTACATAACTCTGGTGACTTATTAAATATATATAATGTCTGGTAATTGTGGTAGATCCACACACTGCATTGATACTAGTGCGCATGGTAAGCTTGATTGCGTGCAGAGATGAAAAAAATTAGAGGGAACATTGCTGAGGACTACCAGTTAATACCTTTCAGAGCACAATAGTAGCCATCTACAACTGCAGCTGTAGATTGGCCAGAAAGGAAATGAGAGGAAGGCACAGATAGAAGGAAAGAAACTAAAGGAGGGCAGTTTGAAAATTAAAGATTTGTGCCAGACTCTGTCAAAAGCTTTTGATATGTAGAATGCAACAGAAAAGGTTTTACCAAAATCCTGAAAGGAGGATGACCAAAATTCAGATTGAGAAGAGAGGTGTTTAAGAATCTTCCTATTAAGGATAGATTCAAAAACTTTAGAAAGGCAAGAAATCAAAGCAATTGAATGATAGTTGGAGGGTTCAAAGCAGTCGCCCTTCTTTAGGACATGCTGAATGAAAACCTCCAGCAGTAAGGAAAAGTACAGATGAAAGGCAATGACAAGAGTTTGCATAGGCAGGGTATCAACACAGAAGCACAGTTCTTGAGAACAACAGAAGGAACACCATCAAGACCATATGCCTTCCAAGAGTTGACGCTAGATGGGGCAGAAAGAACATCTTTGGAAGTGATTCTAATTTCAGACATAATTAAGTCAGAGGAGATGGAAGAACAGCACTGGAGTCATCCAGGGTTGAGTTGGAGGTGAAAGTTTCACCGAAGAGTTCAGCTTTGTCAAGAGAAGAGAGAGCAACTGAATCATCAGAATGGAAAAGAGGGAAAGAATAAATAAAGTTGCTGGAGATGTTTTTAGCTAGATACCAGAAAGAGTGAGAAATAGAATTGGATAGGTTTTCATATTTCTGTCCAATGAAAGAATTTTTGGCGAGTCAAAGAACAGATTTTGCATGATTCCAGCAGAAATATAAACTTAGTTAGAGTCAGAAGTTGGATGTATCAGGTCATCCCATAAGTAATGTAATTTTTTTACCTTTATTTCCAAGGAAAAAAACTACTACAAAATAAATTTTAATCAATATATATATATATATATATATATATATATATATATATTTTTTTTTTTTTTTTTTTTAAGTTCGGGAAGAACTGATTCGCCTCTATTTAAAAGGGCATATCTCAGCGGAAAAACAAAGAAAAAGTGAGAGGAAAGACAGAGGAAAAAGAAAGGGTGGAGGGGACAGTCGAAGTGGAAAAAGACCAAGGATGACAAGGACTGCAGGGTCGAGCCCCATCATCCTTGGGTGCTAGGGCCGGGAGGGCGCATGTGAAACCTCCAGGAACAAGCACGTACAAACGAGCACAAAGAGCACGAGCTTAGAACCCCCTTGCGGGGAGTATATATGAGCATGAGCTTAGAACCCCCTTGCGGGGAGTATATATATATATATATATATATATATATATATATATATATATATTATATATATATATGCACTAGAATCACAAAATAACACGTGACCTTATTAATAAGCAAACAACCACAAGGAAAAGGAAACACAAAGTCCGAGCGCTTTCGTGATATATTCACATTATCAAGGAGGAACAGAAAATAGGAAATGTGAATATATCACGAAAGCGCTCGGACTTTGTGTTTCCTTTTCCTTGTGGTTGTTTGCTTATATATATATATATATATATATATATGAAAATTATTTCACGAAGGTAACACGTGAAAAATATTTATGATGAATAAAACCACGAAGGAAAGGAAACACAAAATGGTGCTCAAGCGCTTTCGTCTAATGACATCCTCAGGAACACTGAGGATGTGTTCCTGAGGATGTCATTAGACAAAAGCGCTTGAGCACCATTTTGTGTTTCCTTTCCTTCGTGGTTTTATTCATCATATATATATATATATAATATATATATATAGGGTGTGACCGTTGCCCTCCAAAAATCAAAAAATGGTCCTACAATGCTGTTCAAAGTTTTAGTGTTGTGTATTTATCTCGGAAACACCCCTGTAAATTTTCTTGGAGATCGGTGCATGTTTAAGCTAGCACCGTCGTACCAGCAAGTATTGCTATTTCAGCTTATGAACTTCATAAATAAATGTGAAAATAGCACATTTTATCAGATTTTCATTTCCAGGTCTGGAACGCTGACCCACAAATTTTCCACGTATTATTTTATTGCATTTAATTTTAATGATGCTCTTTTCTTTTCCCTTGACAGTGATTTGATGTTGTGAATAGAGAATTTAATCATGGATACATGGCAAGATGATGAGTATGTCAGAATGTTATTGGGCACCGTACCCCGAGAAGAAGAAAAGGAAATAAAGGGCTGCAAACTGCCAACTAATAGGCAGGTCTTACTATGTCTGTTAGCAAACCTTCAGGATATGCATTGGGACCAGGCTTTATCTGCCACCATTGACAATGTGCTTTTGCATTACCAGAAGGCGAATGTCCCGACCATTACAGGCAGGAACAATATTGGCTGTGTGATTAAAACTTACTATGACAAAGACTACATGATGCTTATGAAAAAGAATGAGGATAGAAGACGGGCTGATGATCCTGGAATTATGAAGTTTAAATCAGAATTGAGCCTGATGATGAAATTTTATAAGAACACAGTATTGAAAGACATGGTGGCTGCGAAAAAGGGGAAAACTCAGGCCGAACAAGATGCCATCGATACTGACATACTCTTTATGAAAAGCATGCTAAGTGACAGAGTAGCTACCTACTCTGGGGTAAACAAAGTACTCACAGAAAAGGTTCAGAAGCGACAGAAAAGGCAGATGCGAGAAGAGAAGCGACAAGAGAGAGAGCAATGTGATCATGCTGAGAATGTACAGGCTGATATTGATTCACCTATTAGCTCTGATGAGGACGATGACATTGATGAGGCCAGCACTGCTGAACCAAAGAGAAAACATCGGAGAACAGTGAAAGAGGGAGTTTCAATTTTTGTGCCCCATATTATTCTGAAGTCGGCAGAACTTGTTTCATGCAGTGTTCGAAACAACATCTCGCCGACCCAGCTGAGTGCAATTGTGTACTCCCTTGTATCTGCATGTGGTGGAGATACATCAAAGCTGAGTCTAAATGCAAGGATGGCCCACCGATACCGAGCTTCCATCGTGTCAGAAATAAGTTTAAAAATCATGGATGAATGGCAACCATCAGACAAAGTACTGGTGCACTGGGATGGTAAACTTATGGACACACTGGATTCCAAAGGCACTGATGACCGCCTGCCCATTCTTGTGTCTGGTGTCAATGGCACAAAGCTTCTTGGAGTCCCACCTCTTCCGCATTTGACTCAAAAAGCTGGCCTGGTTCAAGGAGACTTGATATCAACAGCAACCAAACAACTTCTGGTCGATTGGGAGTGTGAACAGAATGTCGTTGGTATGGTTTTCGACACAACTTCATCCAATACAGGTAAACCTATTTCAAACATCAGCGTGAATTTATCACGACATTAATACCAAAATACAGTGAATGATTTAACAGAAATCTGCAAAAAGCATGTGCCTGAAATGGTGGCCTTAAACTACAATTACATTTTTTTTTCAGGACAAAAAACAGCTGCTTGCGTCTCCCTCCAAAAGGAATTAGAGCGTGCCGTATTCTGGTGCGCCTGTCGCAGGCATGTGGGCGAAGTCATCCTAGGTGTTTGCTGGGATTGCTTGAAAGTGGAGGGCTCTTCAAGTCCAAACATAATGGTTTTCCAGAGGTGAGTCATAAGCTTTACAAAATAACAAGGAATATTATTATCTAATGAACAAATTTAGTGGAATTTCTTTTATTAGACTTATAAGATATACTAACACCAAGCAAATGATTGATCATATCAATCTTAATACCCCTAAAATAATATTATAGATTAGTATGAAATACAATAATCCCAATAATTGCATTTCTAGGTTCAAGAACCATTTCTCTCAACTGGCGTACAATGAAAAAAAGAAATACTACTACCCTGCAATGCCTGGATTGTTTGAAGAGCGCCAGCAGGAGATGGCTGACTTCTTCCATGAATCTCTAGCCCAACCATTTACACGTGGCGACTACAAGGAGCTGCTTGCTTGTAACTAAAGGATCCGAGCCAGTGAACTTCACAATGGTCTACCCTGGCGCACTTCACAAAGCAAGGTGGATGGCTAAACTGCTCTATACCCTCAAGATTGTTCTTTTGTCAGGCCAGATCAAAGAGCAGTTTCCCAAAGCTGAGGTTGTGACAAAGTCAAATCAGCAAGTTAGAACGGTTTGCTGTGTTCACAGTCGCTGTTTATGTCCCATGGTGGATTGTTTGCCCCATTCCAGCAAGTGCGCCACTGAATGACTTGAATTTGGTCAAAACCTTGGCTGAATTTGCCCCATATGACGCCACAATAGTTGACAAAGCACGTGTGGCACTCGGTAGACACACTTGGTACCTAACTGAGGAGTTGGTCCCACTGGCTTTGTTCTCGTCCCAAGTACAAGAAAGGACAAAAGGGGAGATGAGGAAGGCCCTTCTTTGCCATGAAGGCACTGAAGTTACTAAGAGAGTGGGGCTCAATCATGGGGGCTATGGAAAGCCATATCTTCCCCCTGTCCCAGAAAGTGGCACTGCCCTGGTGGACCTAATTGGGCCTGACTCAAGCCGGTTCTTCACCATTTTAGGCATGCCCTATCAGTTTCTCCACAGTCCAGCCAGTGAATGGGCGGATCATGACGACTACCTGAACATGAAACGGGTTGTGGACAAGCTTCAGGTCGTCAATGAGGCTGCAGAGCGTGGTGTAAAACTTTGCCATGACTTTCTTAATGTTGCCAGGGATGAGGAGCGCTTTCAAGAAGTCCTTCAAGTAGTTGAAAATGACAGACTCTGCGTTCCTAATCAGCGCAAATGATCATCTGTTTCCGAACAGAAATCATGGTTTCTTGCTCTAGAGAAATAATACCTTGTGAATATATGATAAAACCCCTTAATGTACCATGAGAGAATAAGAATGATTAACTTTTTGTGTTAGTGATAACAGCTTTTAATTAAAACAGGCAAATGATTTGTGTTAATATCCCTTATGATGGTTGTGTAATCTCATATATAGGCGCGTATGCCGTATAAGCAAAATCGCTATTTTTCAAATTGCTGGTGCTCACTCGAATATGCATGAATCTTCAAAAAATTGCACGTGGGTATTTTTTATGTCAATATGCAACACCAAAATTTTGAACAGCATTGTAGGACAAAGTTGGGGCAACTGTCACACCCTAATATCCATCTCATAATTGTAAGGTTAGTGAAAAATTCACTTAATTTAGAGCTAGCATTTTTGGGCTCTTGTGGCATAATTTTCTGGGGTGCTGCGTGTCTTTTCTACTCGTTTGTGGAATGTGGTACTTACAGGGTGTAGTTTTATAGAGAGCTCTCTTGTAATTCAGTTTGGTTGTTTAGATACAAGATTGTTGCATCGTGCAATAGGGCAGGTTGTGTTGTTGTTGCAAGGTTTAGAAAGACCATAAATAGTGCCCCTTTTGTTTTTATCTTAAGTTCATGCAACTGAGGCCTAAGGTAGGCCCACATCGAGTCAGCAACTCTGAGGTAGGACCTAATAGGACCTCCAAGTCCGTAAGTTTTTAATCTAGCTTAACTTGGGCTGTAGGTTGAACTGGCCCTTCAGAGCTTGGCCATTCACGGCTCAGCTGGGATTTTGAACCCAATAAAAAAAATAAAATAATAACTCAGAAAAATGTACCCTTTGTAGAGCTGTGGTCAGAATTTAGTGATCCTAGCCTTTTTATAAAAGATGGGGGGTGCATTTCAATGAAATGGGGAATGCTAGGTTAAGTAAGTTAATCAATGAGAACATTCAAAAGCTGTATAGGTCAAAGCCCTCTTTAAACATTGTGGGTCCAGGAAATGCCAGCCCAATGTGAAAAATAGTTTAAAATGCTGATCAGTGGTAAAAAATAATTTAAACATCTTTTATTGTAACATACGTAATATTAGAAATAAATTTAATGAATTCAAGGTGATAATTTATTCCAGGAACTACGATATAGTTGATATAACCGAAATGTGGTTAAATACCATGACTCAGGACTTGCTAGGGGAACTTGGTATAGCAGGTTTTAAACTTTTTACTAATAATAGGTTACATAGGATTGGTGGTGGTGTTTTGTTGTACAGTAATACCTCGCTTTACGATATCCCGGGTTTACGAATTTTATTTTAAACAAAATAAAAAATAAATAAAGTTAAAAAAAAACAATATTAAACGTCAAAAATAAATCATACACGTCAAAAATAAGTACATATCGTTCATGCGTGCGTTTGTTCACTCTGGCGGAGCATTTTTATCGTCAGTTTGTATCATTGCGTTGAAGTGAGAGGTTGTTATTGATTCACTCTTGCGCTCACTACGCATTTTTCAAGAGTCCTCCATCCACGACTGCATCTATGAGTGCGTCTCAAGGTGCTTCTACGAGTGAGTCAAATAAAAATTAAACTTTCTGTCTCTTTTTACATATATCTTTGCTTTGTTTTACATTTCATTAAACCATTGCTGCATAAATTATCATTTTATTACCTTTTCTTGCGATTTTTTTTTTAATAAATTTGTTCCAAGAACGTATCCCTTAATATAACATTAAGCCTATGGAAAATAATGCCTCGCTTTACGATGCCTCACTTTACGATTGGACGCTGGGAACGCAATAATTCGTAAAGCGAGGTATGCCTGTACATTCATAATTCCCTTAAGGCTATCGAGGTTAAGATAGATTTCCCAACAGCAAATAATGCGATATGCGTTGAAGTTACGGCATGTAGTATTAGCTTTAATCTTGTTGTTGTTTATAGACAAAGCTAAGTGATTCAACTTGTGTCCAATTGGAATATCCTGTGTGGTATTAAAATTGCCTACGCTTTCCATCCGAGAGAGATCAAATTAGTGGAGCCATAAAAGTTTTTAGTGTAGTATATTATACTCACCCAGTTGATGCTTGTACTTCTAAGTTACTCTCATACAAGTTTAAGTGTGTATATATTCTTTCTAGTACTTAGTCACAGTCCACAGGCTTCAATTGAGAAATTTGTTAATTATGTTATGTTATATGCTTAATGAGTTTGTTGAACCCATGTGCTATACTCTGTATACATTTTAGAACAAATATAAAATGCAGTTGCTAATAATTCAATTGTTTCATTCTTGAAACAAATTTACAATTAAATAAGTACTGGTAGTTACATATAACTACTCAAATCTCAAAACACACAGTTTACATCTAAATACGCAGCAATTTCTTAAATGCCACTTATACAGATAGAGTTTGGGCTTAATCTGATATGAAAATTTAAAAAAAATCCATTGAGGTGAGGGGGTAAAACTCCCCTTTAATAATACAAATTGTCACAACTTTTTACTCCTCAATTAAGCTGCTATATGTCTATATGATTGATAAAACTTCCAAATGCAATTTGAATCATATTTCTATCTCAATTAGGGGCTTAAGATATGGTAATTTGTAATTTTGGGGTCCCTGAGAACCCCCCAAAGTTGGAAGGGCCATAACTTTGGAACCATAAGTCTGATCAATCTGAAACTTGAAATTTTGGGTTTTTTGCTAGACAATGCAATACAACAAATTATAGGAAAATTGGAAGGGGTATGGGTGTAAAATTTCTTTTTTTTTTGCATGATCTGTGGGTAATTATTTTTCAAACTGCCATAACTTTCCTCCTGTTGGTCATAGCCCTATAAAAGTATACAGTTTTGGAACCAGAATGATCTGTAGATTCCAAACTTGACATCGTTTTTGATGTAGGATGAAAAATAAAAATTTTACTTATAAATGAATATTTGAGGTTACACCAGTCTGCATGAAAATCGATTTCTTTATTTTGAGTTGTGATTCTGAAGCAGTTCGCTGCGCTGAATTAAAAAATGCTACCAGTTTTTTTCTATCACCCACAGTTTTAAAGTTATTAGCAAAACAATTTTGGGGATTTGTAATTTTTACCTTTTTATCTTTAATTAATTTTGTTTTTCATATTTTCAGATAGATAATTCTGACATTACGTCTTTAAAATTTTAATAATGGCTTCTAGAGGATACCCTGTACCATAGTCCAGACATATTTTGTGATATTTGTGGTTGGTATGTTGTAAAACAAAGGACAAATGTAACGACCTTCATTAAGAGAGCTTATCATGCTTATTTTGGAATTAAATTAGGAGATCAAGACAAAAGTTGGGCTCCACACAAGGTTTGTCTTACGTGTGTTGCGGCACTAAGGAATTGGAGCAAAGGTAAAAAGAAGTTTGCCATTTGGGATCCCTATGGTATGGCATGAGCCTAGAAACCATACTGATGACTGCTACGTCTGTTCTTGCAATGTTAACCTCTTTTGGACGACTGGGTCGAATTTGTACCATTTCCAATACACACATTCATAACTTAACCCTACAAAATCTTCAGGCGTTAAGAGGTTAAAGGTTATAAATATGATGGTGGATTACTGCTGGTGTCTGCAATGAGATGAAGGGGGGTGAAGGGGGATGAAGGGGGTGAAGAGCGCTCAATCCAAGAGGAAGGGGGTGAAGAGCGCTCAATCCAAGAGGAAGGGGGTGAAGAGCGCTCAATCCAAGAGGAAGGGGGTGAAGAGCGCTCAATACAAGAGGAAGGTGGTAAAGACAAAGGAGATGAGACTTGTTTAGTTGAGAATAATGAATTAGAAGGCAATAGAGGAGAAAATCTCATTAAATGAGAGAAGAGCAGCTACAGAAGGACTACAAAAACAAAGTCACAAAATGGTAAGGAATTCAAACAAAATATTAAAAGACGTAAAGTTAGGTTTCATGAAGGATGTAATACTTATTGGTTACTATTCCTGTGCACAATTTGAAATCTGCAATGGTACTTTTTTTATCAAGTGACAGTAAATTTGGACAACTACTAACTCTCAAACAAGCTGTGAGAAAACAATCATTTTGTTCTGGTCAAGGTTACACAAAATGCAATTGTGCCTCAAACATTCAGACACAGTGCTGTTCAACACGATGTCTTTGTAAAAAACTCAAATCTGTGTCCTAGCTTAAACTGTAAAAACAAATAGGTTCTATGTGAATAATGTTTGAACTCTGTTTATATTTGTTTTCTGCAATAAACTTAAACTGTAATTAAATAAATATGAACCCAAACCAGCCAATTTCTTAAATTTTCTTAGATTTTTTTTTTTGCAGCATTTAACTAAATCAGGGTTGGTACCCAAAAACCCAGCAAAAACCCACATCAATTTACTTCTCAAACTTATTTTTAACTTGGTATTTTTTATAATATGGTTATGCAGTCTTATATATTAACAACTATAAACTAAAATTTCCAGAAACTATTTATTTGACATGTTTCATTATGAACCTTATATCTAATACTGTATCTAATTTATCTATCTTCTAATTGGCTACCTATATCTAAAAATAGATCATGTTTCTTTTCAGCTTCATAATTTACATAATTTAAGTGGTACCTAATATTGATTATATTGATCAGTATGTTCAGCATCATTTGACCTTAGGTGGTGGTAGATTCGAACCAACATTTCTGCCTTTTCTTTCCCTAACCTATTTCACATTTTACTCCATACCAAATGTTGAAAAAATCTTTCCAATGATCCAGAACTGGCCAGACAACTATGAATAGATCTTATAAATTTAGCAAAACCTAATGGTAACCTGGTCTCTTTTTTTTTCTTTTATTTCAACAATTCTCCACCAATTACTAGCTGATGTAGAGCTCACTATACAGGGTATACATAAAGTCAGGATCTATTTTCGTGAAGCACTTGGAAATTATATGGAATTCAATCATAAAATGACAAATTGGTGACATTTATTAAATAATTAAGAGTAGGATTCGACGTGATGCCCATCAGTATCCCTGCACAGCTCAAATCGTTCCACAGCATTTCTAAACACATTCTGGAGCATTTGCGGGGTTATGTTATCTGCAGCAGTTCGTATACATGTACGTAAGTTTTCAAGACTCGTAATCTTTGTCTGATAGACGTGCGATTTGATAAAGCCCCATGCAAAGAAATCTAAAGGGGTTAAATCTGATGATCTCGCTGGCCAAGGTCTGTTGCTTCCACGTCCGATCCAGCGATTTGGAAAACGTCTATTTAGATAATCCTGAACAATTTTGGCATAGTGACAAGCAGCACCATCATGTTGATAGACGATGGTACTAACAATCCTATCCCCGTCGTCTATCAACATTAGGGTGCCACTTATTTGGGGTGTTTTTCATTTTTGGGGAATTTCTATCAGGACGGGCGCATTTCTGGTGTCATTCCGTCTAAAAACATTGTGTGTAAAATATTTTTGAAATAAAATAATAATTAGAACTGCCTCAACGAGGTCAAAGTTTATACTTTTTGTCGAAAAGTACTCATGGCGTTCTGTTATCATGTCAGTTTTCGTTTCGATAGCTGCTGTAGTTTCTGAGTTGAAAAATGATAACAGACAGACAGACGGACGGTCAGAGTCGTTGGTTTAGTCTTCCGCACTGGTGTACAGAAGACTAAAATGAGGTATTATACAGGGTGTAACACGAGTTTATCCAAATATTGATACAGGCGAAAGAACATGTTATTCTAAGTAGAAAATGGGTTGGGACGAGTTTTGCCAATACTAACAGTGTTTCATTCTCTTTTTCAGTGAGTTCTGAAATGACGTGATGGCTTCGGCAACAAGATCTAAAACAGCAGTATCTCCTGGGGACCGTGGACCACAGCATCACAGGAAGCATGCTGCCTACGGGAAAGCAGGTGCTTCAGTACTTTTTCCACCTTCACCTTGACGTCAAGAAGCCGATCAAGGAAGCAGCCGCTGAGACAGTGACCGCAGTCAAGGAATTCTGGGAGCGGTCCCGTATTCCTACGCAGAAAGACCAACGCGCAAGGGACAAGTTCTCCGAATGTACGAGAAGTGGCGGGCTCTGAACAAGAACTCGAAACGGCGCACTGTGACCCAAATCAGGAACGAGGCCGAGTTCCTCTCATCCCTTGACCGCCTCTTCGACATCGCACACGAACAGGCGATGTCGATGATCACAATCGAAGAGGACAGGGAGTTCCTGACGGGACAAAGGGCCGAGGTGCGGCGCGGCCGCATCTCCTCCACACGTGACATGACGCTGCACACTGAGGAGGAGCGTGCGAGGAGACAGGAAGCGGAAAGGAGCCGCCGGCAAGATGATGAAAGGGCGAACAGAGAGAGCCGAGAACTCGTCGAACTGGCATCGAGCTCCAGCTCAGGTGCAAGCAGCCCGACTCGGTCACCGACACGGCGTCGTCGCCGAGAAGAAGAGGAAGAGCTCTCTCTCCCGGGCCCGTCCACGTCGAATGCAGAAGCATCTACGACCCCTTTACCACCCAAGCGATTCCGCGCGTCAAAAAAGATGATCACCCCTGATCTCTCCGCAGCGATGGATCGGACGAAACTTACCGACCGAGAAGGTGTTTTTTTGCTGTCGGCGGCTGCGAGGAGCTTGGGCCACGACCCTGAGGAGCTGGTCTTGAACCGCGAATCCTCCCGCCGCGACCGAGCAAAGTTCCGTGCTATGGCAGCAGCGGAAATGAAGGCAGCCTTCCATCCTACTGTGGCGCTGACGTTCCTGGGACGGAAAAATCGTACCAGCGGCTGACGGAGGCCCTGCTGAAGATCGCCTTCCAGTTCTGGTGTCTGGGGAGAACGTCGACAAGCTTCTGGCTGTGCCCAGCCTCCCCGACGGCACCGGCCGCGCCATGGCGGAAGCCATCCTCTCTGCCCTCGAGGATTGGGACATCAAGGGACGGATCTGTGCCCTCTCTTTTGACACCACCGCCTCAAACACAGGACTCTCAGGAGGAGCTTGCTATATCATTGAGCAGAAACTCGAGAAGACAGTGCTTCATTTGGCTTGCTGCCACCACATCCACGAACTGGTGTGCGAGAAGGCATTCACGGCGTGCCTCAGTCCCTCTGGTCCTGACATCCTCCTGTTCAAACGATTCGCCGCCCAGTGGGATTTCATCGATCAAACCAAAGCGAAGCCCTTCGAGGATGGAACCATGCCGCAGCACCTGAAGGACGCCCGCGACGACCTGCTGATCGAATTCAGCCGCCTCCTCGATGGTCAACATCCACGTGATGACTACAGGGAACTTCTGGAGCTCTCTGTAATTGTGCTGGGCGGTCCGAACAAGCGGGGTGCCCGGTTCGCTCGTCCCGGCGCCTTCCATCGCACGCGCTGGATGGCAAAAGTCATCTATGCCATCAAACTGTTCCTGTTCCGGGAACAGTTTCAGATGTCGTCAGGCGAAGCGGCTGGAATCCGGCGATTCACCATCTTCGCCGTGTCCATCTACGTGACGGCCTGGTACAAAGCGCCGCTCCCGGCAACGGCCCCAGCCGCGGACCTCGCGCTGCTCAAGGCCCTCGTCTATTATCCGGACTCAGCGGTGGCCAAGGCGACGGCGACAGTCTTCGCCAGGCACCTATGGTACTTGAGCGAGCGCCTCGTCACCCTGGCCATCTTCGACGAGGGTATCGACTTGGCGACAAAGCGGGAGATGATTAAAGCGATGGAAGAAGAGGAAGGATCGGAGGATCCCCCGCGGCGTATCAATGTGGACCTGTCCACCGCCTCAATCGCCAACAATACATTGGCCAAGTTCACAACGACTACATCAAAGGAGTTCTTCAAGGTTCTGGACATCAGCACCGCCTTCCTGCTCAAGGATCCGAAGGAGTGGCGGACGGACCCAGCCTTCATCGCCGCATCCCGCCGAGTCCAGGCCCTTCAAGTTGTCAATGACTTCACAGAGCGCAGGGTGGCGTTGATGCAGTCTTTCAACCTGGCCCTTACCAAGAGTGAAGACCAAAGGCAGTTCCTCTTACAAGTGGTCGAGAAGCACCGCTGTGACTTCCCAACCGCCCGCAAGTCCACCGTGACCTCTGCAAAGTAGGCAACAATGAGAGGGAGATGGGCGCCCATGATACCCCCCCCCCCCCCTTGAGGGGCTAATACTCGAGTTGAGGGGGACCTAGAGTTGAAAGTATGAAGTCCAGTTATATGGTTTAGGTCAAGATTAGTAGCTTGAACAAACTAGAAGTGATATTTTATTTGCTAGAGGCATAGAACATCATGATCTAAAATTTCTACTTTTCGAGAAAATATACAAACTTTGACCGTATTGAGGCAGTTCTAAATATTGTTTTATTTCAAAAATATTTTACACACGATATTTTTTGACAAAATGGAACCAGAAATGCGCCCGTCCCGATAAAAATTCAAACTTTCGAAAATAAGTGTCACCCTAATCAACATGATGGTGCTCCTTGTCACTATGCCAAAATTGTTCAGGATTATCTAAATGGACGTTTTCCAAATCGCTGGATCGGATGTGGAAACAACAGACCTTGGCCAGAGAGATCACCAGATTTAACCCCTTTAGATTTCTTTGCATAGGGCTTTATCAAATTGCACATCTATCAGATGAAGATTACGAGTCTTGAAAACTTACGTACACGTATACGAACTGCTGCAGATAACATAACCCCGCAAATGCTCCAGAATGTGTTTAGAAATGCTGCGGAACGATTTGAGCTGTGCAGGGATACTGATGGGCATCACGTCAAATCCTACTCTTAATTATTTAATAAATGTTACCACTTTATCATTTTATGATTGAATTCCATATAATTTCCAAGTGCTTCACAAAAATAGATCCTGACTTTATGTACACCCTGTATTATCTTTGAATAAATAAGGAGGAAAAATTAGTGCGTCTTTTAAGCGGAATGCATAATATCCTACCATGTATTCTGAATTTATTTCAATCAGCCATTCTTCAGCCTCTTCCTCTTGAACTCTATTCAGTTTTTGTCCTGAAAAATAATCGAACTGTGTGGAAACAAAAATAAAGCTAATAATAGAGATTATATAATTTATGTTATGGTATCTAATTTATGCTAATTGTTATCTAATATGGCAATGCCAGATGATTTGATTCAGATTAGAGAAAACTCTTCTGCCCATACAGTTGAGTTACCTATGTTTTATATATTGATAGTAGTTAAGCATTTAGGTCCTATTTACCTTCATACTTTGGGTCAGTTATATTTGCCAAAAGATGACATGGCTCCATAGCTTTTGTAAATCTCTTAATAATATCTTCTTTGTATGGAGCTAATTTTTCATCTTAAATTAAATTGAGCCAAATTTCAACAGCATCAGATAATGTTGTATTATCAGCCTACAACTGTAACAAAAAAAATAAAAACTATAGTTATACCGTGTGACCACAAAAATTGTCCCTGTTTTTAATCGCTTATTACTCAGTCATTATTGCAGCTTCACAAATGAAATGAAAAGCATTCGAAAGAGAACATTTTAAAGTTTTAATTTATTCTACATGTGTTCAAAGTGACGTCCCTGGACATTCTTACATTTCACACAACGGGAAAGGAAGTTATTTATTACATTTTCCAAAACGCTGCATTCAATGGACTGTACACTCTCTACCACCGCTTGCTTTAATTCTTCGATAGAGGATGGCTCTTGTCTGAATACTTTGTCCTTGACAAATCCCCAGAGAAAAAAGTCCATAGATGATAGATCGGGAGATCTTGCGGGCCAGGGAAACTGCGAGCGATGAGAAATGAATCTTTGTTAAAAAAATCTTGTTAAACATTCTAGTGATTGCCTAGTTGTGTGGGCTGTTGCTCCGTCTAGCTGAAACCACTTGTTACTGCAGTTTTCTTGTTCAAAATCAGTGTTCAGCATTTCTACATATCTTTCTGAAGTTACTGAAAGCGGTCTCCTTGTCTCTGGGTCCTCAAAAAAGTAAGGACCATAAACCTTGCTGCTACTCAAACCACACCAGACAGTAACTTTTGGTGAATGCAGAGGTTTCTCCAAGTGTATATTTGGCTTGTTTTGTGACCAACACCGGTAATTCTGTCTGTTGATGAACCCATTGAGATAGATGTGGCATTCATCACTGAATATTATGTCACTTAATCTTATCTGGTTTTGTTCAATTATTGTTTCAATGCGTTCACAAAGCATCAAACGACGCTGGTAGTCTTGTTCGCTAAGCTGTTGCAAACACATAATTTTGAATGACTTCATTCTCAAATCCAACGTGATTATTTTCCGAATGCTCTCCCGTTTGATTCCTGTCACAGCTGATAGTCGTCTCACAGATTTCTTGTTGTCCATTTCAAGCTGATTTGCGACTGAATCAATGTTTTCAGCGGTTCGCACACCTTTGCTGCGCCCAGAGTTGCCTTTATGCATGTTCTTGATTGAGCCGTGATGTTTCCATTTTGCGAAAATCCTGCGAATCGTTTTAGGATCTATGGTCCTTTGCTGACCGTATTGTCGTCTGAAAGACCATTGGGTGGCAACTACCGAGCCATGTTTGATCATCTCTTCTGCGATGAAAACACGTTGCATGTCCGACAAATAACCCATGATTGTGGTGGATAAAACTGTCATTTTTTTATAAGTACTGATTTCGTATCCAGGATATCGAAAAAATTAAATAAAACTTTTAAATATTCTTTTTTGAAAGCTTTTTATTTCATTTGTGAAGCTGCAATAATGACTGAGTAATAAGCGATTAAAAACAGGGACAATTTTTGTGGTCACACGGTATATGGCTGAATGAAAACATCTGTAAACATTTAGAATTATGAAGTTAGAATTTATTTTTTGGTGTTACAAGTTACAACACATACAAAATGAAGTGTATTTTAATTATTTATTAGTAGTGCTTTAGTACAGGATTCTATAAATAAAATGTGCACTATAAGTCTACAAAATATCTTGAAATTAATATTGGTATTTAAAGTTAAGTAATTTTAACTGCATAATATAAACACACCTTATCTAGAGCATTTCCAACAAGTTAGAGTTGTGACTGTAAATTGATTGCCTCTCTCTGTATAGATAAGTTATCTATCAATTTTCTGATGTGATCAATGTCTTCAATATGCTCTCCTCTTATTTCTATATATAGAGAGTAATTTGACAAATAGGTTTTTATGCATTCTAACTGAGAATTCCATCTGGTTTCATTTGGTAGTTGCGGCATCATACCTCCTTTCTCCATTAACCAACCCTAAAATATAAATTTTTATTACAAATATTGCTGGATTTGACAGCATAAATAAATAGCCTATGCAATTATTAATGAGTCGTGAATTAGGATTCACACTGGTGACAGTGCTAATGCTAACATTGACAGTGTAATGCATAAAAGTAAAGCTGACAGTAGCTAATTTATTGTATTTTTTTTTAGCTTACATGAGGTTGGTGATGGTTTCAGAAATATTTGTTAATTTCTACAACATGCTTGAGAACTGATTTTGGGGACACATCTTTTTCTACCAAGTTTAGATGGTGTGCTGAACAGCCATAAGTAATAAGACTGTATATAGTTATCCTCCTTAAGAATTTCTCTCATTCTTATCATTTTGTTTTCATTATCAGTGCATAGAGAAAATACCTGAAAATAAAAGGTCTTATCTCATAAGGAACTGAGCATTTGAGTATACCAAGGCAGAGAATTACATTCAGTTTATAACTAAAATAAAATGTATCTACAAAATAGTTATACTTACATCAATGCCATATATTTCTTTAGTTTTTGTTATTGCTTCTCTAGCTAACTGTGCACAATATTCTGCTGTCATTTTTGTACTTCCAGCATCTACTGCTGAAATCAGATATAGCTTTTTTCATTATGAATACTGTGCGCAATAATAAGATCATTACCTACTGAACTCCAGCCATCTTGTATAAGGGTAATGGTACAATCATCAAGATTAAGGTCATTCTTCATTTCATGGATTACTTCATCATTAACTTTTATTAACAGATCAGATGCCAACCTTTTCCTGTTTGGTGGTTCATATCCTGATCGTAGACCTTTGATTAATTTTATAGATTCTTTATTTTCTAAAATGTTGAAGGGTATGTTAGCTGAAAAAAAGAACCTTGTAACTTGTAAATCTAATTCTTCCTTTTGGTCCACAGTCATTCTTACCACAAATGGTGTAATTGATCTTTGCCTTTTATCATGCTTTATTGGTGTTGAATGACAGAATGTGGATGATGAAGAACCTGCACTGGTCACTCATTTCAGGCACATTTTCACTTATAATCTTTGGATCATCTTTGCCAGAAGCCAAAGTTGGAGGAAGTGAATCAGTTTCAACTGATGCTCCAAATTCGAGTCTCGGCATACCTCTTGTCTCATTTTCAAAACATTCCACTTTTCTTTTACCACATTTCTCTAGATGTTTCACTCTCAATTTTTCAAGTGATACTTTCTTTGCAATAATTGCATAGTAATCTAGTAGGCTGATCACTTAATAAAGTCACCTCATCCCATTAGCTAGCTTTAGATCTTCCACCTCTATAACTCTGAGTTTGGCATCTTAAAAATTTAAATTTGAGTTAGGTCTAAATAAAGCTGAAATCTGCTGTTAAAAAATAAAGGAAAGATCAAAAATTAAAATGGAGAAAATTCTAATATGTCATTATTATCTCTCATATCTGAACTTTCTGTGAAATAAAGATGTCTTTTTAATATATATTGTAGATTAGATAAATAAATGAATAAAATAATTGATAGATTAGGCACTACATAATTATTGAACCTTTCTAAAAAAAATTTCAACCCATCAAAAAACAAAAAACCCAGTTGGGTTGGGTTTTTGGTGAAAAACCTGGGTTTTTGCCAACCCTGAACTAAATGCCTAGTAATATTAGTCATTTAATGAAATGCCTAAATCCAGTAGGCATTTATTAAAGGGCCTCCTTTTTTCCATCTTTTAATTAAATCCCTGAATTAAGAAATTGCCACTAACATACATATATATATATATATATATATATATATATATATATATAATATATATATATATATATACTGGGTGGACAAAAAAAACCTAGACACTTTTGTTTTTCCTAAAAATTTCATACTCAGGCTAATACACCTAAATTAGTACAAGATATAGCCAATAGTATGGTTATCATGTGCTGAAAACCTCAGTTAATTATCTTTGGCTGTTTCTTATAAAAAATTTAACTTGATGAAACAAACAGCAAGATTTTGTGAAGCTGACTATGCCCTTGGATCTGTCAGATATTCACTACAAAACAAGCAGTTTGCACATGCGCACCTAAGACGATAAGTGGCCACATGGCAAATTGGTAGGCTAGCAGTGTCAGATTTCTTTAAGAAGTGTTGGCTGATGGAATGTTTTTCTTATTCTTTTTTTCTTGTGGTGTTAATTAAAATTCTATCTTAATGGTTTTAAGTAAAGAAGACTTAGCTGTTATAAAGGTGTGTTTTGCCGAGAAGGGATGGAGTGCTAGAATAATAATTAGGGAATTCCCTGGAAAAAAGTATAGTACAATATGTAATAAATAAAATTAGACAATCAGGGTCAACTGACAGAAAACGTGGCAGCAGTCATCTGCGTACTGCTCAGACTTGAGAAAATGAAAGGTACATTGAAGAGCATGCATTGTCACAAGAAAATAATAAATAACTATCTTAAACTTTGGAGGGTCTTAACTTTCTAGATTTTGACTATTGTATTCACTGGAATTCTTCTCACTTGTTTATTTCCCAATTTATCTGGACAAGACAATATGTTCACACACTTAATGAATTTGCATGCAATAGCTTAATTAAAGGTTTATAAGCCAAAGCTGCGAAAAAAGGGTACACACTGGCAATGCTTTAAGTAATTTGGACTCATGCACAACACTGGATTGTCTGCCTAGAAGGAGCATTAAAATTCTGGATCCAAAGTGCTAAACTTCAAAAACATACCTCCTGGCTTCAGTAATAGACTATGATCATGCCTTTTCTTAAGTTCAACAGGGACTATCAGAGCTAAATACTGGACTAGGTTTTAAGACTGGTCCAGAGCTGTTTCTACTAAGATGCCCTATTTTAATGATTTGAGCACTTTTTCATTAATTATATACAGTATTTGCTATGCTTGACTAGACTGACTTAATTAACACTTAACTAGAGGCTGCAAAAACTGAGTAGCTGTAAAAGAGAAAAAAAGTGAATTTTAAAATAAAAAACTCAAGAAATGGGAATCAGCAAAATCCTACAATACACTCAGACCCCACTAATTTGACATATTTAGGACTCTACTCTTGTCAAAATACCCAAAGGGTCCAAATTATGGCAAAGTTTTGAAATTTGTTGGATATTTCAACATTGTTGAAATATAGGGGTTTTCCCAGCAACTTCAGTGGGTAATTCATTTATGAAGAAAATACAAATATATTTTGGAAGCTTGGTGAAATAATGGGGATATTTCATCAAGCAAGGGTTCACACACCTTGCCTTGAGGAAGGCTGATCGCAGCATCTCTAGATGATGCTTAAAGATAATTTTTAGTAAATAAATACTCTTGTATGAATGCGTTACGTATGCTAAAAGGTACCTTAAAATTTTTTTCAATATAAAATATAAATGGCAGACAGGTGTCTAGAGTGCAGGTTTGACTGTGTGTGCAGTTCAGATGTACCACATGGTGATTGCTGTGTAATTCAATTATTTTTTCGTGTAATTCAACTATTTTCACCAACTCTTCTGAAATTTGCCTGATATTTTGATATGCAGAAAAATAGCCAAAATACTGAGTGTTGATTTAGCAGGGTCTAAGTGTAATACAATAAAATAGTATTCAGACCTCCAAAGGCTGAAAACAATCGGTGATTTGTGGCTCACTGGATCCATAATAAACCTTGGTATAACTGTCTGACACTATGCAGGTAAAGCAAGTTTAGTCTTTGCAGTTACCATGTTGTGTTCTTCAACCATTTGACCCACCCTGTTCAGATGAGTCAATGTCCTTGGACATATCTCTCTTGATACCCATGGGTATCAATTCCTCCAATACCTCATTCTTGACTTTGTTGTTCCTGTATTCAACTTTCTTCTCAACTTTTCCCACAATGATAAGATCTTCAACAAGAAGGATCGAGAGAAAGTAATTCTTTCTGAGAGCAAAATAGAGCGAGATGTTCACCACAAATCAGCAAAAAGTTAACTGGTGCCTGGACAGAGTCAGATCGTGATGTTGAAACTCAATCCTCATATGTCTGATGTCACATGGAATTTTCAGCAGCCATTCGAAAATCACTGATGCTCAATGGGGAATCCATGATGCATGTAGTACAGTGAATACCTCCCTTATTCAATTTTACTTTTTTAATTTGATTAGCATTCAGAGTCCAAATTATGAGAAAATTTCATACTTTCTCCAAAAAATGCAAAATAAGTGGAAAAAGTACAGAATTGAAATAGTAGAGAAAAATTTGTACACTGAACCCTCACTTGTTTGATATTTCCTGATAATTCTATACTTTTTCTGATGGATAGAATTAGTGAGAATTTCATGACCTTGGGAAAAATATCAACTTAGTCAAAAAATCACAAAATTACCCATGTGGTACCACATGTTGACCATTCCTGTACAGGAATACCTCGGATAAGACGGTTTCAAACAGGACGGATTGAATATTATAATATAAAATTAATTATTTAATGTAATATTTAAGATATTTATAAAAGGAATGTCAGTGCGATGATATATTAAGTTTCAAACAACCCGCGCGCGGTCTATACTACAAGTTTTTGGAAAAATTATAACATCAGAAATATTATAGAAAACATCAATCAAGCGTGGCTTGAAGTCACTGCGAGTAATATGCGAGCAGTGTGGAAAAATATTCTACCACATTGTGCAACTGATTTTCGTGGTTTCGAAAATCACATTGCAGGAGTTGCAACTGACATTGTTAGCATTGGGAAGGATCTTGGATTCGAAAATGTTGATGCACCAAATGTTATCGAGTGCATTGAATCGCATTCGAAAGATCTAGACAATGAAACTCTAATCAATCTAGAACAACAATGAGTTTATGAAGAAGAAGAAGCGAAAGAGGAAGATGCAGAAGCAGAAGACGTTCCTACAAAAGAATTTTCAACTGGTGATCTTGCATTCTTATTGTTTTATTTCACATTTAAACATGTTAAATCATTATAATTATCGAAAATAATCATACAAAAAACGTAATTTAAAATGTCTTGGAACGACCTACAGTATTTCCCATTAAAACATGCCTCGAACAGGGCGGTTTCAAACAGTGCGGCATGTCGGCGGAACGAATTAACCGTCTTATCCGAGGTATTCCTGTATATTCATGTCTACTCTGTGTCCCCTGCCCTGAGCTATGGCAAAACCATGGTGGCTGTTTGTTGATACAAAATTTATTATAAATGCTTATATATATATATATATGGAAAAACTATACGCGCTTACAACATGGTATCGTATGTGATACCTTTGTTTCATAATTAAATATAAATTATTAATTAATTAAATTAAATATCTATACAAAATTGGCTCGGGATTGGCGACATAGCCTAATGGGAATGAGATGATTGCCATACATACATAGAACCCGTATGTAGGCATTGGGTCTGTATAACTACGAGAAACATTTATTTCACGTGAACAAAATTTTCCATTTGCTAACTCATGTAAAATACAAGAGAGAAAGAGTCAACAACCTTTGCCAAATCAGCAATTTATACTAAAATATGAAGCTATATTAAGAGTGGCCTCGGGGCTGTTTATGTGCAGCGAACGCTTTAAACAGGGAAGATGTGCTTTTGTCTTCCCTAAAGTTCTGAGTGAATTCCTTATAATAAACTTAATACTCATAAAAGGCTAGGCCTATGCCTAAAAGTGTTTATATTATGACTGCCTATATTAATTACATCAAGTTAATTCGTCGCGTAACTCCATCGTGGCGGCCCTACACCGATGATCATAACGCCCTACATCGAAGCAAACCAAGGACCCAGCAAAATTAAGGTGGGACAATTTCTTTTCATTAACATATAGGCATCTAAAATCCTGATGCTAAAATTACCGTAATCAATTAAATATAAAAAGGTCCTTTAAAGACCTACATATTCATAACTCTCTAACGAAAAAACATAGGGCTTTTGTCGTTTAACTCTCCACTGAAATCTGCTGGAAATTTCCAACGGATGAGGGTATCAGGCAATCAACCCATAACCCTATATAGTTTTTTCATATGGTGGCCTGTGTATGGGGAACTAACCCCTCTAAAATTTACACTGACACACGCAGTGGCTAGGCTTAGCTCATTAGGCCTAACCCCAATTTCAACCATAACCCCACTATAGTTTTTTCATATGGTGGCCTATGCAACTGGGAACCAATCCCTTTACCTTTACACTAACCGAAAACAAAGGCTTGTTCATTTAACAGGCATAACTTATTTTAGGTCCTAAAAAAAAAATAGGCCCACAACATTAAACCTATTTAATAGGTCCTATTCTTCAAACTCAAAACAAAGCCTTGTTAATTTAACAGGCTTAACTCATTTAAGGTCCTATAAAATAATAGGCCCACCTAACTTTACCTTACATAATAGGCCTATCTCTTTACACTCAAGGCCTATCCTAACTAAAAACATTGTAAATTTTTAATTCAACCTGTGGCGCAGGTTATATAAAAAACTTATTTCAGTAATTTAACTCGCTCACCATCATAAAATTAAACTCAGAACTTTAACACTAACAACAATTATGGAAGACTTGGACAAAAGGGTAGAAAACCCAGACCAAGAAAACAAAACCACAGGCCTTAGGGCTATGGCACCATCTCAAAACTACAAAAAATTAATAAGAAAAAAATCGGCATGTAAAGGTGTCATCACCAAACTGTACAATGATTACAAACAAAAAGAACCTACAAGATATGATCTTGAAACAACATTAAATTCTATTACTCGTTACAAACAAGAAATTCTCACTAGATGAGACATAATTACAGAAATTGATGACACAATTGAACTAACAGATGATGAGTATTCTACTATCCTACTTGACAATGAAAGTTACATTACAAAAATTAACAACTATATTTCTGAAATTCAAAACCAACTTCATGAGTGCAAAAAACAAGACACAAATGAAAGCTTCTTAGAAGCTAAGAAATGCTTCATTTAGCCCTCCCAATGTGGCTGAGGGCAATGAACTAAAATCAAAATTGCCTACACTTGCAGTACCCACTTTTGAGGGTGACAGAGCCAAATTTCAATCTTTTATTGAAAAATTTCATAGCCTTATAGGTAATAAAAACTACATTACAGATGTTGATAAATTTAGTTATTTAGTGAACTATCTGAAAGGCCCAGCCTTAAGATTAGTGGAATCACTACCAGCCATAGGTACTTCTTATTCTGTAGCAATAGAATTACTTAACAGAAATTACATGAATAAGGATGAAATTATACATGATTTGGCTCTTAAAGTAATGAACATGCGAACCCCAAAAGACAACTATGGTGACCTCTTTGACTTTTACTGTGAGTTTGAATGTCTCATGGGACAACTTAAAAACAATAATTTAAACATTGCAGAAACAGCTTGGATCATTCAAGCTGTTGTTTTTGAAAAGCTCCCTTCTAAAGTCAAAGAGATATTTCATCAGAGGACAACTGACATATACCCTAGCCTTAATAACTAAGAGAAGATTTCCCAACTGTACTTGCACTTTACAAATCAAGTTACACACTCCCAAAATTTAACACAGCACAAGAAAAAACCAACAATGCAGAAAACCAAAAACCTAACAAAAGATTTCAACACTTACCAGTTACATCAAAACACAACCGCAAAACTCAATTTGCAGAAAATAAAGTGACAGAAAAAGACTCAAAGACTCCTACTCTGCAAAACTTTAATGTAGCTACTTTTGAGTATAATCCCACACCATGCAAATTTTGTTTTAGCAGTGAACATTATTCTACAAATTGTCCCAAATACAAAGACTTTACAGCAAGGTCAAAACGTTGTGAACAACTAAACTTATGCAAAAAATGCACTGGATCAGGGCACCAAAAGCAAACTGCAAATCAAATTTGAAATACAATTGTAAGTTTTGCAACAGTTTTGACCATGTTACCCCTATGTGTAATACACACACAGACATTGGAAAAACTGACAAACATTATGAACAAACACCCAAACCAAAACAAACAAAACAAACTCAAAATGCTATGAATGGGCATATCAGTTCATCTAGCATTAACCACAATTCAAAAATTCTTTTACCAACCACAACCTTGGAAATCCAAAACAAAAGGGACAAATAGTACAGGTTAGGTGTCTTTTAGATACCTGCTCACAACAAACATTTGTAACCAACAACTGATAGAAAAATTGGGACTTCAACCAACAAGGAATGAAGATCTCTCTATTTCATCATTTATCAATAAAAACCCAGTACAAGCCAGTTTTAAAACTGCAAATATAACTTTAACTCTTGATGAAACATTTGAAACCCTTAAGGTTGTTGTTGTGGACAAAGTAGAACAAGAAAAAATACAAATAGCTGGGTTAAAACAAGCTTTGCTACAACTTCAAAACAAAATACACGATAGCTGATAAAACCCTTAATGCAGATGTAGTTGATGATATACATATGCTCATGGGGGCTGACTATCTTCATCTGGTCCATAGAGGCATCATTAAAATTGGAGATGGAATAGCCATACAAACTCCCACAGGTATTGCTCCTTTGGGTGACATAACTAAATACCATCTTACTACTGACACAGAAAACACAGAACATGAACAAAATTTACGCAAAACAAAATCACCACAGTCACAAATTTCTGACTATGTGACAAACTCGAACTACAAAAACACTGTCATAATCCCACATCATTTGAATGAAAATGATTCCACATTGGATGAAGGGTTACAGCAGTTGTGACTATTAGAATCAGTTGGCATAAAGGACAGTACTATTACACATGAAGACCAATTGATGACAGAACAATTTAAGGATACATTACAACACAGAGACAATCAATACTATGTGGAGCTGCCTTGGAAAACACCTTGTCCAGAAATAATGGACAATTTGAAAGTAGCTAAGGCACATCTGTATAAAAATTACAGAAAACTAAAAAATGACAATCTTTTAGAACAATACAACAACATATTCAAGGAACAAATAGAAAGGGGCTTCATTGAAGAAGTTACTGATGAACCCTTTAAAAAACGAGGTTGTCATTATTTAACACACAGGGGAGTTTACAGAGAAGACTCATCCACAACTAAACTAAGAGTAGTATACAACTGTAGTTTAAAAGACACAAATTCTGTTAGTTTAAATGATTGTCTCATGGAAGGCCCAAACCTTGTCTCAGATCTTGTAAAAATTCTCCTTTGCTTCCGTTTAGACAATTATGCAGTACAAAGTGACATAGAAAAAGCATTCCTCTGTATAAATTTGAAGCTTGAGTATGATAAAAATCATCTCAGGTTTTTGTGGTTGAATGATCCACATGACCTTAACAAAGGTTTCAAAACCTACAGATTTAAAGTAATTATTTTTGGAGCAAATTGCTCTCCAAGTATTCTTGCTTTAACAATTAAAAACCACCTAAACTTATTTCAAGAGGACTTAACAGTTCAGTTTTTAAAACAAAACTTTTATGTGGATAACCTCATTGGTTCCACTGTAACTGAAGAGGAATTGCTTGAAATTTACCAAATGTCACAACCCATAATGAAGCAAGGAAATTTTGGATTGAGAGAATGGGTTTCTAATTCTCCTAAATTAAATGAACAAATAACAAAAGACAACAATGGGAACATTGAACCAAACAATTACACGAAAACACTTGGAATGCTTTGGTTTTTAAAACAGAATTCGAACACGATGACACTCTTTGCACAAAGAGTTATAACTTAAATCCAAATGCCAATACAAAAAGACAAGTGCTTTCAGAATCATCCAAAATTTTTGACCCCATTGGATTATATTTACCAGCAACCATAAGATCCAAAATCCTTTTGCAAGACTTATGGAAAAAGAAAATTGATTGGGATGAACCACTTTCAGTGGAAGACCAACTTCATTGGAAAAAATTAGCCACAGACTTGAACAAAGTTCAAGACATCTACGTACCAAGATGTGCTGGCTACAGATTGAAATCGCAAACACTACACATTTTTACAGATGCCAGCACACAAGCTTACGGGTGTTGTGCCTATTTAACAAGTGAAAATGAAAGTAACTTGGTTTATTCAAAGGCAAAAGTGGCACCCTTAAACCAAAAGAAAACTGTACCACAACTTGAATTATTAGCTGTCTCATTGGGAGTTAAAACAGCAGACTTTCTTTCACAAGTGTATAAAGAAGTTGACATAACAAACATTTACTTATGGACAGACAGTCAAATTTGTCTAACATGGGTGACCAACACAGATACAACTTCTTGCAAAAACATATTTGTGAAAAACAGACTAACAGAAATCAAAACTGCAAACACAAACCTTGGTATCAAATTTAGGTACATAAAAACAAAAGAGAATCCTGCAGACTTTTTGACAAGAGGGCTCTCTTACAAACTGTTGAAAACAAATAAAATCTGGTATGAAGGGCCCGAATGGCTAACATGTGAGGATCTTTGGCCAGCCAAAGTAGTTAACCTCACACTCAACTCTACAACAACTGAAAAGATCACTGAGGACAAACCTATATTTGACTATCACATTATTCAGACCTCAACAAACTCTTGAGAATTACAGTCTATTGCTGCAAGTTTGTCAATAGCTACCTTCTCAAACACTGTCCTCAAAGGCCTTTTCTAACTTAACAGAAACTGCAACAAAATACTGGCTCAAACAGATACAAGCTTCAGAATTTGACAAGGAGTTGAAGTATCTTAGGTCCAGTAACACATTAAACAAAGGAATTCCTTCACTTGTCATGGATCTAAATCTGTACCTGGATACAGAGGGTCTGATAAGGTGTAAAGGAAGGCTTAACAAGTCAACTTTGACTTACAACTCTAAGCACCCAATTCTTCTTCCAAGGAGAAATCACTTCACAAATCTCATCATCAGGGATACCCACAACAAAATACACCACATGGGGTCCCACAAACCCTGACAGAGCTGAGAAAAACTTACTGGCTACCAAAGGGTAGAACTGAAACAAAGAAAATTTTAAACACATGCATTCCTTGTAAACGTATCCATTCACGACCCTTTAAGACCCCAAGCCCTCCAGACCTACCTGTGGAACGAGTAACATTTACTCGGCCATTTGAAACCACGGGTATTGACTACACTGGAGCGGTAAATGTGAGTTTTGGAGACAAAATGGATTCAAAGGAATACAAAGTGTACATTGTACTCTTCACCTGTGCTGCCACACGTGCCATATGTCTAGACATAGTAGAAGATCTGACAGCAGAAGCTTTTATTGCTGCTTTCAGACGATTTTGTGCACACAATTCTGTACCCAAAACTATATGGTCAGACAATGCCACATACTTCAAATCTGGTGAAAGAATTATTCATCAGATTTGTGACAGTGAAACAGTACAAACTCATTTAATCAAACACAATATAACCTGGAAGTACATTCCTGTTAATACACCATGGTATGGTTCATTTGGGAAAGAAACATACAGACTGTAAAGAACTGCCTTAAAAAGACTATTGGGACCAAACATCTACAACTTTTTGAACTCATGACTATTCTGTCAGAAATTGAAAATGTTGTCAACAACAGACCATTAACTTATGTGGGAGATGGTATTAATGAGCCAGAACCTCTCACACCAAACCACCTAATTAAGGGAGAAACAGTAAACATGTTACCAGAATCTGAACATAACAGTACAGAGGATCCAGATTGGGAAATAGGACACAAAGAACTCAACACAAAATACCAACATTTGACACAAATCAAAACTCAATTTATAACAAAATGGAGAGAAGAATACTTAACAAGTCTTAGAGAAAGACATAAACAATTAACAAAACAAAATTGGAATGATTCAGTCAAAATTGGGGACATTGTGTTGATACATGACAAGACACCAAGACAACATTGGTCAATGGGAAAAGTCTTGGAACTCAAAACTGGTGAAGACGAAGTTACCAGGGTTGTAAAACTGAAAACAGCAACTGGTGAAACCACCAGAGATATCACATTACTATATCCTTTGGAGTGTGGGGCTAAATTAGAACCATTACCCCAAAGGATGGATCAGGATACTATTGGGGAGGAATCTCTCAATGTACCTGATGTAACTCAGACTAAACCAGACAGGCCTCAAAGAAAGACTGCTTTGAAAGCCAGAAAACTTTTACAAGAAAAAATTAAGACTGGTGACTTATAAACCTTACACAAATTGAGCAAAGTTAAAATGCTTAATAACTTTACTTTAATTCCATAAATTTCCTATACCTAAAGGGAGTCAAACTGATTGACATAACTTTAACTAAACTTGAGAAGTTGGCCTCTTGAACTTTCATATTTAAATAGGTCTTGAGTAACCTCTCTCTTCCTAAATTTCTACTTCATTCTTTTGATCCATTTTTTACATGTTTTACACAGTTTGTCAAAAAATTTGATCTATAACATACAAATTTTTCTCCGGCCCCCCCCCCAGTATATGGAAAAACTATACGCTCACAACATGGTATCGTATGTGTACCTTTATTTCATAATTAAATATAAATTATTAATTAATTGAATTAAATATCTATACAAAATTGGCTCGGGATTGGCGACATAGCCTAATGGGAATGAGATGATTGCCATACATACATAGAACCCGTATGTAGGCGTCGGGTCTGCATAACCACGAGAAACATTTATTTCACGTGAACAAATTTTCCATTTGCTAACTCATGTAAAATACAAGAGAGAAAGAGTCAACAACCTTTGCCAAATCAGCAATTTATACTAAAATATGAAGATATATTAAAGGAGTGGCCTCGGGGCTGTTTATGTGCAGCGAACGCTTTAAACAGGGAAGATGTGCTTTTGTCTTCCCTAAAGTTCTGAGTGAATTCCTTATAATAAACTTAATACTCAAAAAGGTAGGCCTATGCCTAAAGTGTTTATATTGTGACTGCCTATATTAATTACATCAAGTTAATTCGTCGCGTAACTCCATCGTGGCGGCCCTACACCGAAAATGATCGTAACGCCCTACATCGAAGCAAACCAAGGACCCAGCAAAATAAGGTGAGGACAATTTCTTTTCATTAATATAGGCATCTAAAATCCCGACGCTAAAATTACCGTAATCAATTAAATATAAAAAGGTCCTTTAAAGACCTACATATTCATAACTCTCTAACGAAAAAACATAGGGCTTTTGTCGTTTAACTCTCCACTGAAATCTGCTGGAAATTTCTAACGGATGAGGGTATCAGGCAATCAACCCATAGCCCTATATAGTTTTTTCATAATATATATGGGTGCTTTTATCATATAGGGGTGAAAATGCAATAACAAATTTTTTGAGTTGTGAATGTTTTATTTTATGAGGATGATAAAAAAAAAATGCTGTATGCAAAATTTCCTTCACATGAAATGATATTTAGAGGTTGCACAAGCAACGTTTAGAAAACAGATTGTATAAATTGTTTAGCTCACATTTTTTAACACAACATTACAAATTAGTTGTGCTACTGATGCTACTAATATCATTTGTTTTACTAATGCAGTATATTTGTAATATACATATCATAAAATTCAGTACATTACATTGGTAATATAGGTTATATTTAGTAGACATCTTTACTTGAAACTTTTTAAAAGCAAGTCACTTTTAACCCTCAAATGCACAAAAGAAAAAAATTATATAAAAGTATATATACGAGGACCCATTTTGTGCATTTGAGGGTTAATGGCCTTTGGAAAAGCATTGCATTGGTCTTCAACTACCCATAATAAATATTGTTGTTGCTCTTCATTTCTTGTTAGTGAAGTGTTAAACTCCTGAATAAGAGCTACTCCTCTCTCTGCTAACTCATTCACAGGTTTTATATCGTTTATTTTTTTTTTATTTCTGTTCAAGGTGCTACAACCCTGCTGGATTATCGGCACCAAGACTAAAAAGGAAATGAAAAAAGACCACTACCACTTCAGTTGTAGGGTTCCACTCTACAACACACGAGATAGAAAAGAAAAAGGAACCTGTTAGTAAAAGAGTAATACTATAGCTACTACAAAAGGACTATCAAACAATAAACAACTAGATCAGGTTAGATAAATTGGCTTTCTTTAAGAAGGTCAAAAGTAAGGATGATGGAAATTCATTTCCCAAAACACTTTCATAAGAAAAACAAATTCCTTTGCTATTACAATAATTAATCAAATCAGTTCTAAGAAAATTACAAGTAGGGCAATGAATGATTGCATGTTCTGGGGTGAGTTGAACATTACAAGTACCACACCTTTTAAATAAAGTTGCATCAAAAAAGTGTCCATGGGACAGTTTAGAGCAATTCAACCTAAGCCTGGTCAATATGACATCACTCCTGCGATTCTTTTCTGGCATCCTTTTCCAAAGGACAGGTTCTATCTGAAGAAGGAGTCCATTGCATCGGGACCATTCCTGTTGCCACTCAGAGAGAATGAAATGTGAAATGGGCTTCATAAATTCATCAACAGAGTAAGGGATAGTCTGAACTTCATCAAGACTACAAGCCATGTGTGCTGCTTCATCAACAGTATCATTCCCCCCGGATACCAACATGAACAGGAGTCCATAAAAAGACATCAAGATTATACTGATTGAGTACCTAATTCAATAATCTGAATGACTATATGATGCCCAGAAGAGGACTGTATAGCTTTCAGGGAAGAAGGGGAATCAGAACAAACAACAAATTTAGTAAAGTCTGAGTTATGATAAATATATATTAAAGCCTGTAGTATAGCATACAATTCTGCAGTAAATATAAAACAGTGCTCTGGAAGGCAAAAACCCTTAATCACCCTATCCCAAAGAAATGTACATCCAGTGCCACTTTCTGATTTAGATCCATCAGTATATACAGGTAAGTATACTCCTTCTTTGTAAGTGTCTACTCTTTCCAGAAAACTTCTTTGGAGCACATTTGCAAAGGCCAATTTGTTGTTAGTGGTAGGAATAGAAAAGTAAAAACTCACTGTTACAGGGTGATAAATTAAATATGAGCTTTGCTGAGATGCTAGCAAATCAAAAGTTAAACCCACTTGGTGAATAAAATCCTTGATCCAGCCACTAAAAGGTATTGGGTATAGGCGTAGTCTATAAAATTAAAAATTATAAAATCTATTAATACATGTTTTAGTTGGATGTGAATCAAAACTTAACATTTTAGTAGCATACCTAGCACCTAACGGCTAACAGCTTCCTTCTATAATGCAAGGGCATAATGTTTGCTTCAGCTTCTAAATAATTAACTCTTCTGCATTTGAGAGCTCCCAAAGCCAGTCTAATACATTTATACTATATTCTATCTAGCTTCAGTAAATTGGTTTTAGAACAGGTATGGTACAAAAAACACCCATAGTCTAATTTACTACGTACCAAGGATTTATACAACATCAACAAAGTTGATCTACTTAAACCCCAAACTGAATTAGAAAAAAAAATTTAATATAGAAATAGCTTTCACACAAGCTTCCTCCAGGTATTGAATATGCTTAGACCAAGTCAAACTCTGATCCAAAACTATTCCCAGATATCTATAACTTGAAATATACTGAACAGGATTTCCTGATAATTATAATGTTAAATCATCATTTCTCCATGGTCTCTTGGAGAAAATCATACATTTTGATTTGGAAGATGAAAATTTTAAGCCCCATTCCTCTGACCATTCACTAATATGATTTAGGACACCTTGCATCACATGTATCAGAAAATTCAAATCATCCCCAACCACCCACAAGGCACAGTCATCAGCATACGTAGAATAACACACTGTCATCAATTCTTTCAAATAAATCATTAATCATCAAGGAAAATAGGGTTGGACTTAGGATACTTCCCTGTGGGAGGCCAATTTCAACATTAAAGCTATTTGAAATGTGATTTCCAACTAAAACTCTAATATGGCAGTTAGAAATAAAATTTTGGATAAATCTTGGGAGATGGCCTTTTAACCCAGATTTATATAGTTTTTGAAGTAAACCATGATGCCAGACAGTATCATAAGCCTTTTCAATATCAAGGAATGCAGTCAAGACTGAGTCTCAAAAAGGATTCCCTTACATCATTTTCTAATCGAACAAGGCTATCTATTGTTGAAAATCTATGCCTGAACCCACTCTAAAACTGCGACAAAACATTCTTTTCTTCTAAAAATTTCGTAAGTCTAAAAGATACCATTTTCTCCATAACTTTACACAGACAGCTTGTTAATGCTATAGGCTTAAAAGATGCAGGGTCAGTAGAAGGTCTACCTGGCTTATACAGAGGGATTAAAATACTCTCTCTCCAACAATCTGGGAAGACATCTCGTAACCATAAAAAATTATAAAACTTTAGTAAAATTTCTTTATTTTGTGGAGTCATATAAATAGAAAAGGATATACAATATTATCTCTACCACGAGCTGTTAGTTTAGTATTCTTAAGAATTCTTTCCAGTTCATATATGGTGAATGGAGAGTTGTAATTAGTATCACTTGATTCAAAATAAATAGGGACAAACTCAGATTCCACCATATGATAGACAAAAGGTTCAATATAAAAGGAGAGGCTACTGGTGTTTGCAAAACTGCTGCCTAGAATCTGGGCAGTATCAACTGGATCAGCATATAAAACACCTTCAGACTTTAAAACCAAAGAACCCCTAGATCCCCTATTGGCACTAAAACGCTGTATTTTATTCCAAACCTCACTCGCTCTGGAATGTGACAATATAGACTGTACAAAGTCCCTTCGTGAGTTCCTCTTAGATAGTCTGACAACCCTACGAGCCAATGCTTTTGCTTTTTGATAGATGACCAATGTTTCTTGTATGGGATTACCAACAGAAAGTCTAAATGCTCTCTTTTTAACTCTAAGAGCTTCAGCACAGGTATCATTACACCAGTAAATTTACTATATTTAAAGTCCAGTTGGTAAAGAGTGGGGAATATATTTAGATGCACAAGCAATGAGTGAGTTTGTTACATTACAACAATTTTCATCAGCACTTCTACAAAAATCAATTGGAGGAAGAAAGAGATTGGCTTTAAAAGGTTAATAAAGAACTACCAATCTTCCATTTTGGCCTCTTAAAAACCAACAACTCAAAAGTGTCAAGAATAATAGGGAAATGATCACTGTCATATAAGTCTGGCAACACAGTCCAAGATAGTTGCTGAAATAAACCAGAAGAGGCAACTGTTAAGTCAATGCTTGAAAAGTGTGCCCTAAATTCAGCACAATAAGTTGGGACTGGAGAGTTCAAAACATATAAATCTAGATCAGTAAACAGTTCTGCCAGTAAGTTACCCTTAATACAACTATTATGTGAACCCCAGGAGACATGATGGCTATTGAAATCTCCCATCAGTAGGACTGGTTATGGCACTTTCAAGAGGACACTCTCAAATTCCTTTCTTGTAAGATTCAGATATGGAGGTAGATAAATGGAACAGACAGTAAAAGACACTGACCTAAGGTGAATTCTGGCTGCCACAATCTCAAAATCCGAACAAATTTCAACAGGAGAAAAAGGGATGGAATTGAGTATCCCTAGGAGGACACACCACCCTGCCTAGTCCTATCTTTACAAATACAGGTATATCCCTTCAATCCAATCGTAGCATCCTGACAAAGATAAGTTTCTTGCAAAGCAAGGATAGTAGGTTTATGATCACTTATCAAGGTCTGAAGGAATGGATATCTTTTATGAAAACCCCTCAAATTCCACTGACATAACTTAACAAACATGATGAATAAAAGTGGTAAAAAAAAATTAATCTCCAAAAAGAATCCTAAAACCATCCCCACTATCTATTTGACTCTTTGGTATTCCTTGCTTCCCAAGCATGAGGGCCAATTTGGTAACAATTGCCTTAGGTTGAAGATTCAATTTGGAAAGTTTCTTGTATTTATTAATTATATCCCAAATAGAAAAGTTTGGGATGTCATTGGATGAGTTGAGTAAACTCTTTATAGGAGAAATGGTAGTGTTAGAAGAAGTATTACTTGTTGTAGCCTTGGAAGATGCATTACTGGCTGGATGTAATTCACACTGAGTTCCAACTGACACATATGTAAGAGATTTAGACAAATTCTGGGTACCCACTTGAGCATAAGACGCACAGGAGATCTGAGGAGATAACTGAGAAAAGTACTTATGTCTAGTTTCAGGAAAAGAAAAATTATCATCAATTTTGATATGGATAATCTCTCTCTCTGATCCAATGGAGACATTGTCGAGAATTAACAAAATGAGAAGCTTTACAATTAATACAAGAAACATCTTTATCAGGTAATACACAGGTCTCTTTATCATGATCTTGTCCACATTTAAGACATCTGTTACTATTTGTGCAGGTTCTTGTCCCATGTCCATACATCCAACACTTGAAACAAAGTAAAGGATTAGGGTAATATCGCTTAACATCATACGCTAAATATCCATAGAATAGTTTACTAGGAAGAGTAGTCCCACCAAAAGTACATACTAAAAGAGAAGTAGGAATCTTCTCTTTACCTTTATTTAATCATTTAATACCAAGAACAGAATTGGTAGAAGACTTTAATTCAGTCAAAATTTCCTCAGTTGATAAATTAAGGAGTTCTGGGGCAAAAATAATACCCTGAATTTTATTCAAATTATAAGCAATCTTAGCCTCAACTTCATAAAGACCATTTATAATTGATTTAGTATCCAAGAGAGCCTGAGACTCTCTCGAATTGATGGTATTCATGAGTGACTAATGAGCCAGACCTACAATAGGTGACAGATTTCACTGGTCCACCACAAATAAGCTTTACAGACTTCTTAACACCAAAAGGACTAAGTTTGGTTAAGAGAACTGACAAATCTTTGCTATTCAAAAAAATGTAAGACACATGCTCAATAGGAATATTAGGTCCAGGACTATTGGTAGCAGGTCTAGCAGGAGAAGGACAATTCAAGGGTTGAGTAAGACTAGATGGTTCCTGAGTATCTAATCTTTGAGCAACTTATTGGCACTTTTCTTGCAAACAGAAGTGATAGCATGGTTATTGGTCAGTTTGCTTAATGATCTTACTCAAATCCATCAAGTCATCACTGCGAGCTAACTCAAGGGTCTTAGAATCATCTACCCGTAACCTTTTAGTACTTTTAGAAGTTACTCCTTTACTCATGATATGATTTGATTTAGGAAAGTAAATATGGTATTATTATAGTATTACACCCATCTAACATCCAGCAATTATTATATATTCATTAAGTAGATTTTTTAATTCTAAGACACTTTTCCTTCTATAGCGTTTCTGTCACAAATGCTTCATTTTCGAGATATAAACATTTTTTTGGTGTGTATCTAGTGCATGTTCGTATGTTCGTTTGTGTGTTCATACATTTGTTTGTGTGACTGTTGCATGCCTGCCCAATCACTGCGCTCCATCCATTTCGAATTTGAATTACTTTGCTACTGGAATGGAACACTCATTCCACTCATTCAGAAGTACATTAGGCCTGGCTCTGTGATTTATAGTGATTCCTGGGCTGCCGACAAGACTATAAGTGATTTAGGTTACAAGCATTTTGTTATTAATCATTCTAAAAGTTTTGTGGATAACAGAATATCAAAATTCTCACACAGAATATCGAAAGATTTTGGCGGGATTTAAAGGAATGGGTTAGGCTAGATATTCGGTCAAAATATCTATACCAATACCTGGCAAGGTATTTATTCATTTCTTCAGTTAAAGACAAGTGAAAACTACTCCAGGAAGAGCCTCAGTCTGCCCCTGCACGTGAATAAGGTAATTCCTGTTTTTCTTTTAGGTTAGGATATGTTAGGTTAGGATATGTTAGGTTAGGATATGTTAGGTTAGGATATGTTAGGTTAGGATATGTTAGGTTAGGATATGTTAGGTTAGGATATGTTAGGTTAGGATATGTTAGGTTAGGATATGTTAGGTTAGGATATGTTAGGTTAGGATATGTTAGGTTAGGATATGTTAGGTTAGGATATGTTAGGTTAGGATATGTTAGGTTAGGATATGTTAGGTTAGGATATGTTAGGTTAGGATATGTTAGGTCAGGTCAATTTTGAAGGTGAAATTTATGTTTTTCCTATGGTTTTTGATGTGTTTTGAACGAATCTGACCTTCAAAACCGTCGGAAATGACTCATTTTTGATTGCCGGCTGGGGGAAGGGGGGTTATCTAAAAAACGAGTCATTTCCGATGGCTTTGAAGGTCAGATTCATTCAAAACACATCAAAAACCATAGGAAAAACATAAATTTCACCTCCAAAGGGAGACGGGTGTAATACTATAAATTTACCGTAAATATAACCTATACTCTAGGGCTTAGGGTATAGGGCACACTAAGGCCAGGCCTAGCCCAATGAGATGAGCTAGGCCACAGTCATTACCAAAAACAGACCCTAGACAAGGCCTATGCCTTGCCAAGATCTTTTAACAAACAAGTACAGGAAACACTGGAGTGATCTTATACCAGTTGAAAAATAATTCCAAAACACAGGATCAATCTCAACTGCAGCCCTGGAAAAAATTTAACAACAACACACCCCTGGTTTCAATAATAAAGAATTTGAACTTTTTGTTGTTAAGCAATTCGAGGCACGTCCGATTACCACAAATGTTCACCGAAAAGTCGGTGTCAGTCAAACTTTATATTAAGTACTGCTTTTCGGACAACCTGAAAATCATTGTCATCTTCCCAAGTGCTTGGATCTTTCTCTGGAAATGTAGAAGGTATATTAAGAATCTGAAACAAGTCATTGGTTCGAGCATTTACAAAGTCTTCCACTCTTAATTCTGTTATATTTGAGGTACAGTGGGCCCTTGTTGTTCATGATTAACTGAGACTGAGAAAAACATCATGAATTACGAAATTGCGAACAACAAGAGCCATTTTCAATGTAAAATGGCTAATTGGTTTCAAAAGCTCAAAGTCGGCAGTGTAAAATATTCTTAAATGTTACAAAATCTAGAAGAGGAAGAGCCATTGTTGTCCCAAGGCGATATGATGACTAAGCTGATTGATGCAGCATTGCTTGTATATATTAAGTTAAGGTGTATATACGTATCGATCTCATAATTGTAAGGTTAGTGAATAATTCACTTAATTTAGAGCTAGCATTTTTGGGCTCTTGTGGCATAATTTTTTGGGGGGCACAGCGCGTCTTTTCTATTTGTTTGTTGAATGCAGCACTTACAGGGCATGGTCTTATTGAGAGCTCTCTTGCAATTAAGTTTGGTTGTTTAGATACAAGATTGTTGCATCGTGCAATGGTGCAGGTTGTGTTGCTGTTGCAAGGTTTAGAAAGAAGACCATAAATAGTGCCCCCTTTATTTTTTCATCTTAATTTTATGCAACTGAGGCCTAAGGTAGGCCCACATAGAGTCAGCAACCCTGAGGTAGGACCTCCAAGTCCGTAAGTTGTTAGTCTAGCTTAACTTGGGCTGTAGGTTAAACTGGCCCTTCAGAGCTTGGCCACTCACGGCTCAGCTGGGATTCTGAACCCAATAAAAAAATAAAAAATAAAAAATTACATTAAAACACCAAAAAAGTAAAACACTGTACAGAATATATTAAAGCAATATGTATTATTAAACTGATTCACAGCAAACACTAATAAAAACCAATAACGTTACTGTAATATTTCATAAACAATGATATTTTACGTAAATAAAATGTTTTACTGTATGTAATATAAAGCAATATTATTACATAATAAAATATTATTGCTTTACATAATTGTTTAACAACTAAATGACACACTAAATATAGTACACTGGCATTGCAGATGCCACGTGACAAAATCACGAATTTGTGGAGTCAGTCACGAATTTACTGAAACATGGTAGTAAAATGGGTCATCATGAATTTGCAAAATCGCGAACCAAGAGCCTCACAAACAATGAGGGCCCACTGTATCTGAAATCATCACCTGATGGGGTGGGTCTTCCAATCCAACTTTACCAGTGATTGCTTCAACCATTCTTCGCTTAGTGGATAGGGGCAGGTGATGCTCAAAAAAACCATGCCAACTATTACCTCACTAACACTAAAGTACCAAAGATGCTTACTTAGTGCCGAAAGCGTAGTTGTTTTGACGTTTGGATTTTCATAATTTTGTAATTCTTTTAGAAGTTGTAGATCATTTGATGCAGCAAAAGTAGGAAGAGGGCACTTGATCCATGCTGTAACAAAACTTACAAATGAATATATTTATTTCCCAAAGATTCACCCATAATTTGTTTGTGGTATAGAAGCAACTGCAGGTACTTGACATGGACAGCAAAGAAAACTGCTCATGAAACATCCAAATTTTAGCAAGTACAATGCTCTTGCCATCCAGTGTGCATGGTGAACTGATCCCAGTGCCCAAAACCAAATGCCTCGCAGTGTGTACTTCTCCTGGAAAGATGATGATTAATTCTAGCATTTCTTTGTAGTCATCTCGGGGCAATTGTTTTTGAATGGCCCTCTTTGCAAAGCAAATCATCTTTTGCTTCCAGTCCTTAATCCTATTAAATATGGCATCATCATTAACACCCATCATATAATCATGGAGGTGAATGTTTGCCCAGTAGTCTGAAAAAGAGTAAAAAATCATGGTATTAGGCCCTTTTGACATCATACACAACTGAAGTAAATACTTTTTCCAAGGATCAGCTCGTGTATATGACTGTGGCACGCGATGTAAAGCACTTTTTTATTTAGTTCACACTCTACTAAAGCACAACCACCACCAAACATTCCAGTACTGACTGTAGTCATATCAAAAAGTTATTTTACCCTGTCACGTAAGTTCCATTCATCAACTGTTTCTATAATGATACAGGCCATTGCATCAGCCTTTGAGTTCAGTAGCTTTGGAACTAAGTAATTTAGTGCAATTTTCTCCAGATACAAGACTGGGAAAACGATCTACATTTTCCCTACCTATCAAATCTGGCATCATTTTCCCATCCCAGTGCAACAGAAGAGGAATCCCAGGAGAAAATGAATGTCAGATTTCTTCAGCTAAGGTCTTCCAATACTTCATCCTCCGCATCCTGATGGCACTGGGACTCGAAGAAAGTTTAAGGACATTGGCTCCTACCCGTTTAGCAAATGGAATAAGTATTTGGGTTGCCCTTCTATCACTGATTCGTGTTTAGTCTAGAGCAGCTGCTTTGTCCACAGTGATTCTAATGTTGCCTTTGCATTGTTTTGAGGTGGGTTTTGAGGTCTATGAAGTTCGATGAAAATTCCTCGCCTCTTCCTCATCTGTAAAATAGAATTATTACAAAGAATTATTCATCGTTTTCAAGGTAGTGGTTAATTAATTGGTTAATTTCTGCAACATTAAGGGGATACTTAAAAAAAAAAAAAATTCAAAATTTTTTATACGAGGTTGAAGATGTATACAGGAATACCTCAAAATTCGTCATTTCACAGATTCATCATCAATCTTTTACTACCTATAGTTTCACAATCCATCATCTATATTCGCAGATTCATCATTTTTTTTTTTAAATTTGAAAAAAAAATGATCAAAATTGATGAAATTGAACTGTTTACCAACATAATATATTATTATATTTTGCCAAAAAACAAGTAGAATTTGATTAATTAATCTGTTTAATAACATAATACAGTAAAATGTTTTCTCATTGAAACATGTTATAATCCACCTCAAATTTCGTATTTTGTAGTGTTATTCCGGAATGAATTAACGATGAATTTCGAGGTGTTCCTGTACTTCCTAATTTTAATAAAAACAATGCCTTAAAATTGAGTAAAAGGTAGGTTGAGAGCATTTATATATATGCCACGAGCATTCACTCAAGTGTAATCTGACACTGCCCATACAGCCAAATTCAGAATGCAGTGTTTACCAACATTTTTCCTAATTACTTTCGTACATGTTATTTTTTCTATAGTTTTCCTTCAAAAATGGCATTTTCAATAAGGGAGAAAAATGGTTTGGCAAAATTTGATAACTGTTATATTTGATTTTTGATCAATGTAATTCGGCAGAGGGGGTACCCCCTCCCATATAACTATTTATTAAAATATAATGAAAACAGTTATTGAAAATTTGCTAATACATTATAATTGTAATTAATTCTCTACAAAATGGTTTTAAAATGGTTAAAATCGATAAATAAAAAAGCTTATGCATTTCAAAATACCTGTCAAACTGCTGCTGCTATGAGATATTAGGTGGATTGTCTCTTCACCAGCTTCTTTGTCCCTCTCTGCTTTTTCTCTTCTTTGACATTCCTTTTCCACTCACTCTGCACGCCTTTCCTCCTTTTTTGCTAGCTGAATGTCTAACACCTGTCATAAGACCTTGCCACCCTGGTTCCCACCAAGCAATCAAGAAGTCTTTGTCTTCTTGTATGGATACAGTAGACTCGTAATAATTCGCGAGTTAGGAACTGATAGAAGTTGCGAATTATAGTTTAATGTATTTAAATGGGAAAAATTAGTTTCGTTCTGGAGGCCAAAGAATACACCCAAAAATAATCAAAATACACTTTAATATCTAGAAATATGTACATCACTTAGCCTTGAAAAATGAGTTAACTTTCGTTTGCTGGCTTGTGTGATGCTCTCAATCACTCCCAATGCCCTCTCTATGTGAGGCGAGTTTCTTTGCTTCATTCATGTAGGACATGAGCATCCGCAGGTCCGCTATGGACCAGTCACTCTTCTGCCTCATTGCCTGTTCATCCTCTCCTGCTTCTTCCTCCACCTCTTGCCTCTTTGAATTTTATGCCATCTAGAGCACTTTCTCAGTAGTAAGATGCTCATTCATGGTGACAATGAGCTCTTCGACATCATCCTTCAATGTCTCTTGGCCAGATATGGAATTATAAATCTGAACTTGAGCACGAATTATGAAATTATGGTGCACATTATCGAAAAAAGGGACTTAATTAGGTCATCGCAAATTAGAAAAATGTAATTATAAAATCTAGAATTATCGCGAGTCTACTGTATTAGGTTCATGGCTTGTTGGTGAGCGATGTCAAAGAGATTGGGCAAGTTGTCTTGAAACTCTTCTCTCTGTTTCAGAGCAGTATTGTATTCCCAAGCGATGCTTTTCTCAAGGTTTTGCCATTTTGAGTGAAGTTTTTCAAGCTTTTAATTCATATCTCGCTTGTATGATGTAGGGATTCTTACTTTATTCCAGACATCAAGGATCAAATTTGTTGTCAGTTTAATACTCTCCTTCAATGTTTTTTCTCAACATTATGATGAGAAAAGGAGAGAGAGGCTATCACCTACTGATGGAAGTTTACTTTGAGGGAGTTCACGTATAGGTTGTCCCAACTTGTTTTTTTTAATGATTAGCTGGTTTAACTGTTTTAGACATTATTATTTCATTAACAAAAAAAGCCTGAAATATAAACAAATAGATGAAAAAACCACTCCAGAAATATACACAAAAACTTCTGTAGTGAACAATTTTGCAGATGCAAGCAGCACTGACAATAATAAGTTTGCGCTGGTTAGAACAGTGACAGTGTTCATACACCAGAGAGGAAACTTCACTGCGCATGCACAACCTCTAAATGTTGTCATATGAAACTTAATATTCACCCACAAGAGTTTTATAACACTAACTGCACAAAATGATAGGGTCGGACAATCGCATATTAATACTTCATATTTTCGAAGCACCCTAATATATATACTTTAGTATATATACACAACATATATACTATACTATAACACACTATATTTACACTAGTTTATATATACAATATTAATTTCACAGTAATTTGATATGTCATGCTAATTCGATTGACCCAGAGCTCCAATGATATCAAATTAGCAAGGGTTCAGTGTACTTGTGAATGCAAATATAATTTAAGTGAAAAAGTACAAAAACAAAAGAAGAAAATTTCTCACAGTGGACAAATTAACCCAAATATAGTACAAAAATACCACATAAGCACATTTATACTTCCATAAAACCTATCACACTTTTTCATACTCCCCAACAAGTATGAAATGTTAGACAAAGCATCGCATTGGAACTTTTCTGACATTTCATTCTTGTTGTAGAGTAAAAAAAGTGTGATAGGTTTCATGAAAATGCAAATTACATGGCACATTTCATACTTCTTGGGGAGTACAAAAAAGTGCAAATTAGGGGTGATAGATTTTCTGAAAGTGCAAATTATGGGACACTTTTTGTACATTTTGGTTAATTTGTAAATTCCCTTAATTTGATGTGAGGGTAGAGCCCCAAAAGTGTCAAATTAGGAGTATCTACTACATATGCAGGAAGAGAATTTTAAATAAAATTTCAATATTAGGCTAATTACAAAATGAAGACTTTTCCAACATTTAAAATCCATCTAACTGCTTCAAACATTTTATTTCAAATAAAACAATTGATATAAAGTTTAAATTATACGATAAACTACCAATTACAACATACATTTAATGAAATTTCCTTAACCACTCAGTACACATTGACTCTACTTACTTTACTTCAAAGGCTTTGGAGATGATGCAAAACAGTTTAACTATGATTATTCCACACTATAGGCTACATAATGACCCAGTCATTTTTAAGTCACTTAAATGAAAAACTAGAGATCTTATCACTACTTTAAAAATGACACACATAGTACTACATCCATTTTAGTTTATGCAAAAAGCTGAAAATAAAAAAGAAAATTATAATACAGGGTGTTTATAAAGTTCAGTGAAAACGTAGCAAAAAGGGTAAAATTCAATAATTATAATAGAAGGCATGCATTTAATGAATACTTAAGCATATGATTCTACATGAGTACCATCAGTATCTCTACAGAGTTGAATCTGCCAGCAGCATTATGGAACACATTTTGGAGCATGCCAGGAGTTATTTTTGTAACTGCTGTTAAGACACGAGCATGTAAATGTCCCAGCTTCATTCAGATGGCATTTTAAACACCATCTTCCAACAAGATGGGGTACCTTGTCATTACGCAAACATTGTTCAGGAGTACCTAAATGAACAATTTCCAAATCAGTGGATCAGACATGGAGGCAACAGGCCCTGGGTAGCTTGATCTCCTGATCTAACGCCCTTGGATTTCTTTGCATGGGGCTTTATCAAATCAAATGTCTATCAAATGAGGATTACAGATCTGCAAGATTTGTGTGCTCATATCATAACAGCAGTTAAAAAAATAACCCCCATCATGCTCAAAAATGTGTTCCACAATGCTGCTGACAGATTTGAACTCTGTAGAGATACTGATGGTGCTCATGTAGAATCATATGCTTAAGTATTCGTTAAATGTATGCCTTCTATTATATTGTTATTGAATTTTACTCTTGCTACGTTTTCACTGAAATAGATAGGGACTTCATAAACACCCTGTAAATCAATAACTTAATAATTTAGTTTTTAAAATACCTTAAAAAATTTTAAATGGAGTAGAAACACCAAACTCAAAAATGATAACCTTAAATACATTTGCCAATTAAAAGAATTTATTGATATACTGTATATAAAAGTAACGAGTGTTTATGGAAGATTAAATGTAAGGATTATTCTAATAAATAAAAGAAAAAAGAAGTGAGATTCAGTTGAAAAACTAAATGAAATTAATCAAAATGTCGATAGAGACATGGTAATAAAAAAATAAGTTCATTAAGAAGTTGTTATTGGAAAGAACCTAAAAAGGTTTCTGTTTCAATGAAATCAGGAGGTGCTGCTGATGAGATATACTTCCCACTACTTTCATTTCTCCATTATCAGGAGAAACCAAGAAAAAGTTTCTTGAATTTAAAAACAATGACAGGCAAAGAAAACAGTGAAGAGATAAGCATTTATTTATTTTCTTATTAATGGTATTAAGGCTCATTTTAGTTAATTAATACATTTACAAACTCATTCTTTCTTGCCATTCTACTGTGCAATCTCATTGAAGTAATTCGTGTAAAGCTCCCTCATTTCTTTTGCTTCTTGTCTCTTCTTGCTTCTTTGCAAGTCAATTAACAAGTGTGGATCTGGCTCTAAACCAGTAATTACTTCTGCATTTGATGTTTTCTAAATCAAAACAATCAGGCAGCAAACAAGATTCTGCACAAAAAATTATGCAAAACAGCACAAGCTATTACAACTATTTCTATGTGATCCAGCCATAAATTGATAAGTACTAGTGTATTTTCTAGTATTCTTCTCACTCTTGACAGTCAGTAATTGAATATTTTGTATTCGTGGTTTAATTCTTTGACCGAAAGGTTTTAAGAAATCACTATACATTGAAAATGCCTCATCTCTAATAAAAATATATGAAAGTTTGAAAACACTGTTTTTGGCTTTTCTAGGTACTGGTAATCGAAGTTCTCCATTCACAAGTTTATAATGAAAAGTTGTATTTTCAATCACTCCTCCATCTCAGTAGCATGCCCAGAGGGGTTTCCTGGTTGCCTGGAAACACCCCCAAAGATCCTAAATTAATTATTATCATCATTATTATTGAGGTTGCCTGCTTCAGGCGAAATTTTATCAGAGGAAGCCCCTATAACTACACAAATAAACATTTTCAAAAACCATGGCTGTCATGAAGGTTCAATTATTGAAACCCCCCCCTTCTAAAATCCTGGGCATGCCCCTGCATCCAAGACCCTACCATTTATACCAATATTGCATAAAATGAACTTATAGTTAGCATTAGCTATAGCCATCAGCACCATATTGTTAAAACCTTTATAATTCCAAAACTATGATCCACTCTCTGGTGGTGGAGTAATTTGGATATGTGGGTGTCCCAAAAAAATGCACTCACACTTTGAATGACAATAAATGCAGTGTTTATTGACATAGATACAAGTCTAATAGGTTAAATTAAAGAACATTACATTAAATTAAAGAAAATTAAATGAAATTAAAGAAAAGTTTAGTCTTTTCCCCCTAGTCTAGTCTACTCATTCCTGCGTGTTCGCAAATGTTCAAACTGATGACCACCATTTTCCAGACACAGCTGATAACGCGGACCAATGGATTCGATAACATTACAAATCATTTCATTTGGAATTGCGAGACATTGTCTTTCAATTTCCTCTTTCAACTTATCGACTGTCGCAGGTTTTGCGGCGTAAACCTTATCTTTCACATATCCCCATAAAAAAAAAGTCCATTGGTGTGAGGTCTGGTGAACGTGCAGGGAATTCAACGCAACCTCTGCGCCCAATCCATGTGTTCGGATGAGTTGCATCGAGATAGGCCCTTACATCACGATGGTAGTGGGGAGGTGCTCCATCTTGCTGGAAGTAACTCTCTTCGTCACCAAACATCTCTTCAATGCATGGACCAACAGATTCCTGCAGTAAGTTTAGGTAAACGGCACCAGTGACAGTTTGGTCAAAAAAGAATGGTCCTACGATGCCCAATGCTGATATCCCACACCACACTGTAACCCCTGGTAAGTTCAAATGTTGTTCCAAAGTAACATGCGGATTTTGAGGAACCCAGTAGGTGCAATTATGTCGATTAATTGAGCCATTTAACTTAAAGGAGGCCTCATCACTCCAGACAATTTTGTCTGGAAACGCTGTATCTTCCGCGCTTTTGTCCAGGTACCATTCACAAAATCCAACTCTCCGGTCAGGATCATCTTCATTGAGAGCGTGGATTAATGTTGGAATGTAACTTTTCCAATGGACTCGTTTCAAAATGCGATGGACGCTCGATTTTGGGATTCCTATCTCACGAGCCGATTGTCGTATGGATTTCTTTGGGGATCGGAGGAGGGTTTCCAGCAGTTGTTCTTCTCTTGCGGGGCTGGTGGATGTCTGTGGTCTTCCAGAACGTTGCTTGTGGACATCCTGAACAGTTCCATCTGCTTCAAACTTATCTCTGATACGAGCAATGGTGCGTCGCGTTGGTGGATCTCTGTGAAACTGTCTTCTAAATTGTCTTTGCACTTCCGTGACGTTTTCGTACTTCCAGTAGCACTTTATGACAAATTTTCTTTCTTCAAAAGTTAGTCGTACATCTGCCATTATATTCACGTTAGTATGGCCTGAAACAAAAAATTATATGAGTAAAGGGCTGTCTAAGAGTGAGTACATTTTTTTGGGACACCCTGTATATATATATATATATATATATATATATATATATATTATATATATATATATATATAGGTTGTACCCTGTGGTGAATGGACATCTCTCTTTCTATTTAACACCCAAATTAGAAGGGAATAAACTGCTTGGCAGTTTTTTCTGTTTACATCCGAAAGTATATAAAGTATCGGTGAATCCATGCATATAGCATATAATATATAAAGTGAAATTCATTAAAACTAAGAAAGTGTAATACAGTTTACATAATTTATCACATTTTAACGTATATATTCAAAACCAAATAGAGTTGGCGTTCGAGAAAGCTTGAAACAAGGCAGGAAAAAGGTCATAAAACGCAAAGGTCAGAAAACCCTTGACCATCGAAAGGAAAGAAATAGAAATAAAAATAAATAAAGAAAGAATTTGTGTGGGTGTTTCTTTTTATCCTAATTAAGGAATAGCATGGCTATGTGTCCAAATTCTCACTTAATCTGTAACTTGTGTAATCTGGACAAATGGAAAACTCGGTGATTAAGTGTGATTTCTGTCAATGACTGCAAGACTTTATCTGCAGGAATTGGAATGATACGGAAATAACTCTTGTCTCAAACGCGAAACACGTCGTGGGGATCAAATTTCTATATGGCGCATGTACACAGATGGTAAATTCATTCACAGTTTTCAAAGAAATGGAGATAGCAGACTCGAATGTTACAAAAAAGAATGAAATAATGGGGGCACAAGGGTCTGAAAATATCCCACTAAAAAACTGGGTGGATGAGAGAGAGGATGAAATAACATAGTTCAGCATAATAAAGAACAACAATTTAATAACGAATAACAATATAAACAATGTAATACGGAAGGAAGACATAGATGAAAGAAAAGAAATAAGTAAAAGTTGCAAAGTTGTCAAACTGTCCAATGAGCGAAATGATAAAAAGATAACTAAAAACATAGAAAATAAACAGCCAAAGAAAAATAATGATAATACCAAAATTAAGAACTTTGATGATAAAAAGAAAACAAGTAGTAGAAGCATAGAAAATATCGTATGCAAATAATACACGAAAGGGAACTGCAAATATCAGGATGGCAATGCATAGATGCACATCCAACATTATGCAACACGCATTACACAAGTGGATACTGCAAATTTGATAAGAAATGCAAGTTCCACCATCTTACAGTCTGCAACACCTATGCAAGATATGGGAGTTGCAAATATGGAAAAAAATGCCATTACCACCACCCTCAAAGGAATGCAATGAGTGAACAGGAAAAATGAACATCAAACAAGAGAGTCAAGTTTTTAGATACAGCCAACACAATCCAGTTGCTAAATACTATCCCGCAATTACAAAACCAGCTGACAAATATAGGAATCCGAGAGCCGGACAGAAGGGACGCACAAAGGCACTTCATGCACTATCAGGACAACAGGTACCAACAAAGATAAAAAGAGGTAAATTCTCGGAGGACCACAGGGCAACGAAACTGGTACCTCCATTGGAAAACAATTCGGAACCACCTGTATGCGAAAATGAAAGAGAAAAAATAAAAATAATCTTAGCCAACATTCAGAACCTTAAATCAAACCATTCCCCAAACAAAGTTTTATACCTGAAAGGACTCGTGCAAGAAGCCGGAGCAGACTTTGCATGCCTCATGGAAACTCATCTAAAAGAATGCCAAGCAAACTGTGAAAATTGAGAGTCCTGTATTGACGAAAAAGAAATACAAATTGATAACTATAACATCCTCCGGGCCGACAGAACAGCGAGACGCAAAGGAGGATGTGTTATTTACACACGCAAAAGGCATATGACAGAAATGACAAAGTACCTCAAGGCTCAAACAGCTACGTAGAATGTGTAGCAGCAAAAGTTGAAAAATTAAATATGGTACTAATTGTAATGTATGGACCCCCAAACATGCCAACCTCAAAATTTTCAGATTCCATTACAGAGGTAAGAAACTGGGTAAAAGATCTACACTCTCCAACCCCAAATATTTTTCTCTGTGGTGATTTTAATTTCCCATTCATGAAATATAAAAGGATAGGAAAAAATATATGTATACACCAGGACAAGGGGGGGCACATGAGAAGACCTGGAGCAGGTAAAAATGCTACTAGCTTTAGCTGATGAATTTATGTTAATGCAAGAAATAACAGAAAACACAAGAAAAAGCAACTGCCTAGATTTGGTACTCACAAACAACAATAATATAATTGATAATGTAAAAATATCCCCAACTATGATATCAGACCACAACATCATTGACATAACTAATATAAAGGCAAGGAAAGGAAAGAACACGCACAACAGAAAGAGGCAAATTTGAAATTTTTAACTTTCACTCCAAAGCTATAAACTGGGAAGATGTTACATCTAGCATGGAAGTAATAGATTGGAAAACCATTTTCAAGGCCAAGACAATGGAGGAGATGCTAATGACATTAGAGGAGAAGACATTAGAAATTGTGGAAAAACATGTCCCAAAAATACAACAAAGAGGAGAGAAGCAGGTTTGAAACAAAAGAGGGCACTGTTTCGAAAGAGAAAAAGAGCAAGTGCAAAATTAAGTAACTGTAAAGATGACAACATCAGAAAAATATTAAATGATAAACTGCAAAGTATCAATGATGTCATACAGGAACTAATCAAGAAACATACAGAAAAAGATGATGATGCTATAGAAGCAATAAAAGCTAACTCAAAGTACTTCTATAATTTCGCAAAAAGAAAGTTGAACAACCATGCAACTATCAGACCTTTAAAAAACAAGAACAGTGCTTTATTTGATGATGTAACAGAAGTATCCGAAATATTAAGAGCTCAGTACGAATCATCTTTCAGTATCCCAAACACTGACAAATTGATATGCAAGAGAAACACCATCTTTGAAGAACTACAAGGGGAAAGTATAATGGATTTCAACTTTATGACGGATATTATTACACAAGCCCTAGGGAAGCGGCAGCAGGACCAGATAAATGGAATGCCACAATGATCAAAAACTGCAAGAATGCAATCACTGAGCCCCTGTACTGGATATGGAGACGATCACTAAACACGGGAGAAATACCAGGCATCCTGAAGTGTGTGAACATAGTCCCAATATATAAAGGAGGAGATCGATCCGAGGCCAAAAACTATAGGCCAGTGTCACTTACATCTCATCCCACTAAAATATTTGAAAGAATAGTTAGAAAATCTGACATTTTGGAAACTCAGAAAAAATTCAATGATAACCAACATGGGTTTCTGTCAGGCAGATCATGCCTATCACAACTAATGGAACACTACAACAACATTATTGATGCACTTAAAAATAATGAAAACTATGATGTACTATACATAAACTTTGCTAAAGCGTTCGACAAGTGTGAACATGGAGTCAATACATAAACTGAAATATATGGGAATAACAGGAAAAGTAGGGAAATGGATATACAATTTCCTTAGTGAGCAGTGGCAAGTCATTACAGTACAAGGAGTATCTTCATGAGAATCAGAGGTCCTCAGCTCAGTACCACAAGGAACAGTATTAGCTCCACTACTCTTCATAATCATCCTGACATAGATGAGGATGTTACCAGAGACAGCACAGTAACATCCTTTGTGGATGACACAAAGATCAGTAGGAAAATAAGAAACCCAGAGGATATAGGATCTCTACAAACCGACAAACAGATCTATAAGTGGACAGAAGACAACAATATGAAGTTTAACACAAAGAAATTTCAGCTGTTACGGTATGAAAAAGAGAAGACCTAAAATCCATGGAATATTATACTCCAAATGGACAGGGAATTCAGAGAAATTCCAGAGCAAAAGATTTAGGGGTTGTAATGACAGATGATGCAAAATTTGAAACACAAAATAAGATAGCAGTAAACAGACCAAAGAGAATAATGGGACAAACATTGAGAACCTTTAAACGAAGGGACAGGAATGTAATGATTCCTCTACTGAAAACCCTGATCATACCCAAATTGGAATACTGCTCAGTCCTAACATCCCCATATAAAAAAAGACATTAGACAGCTAGAAGGGATTCAGAGAAGCTTCACAGCCAAGATCAATGGGTGCAAAGAACTAAATTACTGGGAAAGGTTGCGCGAACTAGACCTATATTCACTGGAAAGGAGGAAATACACACCATTATTTACATTTGGAAAATAATGGAGAAACTAGTCCCTCATCTTACTCTAAACCCTATAACTCCCCAAACAATGGTGGGAAGTAGAAATGGTAGATTGTGTCATATTCCCAATTTGAAGGCAAGACAGGGAACATCCTTAACTCTGAAAGAAAATAGTTTTGTGGTGAGAGAACCAAAACTGTTTAATTAGCTGCCCAAAGACCTAAGAAACATGAAGGGAGTTGCAGTGGACATCTTCAAAAGAAGACTAGACACCTGGCATACCTGGCTATGTGAGGTGAAGAGCACAAGAAACCAATTCACTACTTCACCAGGCCAACTCGAGAGAAGGGGGTGACAAGCTTGACCTTCGTGAAATGAGGAATCATCGCGCGGAACCTTTGTAAGGTTGTAAGGTAAGATATATATATATATATATATATATATATATATATATATATATATATATATATATATATATATATATTTTATTTTTTTTAAGTTCGGGAAGAACCGATTCGCCTCTATTTAAAAGGGCATATCTCAGCGGAAAAACAAAGAAAAAGTGAGAGGAAAGACAGAGGAAAAAGAAAGGGTGGAGGGGACAGTCGAAGTGGAAAAAGACCAAGGATGACAAGGACTGCAGGGTTGAGCCCCATCATCCTTGGGTGCTAGGGCTGGGAGGGCGCACGTGAAACCTCCAGGAACAAGCACGTACAAACGAGCACAAAGAGCACGAGCTTAGAACCCCCTTGCGGGGATATAATTATATATATATATATATATATATATATATATATATACAGTATATATATATATATATATTACTGTGTATATATATAATATATATATATACTGTGTGTAATATATAATATATATATATACTGTGTGTATATATATAATATATATATACTGTGTGTATATATATAATATATATATATACTGTGTGTATATATATAATATATATATATATATATATATATATATATATATATATCAGGTGGGCAAAAAATAAGGGAGACCTCAAACTTTGGCTGTAAAATCCAAAGTTTGGTCAGATTTCAATATTTTTTCACACCCCACAATTAAGTAAATTTCCTATATGGTAAGCGGATTTCAAAGAAAACTAATGAAAATTACAGATTTACTGAACATTTCTTTATGCCACTGAAAATTCTCCATTTTCACTACTACTACTTCATTGTATATGCAGATAAAAAGTTACAAAGTACTCACATATGGTGCAACCTTGATGTTAAAAAACCTACTCTATGTTTACCGCAAACTTCTACAACCATTTTTAGTCTAGGATGGAACTCATCTATGGCTTTATTGATTTGTTCTTGTGGTAGCTTATCCCATTTTTCCAGAAGAAGCTGTCATAAATGAGGGTCATTTCTTACTTTGACCTGATAAATTCTATGTGACAAATTTTCTCAAAGGCCGTAATCAATAGGATTTAAATCAGGACTGTTTGGTGGCCAAATTTAATACCACTACCTGGTATTCTTGATATCTCCTGTTTTATCAATTTTCTTGAGAAGCTTGTCCAAACCTCCTGCAGTTGGCTTACATTAAAATCGCTTTAATTATCAACTTGAACCTATGATTAGCAAGATTTTTCTGGAATATTCACCATAAAACCAATTTCTCAGCTAAAATGCTAAAATATGGCATACAAACCATAAAATTACCTAGTACTAACATACTAAAATTTCATGGTTCTATATACTGTATTTGCTGAGATCTGAAGGATTTAAAAGGTCTCCCTTTTTTTTTTGCCAACCCAACAATGCAGTAGTAGTGTAAATGGAGAATTCCCAGTGGCATAAAGAAATGTTCAATAAATCCATAATTTTCATTAGTTTTCTTTGAAATCCACTCACCTTATAGGAAATTTACTTAATTGTGAGGTGTGAAAAAAAATATTTAAATCTGACCATAACTTTGGATTTTACAGCCAAAGTTTTACGGCTCCCTTTTTTTTGTCCACCTGATATATATATATATATACTGTATAACTTTGGTTCATTTTTTTTAACAGATTACATCCAAAGGCACAATAAATTTCTAGATCATTCTCACCAGCTCCTGGATCAACAGTGTGTGTATAACAGGGCTGTGGAGTCGGAGTCGGAGTCGTGGAGTCGGAGTCGGAAGCAATTTTGGTGGTGCTGGAGTCGGAGTCGGAGTCGGTAAAAATGTATCGACTCCGACTCCGACCTCAATATAAATTTTAATAAAATATGTTTTTGTGTGTGATATCACTGGCAGCTATGGTGGTTAAACCACTTAAATAATAAACACAATGTTTTCCATTTCAGACACTAATGCCATTAATTCATTTTTTCTTTTCAGATAATATTTTTTATTTTTAATGCTCATTTAATTTCGAGTTCTTTCTAAATTTCATAAGTTTTTAACTTTCAAGTCTAAAACCCCTTTCACAGTGGCAAAGACACTTCCAACAAAGTCTGCAGTTTTTTAATATTTTACAATAACCACAGATGTGAAACATTTCGTGTGTCAGTGTATGATAGAAGATGATGATGATGATGATGAAAAATTATGTGAAGCAAAAATCAGTGGTTTTACTGGCTCTGATAAAAATGCACCAACCAGAGCATCAAATTTGAAAAGACATTTGCAGTGTTTCCATCCCAAAATTTTAGAAGTTGTCATTGAGAAAGATAGTAATAAAAACCTTCCAACTACTTCAAAGTTAACAAAAGATCAGAAATCTACTGAATGACAAGCACCACTTACAAGATTCTTTACTACAGACAAAGTTACCGTAACAATGACCACAGATGATGATGCTTCACGTGGTGGTGATGAAATGCCTCTTGTGTAATTATCATCATAGCAGATTTAGAATTAATATACCTTCGGAGTGTAAATAGCTCTTAATGTATCTGGTATAATCTTGCCCACTACTTGCACTGATATTGCAGTAGAAATTTTTAACTTCATACTACATTCCAGATGCTTGGAATCTCTGTAGCACTAAAACATTCATGAGGAGATATCGCTTCTCTCATGATTCTCTCTTCATTCTATATTATTGGAGTAACTAACCTTAAATTTAAAATAGGTACATTAAAAACCTCAGTATTTCAGACCCTGGTGGTCCGGATGTTGCATGGTCCAGATATGTTTGTACTGCTGGCTGGTGAAGTATCACTTACTCTTTAGCTGGCAAGCTGTGTGCATCACTGTGAAAGTGTCTTCAAACAAAGGAAAAATGCGTCTGTAACTGTTGTAGAAAAGTTAAAAATAGAAAACTTGAAAGCAACATGGCCAGAACAAAAATTGCTACTGACTTTGACATATCAAAGCAAACTGTGTCAAGTATTAAAAGAAATAAAGATGAAATAAAGCAATTTGCTTTAAAGTTTATGTTATTGCTAGTACCAGTAGTGTCAAAAAGAATAACATTAAAACAGCCAAAAGATGTACAATTAGAAGCAGCTGTTTATAAGTGGTATGTGCAGCAGCATTCTTCTGGTGTTGGTGTTCATGGTGTTCAGCTTCAATCAGCAGCAGAAAGACTGGACAAGGGGTTCCTGATGGTGCAGAGGGAGAAAGGAAGGTGGGGCTGCATGATGGGAGTGGATAAGAAGCTGGCAGAGAAGGAGTCCCAGAAGTTGAGCCTAAGCTATGTTAAGACAGCTTCTCACCACATCCAAAGCCTCCGTGTGATCAACAACTGCACAGAGTGAGGAGTGAAGCTGATTCAGAAGTTCAATCCTATCACCACCAGGGTCGAGGCTCAGTGTCAGTTCCTCCTCCAAACCACTGAGGAGCATCAGAGGCATTTTCTGGATGCGCAGAAGAGCACTCTTGCCAAGAAATAGTCCACAATGAGTGGGAGTTGGGTTCCCATGAGAGTAATATTTAGTGATGGGACGATACCAAAATTTTTAACAATTCCGATTCTGATACCACTAAAAAGTCTCAATTCCGATACGATTCTCGATTCCGATTCTGATTCTCAATATTTTTAAATATAATTCTATACTTGTTTTTCTGGGAATTGTCATATTTTACTCTGGTAAGATTAACTATTTACATTATGAGTATGGTAATATAAATTATAAATTATAATAGATTGGTTTAAAAATAAAAATCAACTGTAAGTTGTAACAATTCATTTTAATCTTCTTGATTACACATCATGGATATACATGTTTTAATGTATAGCTACAATACAATAAAAATGAAATTTGTTATCCTCTTTCATTTAAATTTTAAAGTTTACATTGCAAAACTGGTTCAATTAAAAGTTAAAGAATCGTTTTAAGAATCGGAAATCATGGTACAATTCTCTCGATTCCGATTCCGATTCCTGAAAAATGCTCGATTCTTCCAATTCTCAATTCCAATTCTGATTAATCGTCCCATCACTAGTAATATTGTACCTCTCTTAATATATATTGTTGTTGCACTTCCTGGACTTTGCGCGTCTCCTCATTTTTTCTCATTCTTAATTAAACTATATAATCAATTGATATTTGAAATATATTTCCATTGGAAAAACGTTTTATTTTCAGTTCTAAGGTTCCATCCCATCATTCCCAAATATGGGGTTAAGAACATAGGAAATTTTTATAGTGGGCACACTAGGGGCCACTTCGGCCCATCGAGGTGGCTCCACTATGTAAAAACTGCCTGTACATTGGCAACAACCAATTTTTACTAAACTATCTTTAGTTTTAAATTGATAATTAATTAGAATCTCTGGATCCAGAGGATCAAAGTCATAATAGGCTACTATCCACAAATATGTTACACTCTATATGTATTTATAACTGACATGCAAATATATCAGATCCAAAGAATCCAGTCAATTTCATTACGGTACCCATCAATACCAGTAGCTTGCCAACCAAAAATAAGTCACGGTCCATATCAATTGCGGACCAAGCCAAAATTTACAACCATATACATTACAATATATATACTTAGGAGGAAAAGTGTAGGTGTGGCTGTAAAGACTGTACAGTAATGTAGAAATGTGTGTGCACCCATTTTGGGTCTCCCATTTAAAGGTGTTTGTGGGGCAAGTGAAGATCATGAGTTTTTCAATACCTCACAGTACTATTGGGGGGGGGGGGGGGGGGGGGGCACCACTCGGCAGAGGAATCTCTTTAAATGGGGTGTGTAAGGACAGAGAGTATCCCCTAACCCAAGATGCTGCCTCCCTATATCCCACAACACTTGTGTTGAGCTGTGGTATCTATCACCTAAATGCACATAATATATATGAAATAAACTAGTACCATTCGCAATAAAAATGGGCTTAAACACTATCACCAGATGTCCCTTGTAGACATCAAACTATCCAACCTTCCTTTGAAAGAATCAAGTGTATCTGAAGTCACCACTTCTGTCAGACTGCTCCAAAACTTAATTACTCTGTTTGTAAAACTATGTTTTCTTAAATTTGTTCTACATTTTGGCTTAAATAATTTCATACTAATGAAAAGAGAATCAAAATCTATCTTATCCAACCCTTTTATCATTTTATACACCTCAATCATATCACCCCTTAACCTGCCTTTTTAATGAGAACATGTTTAGATACACCAGTCTTTCCTTATATGTCAATTGTCTTAGAGATGGGATCATTCTTGTTGCTCATTTCTGTACTTTTTCCAGTTTTTCAATATCTTGTGTCAAATAGGGACTATTAAATTGAACACAGTATTCGAGGAGGGGCTCACATATGAAATGTATATATAGTTGCTTTATAATATTGGGTGATTTGTATTCAATGTGTGTGTGCATGAGATTGCGTCTAGCATTTGCTTTATTTCTGATTTCCATAGAGTGATTTGAGGGTTTAAGTTCATTAGTCACAGTGACACCCAAGTCTTTCTCTTTATCATCATTTTTACTCCAAATTCCATTCATATTGTATTCAAATTCTGGATTTTTTGGCCCAATATGCATAACCTTGCACTTATCAACATTAAATCTCATCTCCCACTTATCTGCCCAGGCTGTTACTCTGTCTAAGTCTTTTTGTATTGTCATTGCTCCTGCTACTGACTTAACATTATGGCCTAATTTTGTATCATCAGCAAATTTTGAGGTTTTACATGATAGGCCCTTCTCTAGATCATTTACATAGACAACAAAAAGCAGAGGTCCTAGCACAGACCCCTGTGGAACTCCACTCAATACGCGTCTCCAAGTAGACTTCTTTCCATTTAGATGGACTGTTTTCTGTTTCTCAGCCATTCTTCTATCCAGTCAGCTATATGACCTCTTATACCATGGGCTCTAACTTTCACCAACAATCTTGCATGAGGAACAGTATCAAATGCCTTTGCAAAGTCTAATTATACTATATCTACTGGCTCTTTATTGTCCAACTACACTAGGACTCCATCATAAAATTCAATCAAGTTGGTTAGACAGGACCTTCCATTTCGAAAGCCATGCTGGCTATCATTTATAAGGTTGCACTCTTCAACAGTTTCATACCATAGAATATATAACAATATCAGTGTACTCATAGCATACTGACAATCAATGTGGCACCAGATAATATAAGCCAATTGAGCTAAAATTTTGCTTACAGCACTTTTTTGAGACTAGTAACAATATCCAGGAGTAGCCGCATTGAATTTTGAAAGTTAAAAAAGAAGGTACACCCTAGGGAACATTGATCATATATGTTGAAAAGCATCACTGAGTATCCAAGGCTTTCACAAATTGTTTCACAAACCCTAGTTTAATATGTAAAGGTGGCAGCACATCCTTGTCTGCTTGAACAAGAACATTGTTTATGACATTGAGAGTACCAGGGTTTAAATGCTCTCTGACAGGCCATTCTCTTCTCACAGTGCTGGCCTGTTGCTCTGCTGTCCCATAAACAAAAGAAGCTTGAAAACTTTGTATATCCACCTTATAATGTAAGTAGGAAACCAGCATTTTAAAGTCTCCACAGACATCCCAGTTGTCTCTTTCATAGTTCATGTTCTCTAGTAAATGCTTTACATTTTCATAATCTTTTTGGTAACTAAGTGAGCTACAGGAAGTTAGATATTTATTGCCACTGTGTAACAAAAGAGCCTTCAAACTTCTTGTTGAAGAGTCTGTGAACAATCACCACTCTGTTGGATTTAGTTCTACACCCATCTCCACAAAAATACTAGCCACACCAGAACAATAATACAGACTCATGAACTGCATAGAAAGATGCAAAAGTCAGATGCCTTTTCCTGTAGCTTGAAGCCTTGCAGCTAATATCTAATAAATTCCATTCTTGGAGATATGATGTTAACAGCCCTGTATTGGATTTGGTAAGACCTAGGTCTCTTACTAAGTCATTTAATTCTTGTTGATTTGGGAAGTGTGGAGACTTGCTTGATGATGTTCATCTGGTGAGCAGGATGATGAGGACTACAAAGTCAACCTCATCATCCTGCTCACTAGATTCCACTTCTGAAGTTACTTCTAAGGAAGGTGGATTGGGAATTGGTAATGCTCCAGTGTATGCAGGGGTGGATCCAGACATTTCAGTGAGGAGGGGTCCAGAGAAAAAAAAGGGCATTCCCTATATGACAAAAAAGGCACAACAAATATATTTTCTTGAATAATCACTTGGTTCAATGAGCGAGTGCAGTACCAATTTTATTGTTTTATTAGATATCAGTCTTATTCAAATAGACAATGAAAATCACAATTTCAAATGTCTTGCAAGTTAAATTAATAACTAACAATATTAGAAGAAGATGCTACCGTAAGTGATATGGCTGCACCCTCCACAGAGCACGTCTGACCAAATGGACCAGAATATTAATGGCTTATCAGTAAACATACCTACCTGTCTTTTATTTGTAACGGCTGATAAAAGGGCACCTTAAGATATTGAGGGGGGGTCCAGACCCCACCAACCCCTCCCCTAGATCCGCCCATGGTATGGAACTGGGGCAATGGAAGATGGTATGCTTGGATATATTATATTTCTTCAATCTTTAGCTTTCTTGTACTTTGCAATGTCAACCATGCAAAAGTAGCAATCATCATGGTGGTTAGTGGACTCTCGCCAAACTCAAGGAATTGCAAATGACAGACTCGCGACTACCCAGTGGCATAACTAGTAACTAGGGTGGGGCAGGTGGGGCGTGTGCCCTGGGCCCCAAATTTGGGGGGGGGGCACCATTTTTATGATTTAAAAAAAATATATATAAGAGTAAAAATGCTCTTTTGGAAATGTACCGGTACCATATCTCCAGCCATCGAATTTCAGATTTTTAACTTCATTTAACTTTATTAATTCATTCTATTTTTATTAGAATTTTATTATGAATTATTAATTTATTCTATTTTTTGGTTTCTTTCTCTAGAAAATTTTACCATGAAGCGAACATTGCCGATACCAAAAAGTCTGAAAAAGAAGCTGAGTGGAGCAGAAGGCAGGAAGAAAAGAAAAATGCAAGAAGCAGAAGCTAAAAAGTCAAGTGGCTTTATGATGTCATTTCTTGAACAGCAACAAGCTGGTCCTTCATCAGCATTAACTGCATCAGATATGAGTGTTGACCAACCTGCCAGTGTATCAGAAGGAGAATTAAGTGTCTTTCAAGAACCAGAAGTGTCTTTCAAGAAGCCAGAAGATACTAAAACTTTGAGTAGCGAAAAGCAGGAAAAAACAGCACAGCCTATACCAGATGCGATTCAGCATCAAGATGTAGGCTTTTTGGAGTTTGATAAAATATCAAAAAAGTAATTTTCAGATGCCCTGAGGACAGAAATGGTCACATTGGGTTCGAAGTATTTTCAAAATAGTGAAGGGCCATTTGTTCCCACACAAACCCGATCAATGAATGAAAGATGGTTTAAAAGAAAGTTGGGAAATGGATGTGGAGAAGTAGTTTGGCGCTCATGACTTGTTTATTCTCCAGAGAAGAAAGCAGCTTTTTGCTTTTGTTGTTTGCTATTTTCTCAAATTGACAATCAGTCTTCATTGGAGCAAGAAAATGGGTTCAATCATTGGAAAGCACCAGAAAGGCTTAGCACCCATGAAAATGCAAAAAATCATCGATACTGCTTCACCCAATGGAAGGAAATGGAAAGAAATCTTTTAGAAAACAGAGGAATCATTGACGTAGAGTTCAAGCTCAAATTGCAACAGAAAAACAAAAATGGCGAGATGTTCTCCACAGAATTCTCCATTGCATAAAAATTTTAGCAACTCAGAACCTTGCATTGCGTGGTCACAAGGAATCCCTTAGACAGGAAGAGGAAAGCAATATTAGAAATTTTCTTGGGTTATTAAAATTGTTGGCAAGGTTTGATCCTGTCATGAAAGAACATCTCTCTATTGTGGAAAAGCAACCTGGAAGAACATCATATTTATCTCCATTAGTGCAGAATGAATTTATTCAGCTGATGGCTTCTACTGTTTGCCAGAAATTGTTACAGAGCATTCATAAGGCCAAATATTTTGGCCTCATGTTTGATTCTACTCCAGATCAAGCACATCGAGAGCAAATGGCAGAAACATTTCGTTATGTTGATATTGATTTTCAGGAGAAAACAATTTTTATAAGAGTCTTTTCTTGGATTTATCCAATTAAAACGAAAGGATGCTGAAAACATTGTGGAAGTGATTTTGGAACAACTGGAAAAAGACAAAATGCCGTTAGAAGACTGTCGATCTCAATGCTATGACAATGCTGCAGTTATGGCTGGTTATAAAAGTGGTGTTCAACAGAGGATTATTGAAAAAAATAGCAAAGCTATTTTTGTAAACTGCGATAATCACACTCTCAATTTGGTTGGAGTGCGTGCTGCTAACCATGATGCAGTGATGGTGACTTTTTTTGGTGCAATTCAGTCGCTTTATTCATTCTTTTCACGTTCAACTCTCCATTGGCAAAAGCTGAAAGATGCCATACCAATAGTTGTCAAATCTGAATCTGAAACTCGATGGAGTTCCAGAACAGAGGCTGTGAAGCCTGTTCATGAATACTTTGATATTATAGTGGAACTCTTGCAAAGCATGGTTGATGATCAAAATGAAACTGCTGATACAAGAGGTGATGCAAGGCAGGTGCTGAATCAAATTTTGACTTTTCATTTCTTGGCTTTGCTTGGATTTTGGAACAAAATTCTTGTTGGATTGATCGTGTTCAAAAACGACTCCAAGATCATACCATGAACTTTCATGATGCTACTTATGATTTAAAAGCCCTTCAAGATTATTTTTTAAGCAGTCGAGAATCATTGGCCAGTGAATCACTTGAAGCAGGGCTGAAACTGTGTGATGAATGGGATATTCAAGTAGAAAGACGCCCCAGAAAGAAGAAACAAATGCCTGGTGAAAAAGCCAAGGATGTAGGATTGTAGGGTTAACTGCGAAAGAAGAAATGATGAGAACAATGAAAGAAACTATTGATCATCTCCATAATGAAATGAAAGAAAGATTTGTCCGTCTCCATGACTTGGATTCAAAATTTGGATTTCTTTTAGATGCTAGAAGATTATTGTTTGACTCAAATGAAAGCAACAGTAGTCATGACGTAAATATCTTAAAGAAAAGTTGTCTCAACCTTGAACAGTTTTATAGCAATGATATTGACGGCTTTGAGCTTTATGAAGAAATCCTGGATTGTAAGATGCTTCTGAAAAGTCGCCCAAATGTTCAGATTTCTAAAGCTGAGGAACTCCTCAAGTTTATTGTTCAGTATGGAGATGAAAATGTTTTTCCAAATTTGAGAGTAGCTATTCAGATAATGCTCACTATTGCAATTTCAATTGCCAGCTGTGAGCGATCTTTCAGCAAGTTAACATTGATCTTATCATATTTGAGAGCTTCAATGGGCCAAGAAAGACTTTCTGCTTTAGCCTTGCTAAGCATTGAACGTGAGGAAACTGAAATAACAAATTTTGATGACATTATTGATAAGTTTGCATCGGCAAAAGTAAGAAACATACATGTTTAGTATGAAGTGACTGAAGTTCCAAATTATTCATTAAAAGAGCCAAAAATAATAGGTGCAAACAAGGCATTTCTTTTAAAGTACCATATAATTGGAATGATTTTTGTCAGTATCTAATATTCTAATTGCTAATTCTGCTATCGGTAATTCAGTAAAATTCAAGAAAACATCAAAGTGTATTCTCATGAAAAGTTATGCCTCTCCTTGTACATATATTAATTGTTTCCATTGTAATTTGGCAAATAATTAACCATACTTTGGTTCCATAAAATTAAATTGTATTAATAGAAATTTAATATCAACCTTAATAGTAAATATACGCGGTTATGTATATGGATAGAAAAACATTAAAGTATAAACTGTAAAAATAATTTTTATGAATTGTATTTTCATTTCAATTTATTTTTTACATATTTTTGTACAGTTTTATATGTATATAACTGTTTTTCATTTTCATTTGTCCTAAAATAAACTACTTCTTAAAAGTATATTTTGTTAGCGGTATTATTACGAGTAACCAGTTTGAGTACCATTATAAGAATTCAGCCAGAATTTTAAAGAACACTGGTTTTAAGGGCACCATTTATTGATTTGCCCTGGGCGCGATCAACCTAGTTACCTCTGCAACTACCATATAACCATCCTTCCAATGTTGATCAGCAGCTACCACAGCAGAAGTGAGGTGCTCATGATTTATCTTGGTCACCCATTGGCATTCCAAAATAAGTTTCATATGCTAAGTAAATCTTTTGGCAATCTTGCACTTGACCCAGTTTGGGCCAATGTAATTTTGGCAAACATAGCAAAATGAGTCTAGACAGCTTACAAGCACTAGTGCTAGCCATGAAAATCTTTAAAAAATTCAATACAAGTTAAAAATTATTATTAAAACATTGAAATATACATGTTATAAATTGAAAAATGATAAATTAAAATGAGAATCTTTGGACAAATATAAATTTAAACAAAATGAGAGATTTGTTGATGGATAGTGCCAATCTTAATACAATAAACAATGTATTACACAACAGAACAATGTTTTCTAAATATGATAGAAAAAAAAATATATATATATATATATATATATATCTTTCCAGCTTTAAGGTTTTTCCATGATTACTAAAGAAGCTATTTATTTTTCATTAGTCATTGCCAAATGTCACCAAATTTAGGGTGGAGTGAAAAAAATCAAAAGTGCCAGGATCAAAATTGAGAGGATCTAGATAAACTTTAAAACTGATTTTGGCTGGTTGTGTACAAAATTGTGACTGCTACCAGTCAATTTATACAAACAGTGTGTGTGTGTGTGTGTGTGTGTGTGTGTGTGTGTGTGTGTGTGTGTGTGTGTGTGTGTGCAACCAAAATTTGAACCCAGTGACCTATCTCAGGGCTCTGGATATGATAGAAAGACAATTTAAAAACTGTTTATGATGTATTTTTTACCTCTGAAGCAGATTAAAACATTTGCAGAGGGCTGCAGGCTGAATAATGCATCAAAAAATCCATATTTATATTATTTTTGGCCAAAAATTGCAAATTTTTTAGACAATTTGTGGTAAATATATACAATTTTCTACTGAAAATATTACAAGTCAACTTAAGATTAATCTAAAGTATCACTCATTAAACAAAGTAATAAAAAATAATCCTCTAAACAGTTTCAGAATATTGTATTTTTGTACTGAACACTCATCAGTTTTCTCGATTTTATCTTTTGTCAAATAATGCTATCATGACGTTCAAATCCTACCACAGTTAAGGAAGCCTCTGTTACGAGTTTCATGTGCCTCTCTACAGCCTGATTATGACAAGGCTGGTTGAGTTTCAGTGCTTCCTTTCTTATGTTTACAAGTTCTTCATTGGTTAGAGATGCTATGATAGGGGGCTCATGAATGTCAGGTGAATTTAAGTTTATCATTTTGAGATACCCTTCAGCTTCATTATCAATTTTAGGCACCATGAATCTCCTGACATTACCATCTCCACAACACTCAAGTCAGGCTGTAACTCTGGGACTTCAATATCCTCATCTGAATCAATTATCAGGTCACCACCTTCAAAGTCATTGTCTATCACTGTTTCAACTGATTCATTCCCTCTAACCAAATGTACCTTGTTAACTGTGATGTTGCAGATTTGTGGGTCTGAATCAGCAAGCATGGCAATTAATACATTCTCAGGGTGAGCATAGTATGCATTTCAGTCAAGGGTTTTTAGGGCTATCTCCCTGGCTTCCTTGCGAGGAAATTTCAGGATCCTTTGGAGCATATCGTAAAAGTTCTTAGTACCATCTGTACATCAATACTCCTTCTTGATTTGGAACCAACTTGGAAAACAGACCAAGATACAAAACTCTGAAAGTGTGACCAGAACTTTGGAAGGCTTCCTTTGAGATGTATAAAATCTGAGGATTCTACATGCCAGAGTCAACCACCTTGAATGACAGATTAGTCCAACTTCAAGGAGCTCAAGATCAGGATCAACACAGCCAAGCATAACAACCATACAGATTCTGTAAGCATAATACTGATCAGTGCTGAGGTCCTCCAGTACTTCGTTAAGAATAGCTGGAAATTTTGAATTCCTAATTGGCTTGAATGAAATCACATCCCACTGAGATACACTTCCATCAAGTTCAACCCCTATCTTTCCTGGAAATGAGTCTAGGCTCTTTGTTGTTCCATCCAGAGTAACAAATACATGATGAAGGGGGAGCTCATTACAGTGTAGTAGGCAAATGCTCCACTGCAAAGGTCTACCAAGCAGTTCTTCCAGGCATCTGATAGCTCCACCATTCGAACTGGTCATTGTATTAGTCCCATCAGATCCTATCATGGCAAGTTTGGTTTGTAATTCAGTGTCTTTGAGGGCCTTGTATATCTCTGTTGCAATAGTCAACCCCTTGCCATTACTTGGGAGTCACATGTGAGAGGTAGAAATCACCTGAAATAGTTTTCAGAAATTAGAGACAATTTTTTTGATATTTCAAGGTTTATATCTATTTTCCAATTTCTATATCCAAAATTCATCTTAAATATTTTGAGTAATATCTGTTACAAAATGCAAACTAAGGATCAAAATTTTAAATCTCACCAGGTTCTCCTACAATTACAGTGCTCTTCCAGCTCAGTTCTTCTGTAATATTTGCCATTCACTTCAACTGTCACCATTGTTGCAGCTTTGCAACCATCCACATAAATAGCATCCACCAATTCAAACAATTTACCCTCCTCTTTTCTTATGGCTTTACAATATTTTTCACATTCTCTTCTCAGCTTGTTCCTGCAAAGTTCAGAGTGCAAATTAACTCAATTTTAAATTAAAGACAGCTATTTAAGCAAGCTCCACAGGTTTTGACTAACAATATTTAAATTTTAACACTTGTTTGAAACATATGCCTTTTTGTGAAATACTTGATTTGAATCAGATACTAATGTACAAGATAATTGGACTGTTACCTGTCAATTACGTTCATCTTATTAGTAGTGATAATTCCATAATCCTCTAAAACTACTGATGCAACTGCTGCTCTGGCTGTCACTTACTTGATACCTAGTAAAAGACATTTATTTTATATCAAGTTAACATTCTAACAAGATGTTCATTGGACAGCAATGTCCAAGATTTGGACTAACTATTAGCAACATTCCATGGATTATAAATAATTTTTTCAAAGGTATGGTCAACAGAGCAACAAGAGTGTTCAAAGCATACTCATATTTTAAACTATACAGTATACCTGTCACACTGCTGAGTGAGGTTTGGTAGACTCTTCCTATTTTGTTCTGTCCTGGATTCCTGTTGTTCACTGACACCAGCTGTTTCATCATGTGATTCCAGGCTGCCCTGACTTGAGAGACTGTCGAGATCACTGTCATGTATTGCTGCTGAGCTTGATGGAACAACTTGAAAAACTCTTCTGAGCTCTTCCCTGGGGATAATAAAATACAATATGATTATGATACAAGATAGTTTACCAAAGATGCAAAAATAAAATTATAATCTGTAGCACAATTATTTCAAGAAACCCAAATTTTCAGTGTCCATTTATCAAAAGTTTTTAAATTTATATAGATCAAACCCACCGATTCTTTTCATTTGCTTGCTCCTACTGTACTTCTCTCCTTTTGTATCTTATGTCTGCTGATGTAAGGCATTCCTTAAAACCAACATATTGTCCTATTCTAGCTGTTTTCTGGTCCTCATTGAAAGCATAGTCTTCTTCTGTCATTTTGAGTTGATACAAATGTTCCAAATCTCTTCTGCAATTTGAGTCCTCACAGAAGATGTCAAACAACTTGGAAGTTTTTTCAATGAAGGAAGAAAGATCACTCTGGAACTTGTCACCATGTTTCTTTTTTGGATTCTATCACACCTACAAAATTACCAAAACTTTAATGTTGTGAATACAAATTTCAATTATAAACCCTAAGTTAAGTTGTAGTCAAAACAGAATTTATTACCAATCATTCTTATGATTTGCAAATCAATGAATCACATGATTATGTTAATAAAATTACTGTCACAAACAAATAAATGTAACTACAAAATTTACAAAAGTATGACATATATTTTAAACCTTTTTATAAGGGACTGAAAATTTGAGTCTTACCTCGAAAATTCTTCGACTAGATCCTGAATCTTGCTGGTGACACTGGAGTGTGAAATTGGCTAGACATTGCACCAAATCCAGTGTTCAATCAGACTTAGTGCAACCGCATCAGCTGCTTGTCTGGTTGTCCAGTTCTCTTCTGCTATTACATGTTGGATGACATCTTCATGAAGAGGAACCTTTCCATTGGGGGAATGAGTTTGTGCTTGAAAATCTGTGACCTCCATAAAAAATTTTAACTGTCACTGCATCTTAGCATCCTACTATGCAGTATTTTTTGGCAATAAGGTTATCAAAATACATGTATTTATCAATTCTATAAATTCAATATGAAAAGAAAAATATAAAATATAATTTCAAATAAAAACAAAATATTTGGAGAAAGAGGGCCAAAAAATTGCATTTTTTGAGCAAAAAATATGAAATATGGATTTTTTGATGCATTAATGAGCCAACAGACCTCTGCAAATGTTTTAATCTGCTTCAGAGGTAAAAAATACATCATAAACAGTTTTTAAATTGTCTTCCTATCATATCCAGAGCACCAAGATAGGTCACTGGGTTCAAATTTTGGTCACACACACACATATGACTTGTATAAATTGGCTGGTAGCAATCACAGTTTTGTATGCAACCACCCAAAATCAGTTTTAAAGTTTAATCCTTGACAGAAGACAACTACCTAGATCCCCTCAATTTTGATCCTGGCACTTTTGATTTTTTCACTCCACCCTAAACTGAGGAACAACTCCGGTTTATCCTCCAGGTGGTTGCAGAACAGTGCAAGTGTGTGCCATGGGCCATCAAGCAGACCTTAACAGGGTGACAATGAGTGGCTGGTCACCATGACACCCCCCCTATTTTAAATGGATAATACCCACTTTTAATTGGGGAGACCCTGGTTGAGGGCCCACGACTTTGTCAATACAGTTGAAGATAACAGTTCATTAAACTCCATATAGTAAAACTTTGAGGACCTTGCACAACCTCAAAATATTAAAATTTTTGCCCCAAAAATTTCTACAATGTTTCTCCACCAAATGGATCATCATTTTGATGAGGTCAGACCAAAAAAAACCAAAAGTTGGAAAATAAGGACCACCCTAACGTGCATATGTCCAAAACTTAAATATTTATAACAAAGCAGAAATGTTATAATTTAGCTTTCTTTTTTAACATTGTTGTATTATTTAGCTCTCAAAATAATCAAAAAGTAAAAAGCCATATTGCATAACAGATTGCAGAGATGCGTGTCGAGTTCAAGAAGTTAAAAGGGGATTGCATGATGCTTTAGGTTCAAAACTGTGCGAGTATTTTATAAGTTTGGTGGTTAAAAAAGGGGCTGGCATACCTGCAGATGTGGACTTTCCCTGCATTTTCTTAGTAGCTAGCATTACATAGCTAATGCAAGTTTTCTTACTGGCATGACTCCTTGGGTTCTGGGGAAAGCCAACCACGTGAGTTAACCAGGTGAGGAACCACAGGGTGAACAATCCCAGTAAGTTTGCCTTTTGACCAAGGATGATCACTACTGGAATCAAGTTCTTTCTTTAACCCAGAGCTATCTATACTATGAAGTGGCCTCTATATCTGGTGACAAAGCAGGGTCTGAGGAAGGTTGGTCAAAATCAGAAAATGAACACTGTGTACCACAAAACTTGGTTTCTATGGGCAGGGAGTTAGAAATAGAACCAGAAGCTGCTACTGGCAATCCAGAAGTCTGTATCTTACTTGAAGGTGAGAGAGACCCTCAACCCACCCCAACATAAGAGACAGACTGAAATGATAATGGACCCATCTTAGCAGTATATAACTTATGGGCTTCAGTAAGTGTAATATGATTATCCACCTCAACTTTGACAATCTCCTTCTCATGTATCCAATGGTTACAAACTCTAGAAGAATCTAAATGTGATCCCTTAAAATTAACACAGATATATGAAGCCAGTCCTTCTGACAGGATTGAGTATCATTAGACTCCGCACACTTAGCACAAAAAATTTTATTACCGTAGTGCAATTACACACACAATGTCCAAAATGGAAGCAATGGAAACACTGCAAGGGATTAGGATAATAAGGGTCAACATGGTACCAGAGAGAGCCACAGTGAACATACTCAGGATGAATGACACCCCCGAAAGTAAGGACTAAAAGGCTAGTAGGAGTTTTATCACTACCCTTGGTTAGTCATCAAATGCCAATTACATTCTCCAATTTCAATTCTAGTAATAGATCATCTGTGCTCATGTGAAACAATTTTGAAGAATAAATGATACTCTGAGTAGTATTCTGATTTTTCGCAATTGAGACTTCTACTGGGCACATTAAGAAAAGTAGTTGTATTCAAAAGATCCCTAGTTTGAGCTGCATTGAAAGTATGGACTAGCAAGCTACCAGAATGGCAGTGGGTGACAGATCTTACAGGTCCACCGCAAATACATTCAATTAATTTTTTAATTCCAAAAGGGTTTAGGACAGGTGAGGGTTGTAGAGCCTTTACTCACCACATACAAGTGAGAGACATGATCAGGAGTCAAAGTAGGTTGAGAAATTTTAGTAGTAGGCAATGAGGAGTCACTTGTAGAAACAGAGGATGCAACTTTTGTTTGCTAGGTCAATTAATTATGCAGAAGTACTAGATGAATGAAAAAAAAAGAAAATGTAGTACCTATTTACAAAAAGGGTAGTAAGAAGGAGGTATGAAATTATAGGCCTGTTAGTTTAATATCAATGGTAGGAAAGATACTAGAAAGAATTATAAAGAATAATATTCCAGATCAAGATTCAAGATTTGAAGAATTTTAACCTTATTTCAAGTTCACAACATTGATTTAGATCAGGAAGGTCTTGTTTGTCTAATCTCTTAGACCTTTTAGTGCTTGTAACTGATCAGGTTGAGAATGGAAACAATAGCAGATATACATGCCAAACTTAAATTCCCAAATTATTAGAGCTGACTGACCTTTGGTTACTGAGATACAAGGTCACAAATTTGTGACATTTTGACCTTTTTTGCGTTAAATGACTATTTTCAAAACGGTGTAACTAAAAAACTATTAAAGCTAGAGCATTGATTTTGGTCTCATTTTAAAGCTATTTAGTAGCCCCTTGTTTATTGTCTCTTGTTAAATATCTCTACTATGAAAAATAAAAAAATCCCTTCAAAAGTTGACCTTTGACCTTGAATAAAAAAAAATACCTTCTCCTAAAAAATTCAATTTTTTTACATTAATACCTTGAGTCATGTACAACAAAATCCCAAGAAGCTGTAAGTGGCTGATAACTAGTTCAATGTATAAAAAATAATGAATTCAAGCAACATTTTGAAAAAAGTCATTTTATACAAAAATTGTCAAAGTCATGACTTTGTGACCTTGTATGTCAGTAACCATTTTTGTCTAAGGTCAGCTCAATCTCTTACAAATACAACCCATATCTACATACTATCTGCAGCCTTCTACAAACAAGCAAATGCTTATTTTTAAATATTTGTTCTTTACCCACCTCACCTGTATGTTGTGCATGTATGTGATGGTTTTCAGTAGTTGACAAGATTTTTGTGGGCCACCCAATTTATTGTGATTTCTAGAAGAGAAAACAATTTTTAATGTATACCTAGATAGCTACCTAATTAACAAATACAAGTAACATATTAAAATGTACATACAATATGTATAGGTATAGTGCTCATTGATTTCCATTTATCACAACTTAAAATGTATGCAGTGTATATATAGTTACATGACCATTTTAATTTTGAATTCTTACCTTTCTGTGCTGTAGATCTGCCAAAGCTTTGGATGCCTTCAAAGTAACTTTGCAAATCCTGTATGTTCGTCCATTAGTAGTAGATGCCTCAACTTGTGTTAGAATATCTGAATATGGTAAGATTAATTCATCTGGTCGACCAGGATACACAAATGATGGGTTTGGGCCATGAGGATGAAGGAACGTGACTTTTACTTCTCTATTCTCTGGTATCTTTTCCAGCACATATGCCACCCACCAATGGCCATCATATGCAGCAGTAACAAAACCATGTATTTTCTCCTCAGTCACAACTTCTTCCTTTTCAGTAACTTTCTCAATATTTGAATAATCTGATAATGAATAATGTTTAACCTTAAGAGAAGTCAATGAAACTGGCTGTAAATGGTGTAATTTCTGTGTACCAGCAAGTCCTTGCAGTTGAGTGTCTTTCTTGGAGAAGTTGGCTTTCCTCTTCATGCTCTTTATTGGTTGAAAAATGACATTTTATATTTACAATATTTTCACTTGCAAATGTATATAACTGTTTTGCAGTAAGGATCTGTTCATCATAAGGTCGTTGTAGACTAGCTTTTGCAGCTAATCTCTTAACTGTGCCTCCAACACCATCACAGGGTCCTTTTCCATGACTTGTTGCAAAAAATTCCATTCTGCCTCAATTCCAAAATCATCTCTGTGATGGCAAAGATTCAAAAGTTTTTGCAGTTCTTATACTGTCCTGCACACCCATCTGAAAAGTAAATTATTTTGTGGATGGAACCGATGGATGAGATATTATCTTTTAGGAATTTTATCAGATGCTTTTGAAACAAATGTACAGCAACTGTGTTATGGATGTTACACTCTGAAATAATAACAAGCTAAGGTGAGCAATCTCATCTTCCTTTTTATAGTAAATAACAAATGGATGTAGAGTAGCCATCTCATTGTTCCAGTGAAAGCTCTGAACCTCATCTTGAAGAATAAAGGAATAATTTTCAGCAAAATCACACACAGCAAGGACCTCACCATCTTTCAAAGACATTTTTGTTTCACGGTAATAAGTTGCTTGCATCTTTGTCTTGAAGTCATGTATCTGGTATTCTTTCAGTTGGTTACAGAATTGGTCAATATATTCATCTGTATTCAGTTCTACTGATTCAAGATTTGACCAATCTGTATTGGTCCACTTTTTAAAATTTATGATATCAATGAAGTTGTTTGTAAATATGTCCAGTAGTCTGTTTTTTAAATCTGATGGATCTCCACATTGTTCACATTGTCTGAGGCAGCATTTCTGTGAGGCAGGATTGCATTCCATAAAGGAAACACAATGACGTACATTCTTAATAGGTGTGTCATCATTTGCAGTTAGTTTTTCTAATTCAGCTCCTACAAACATAAGTTTGCCATTCTGATGAATTGTACAGACACATACTGAGTGAGTTCCTGTTGCTCCAGCAATAACACACTGCTTTGGATGCAATTCTGCAAATTTACTGAATCCCACCTTAACCAAAGGATTTCTTTCTTTGAAAATATGATAGGCTTCTTTTAAATTGCAAAGTAAAAGATGCTTTTGCAAATGTATCCTTCCTCTTTCATTGTCAATGATACTACAATAGTCTTTCTTTCCTGGCATTGTTCTACTGATGTCTTCTGAAAGATAAAATGCTTTAATAGCGTCAACAGTATCCTGTTTAATTCTTTTCCCACCCTTTGGGATTTGGGTCTGAAAGGACACCTTTTTCTTGAACTATTTTTTTAGCAATAGATGCTGTATGCCTTGTTGTGTTAAATTCTGAAGCAATTTTCCTAATGCTCCAACTTTTGGGCAATACAGTGAGGATTTTTATTTTATCACTTCTTTTAGTATTTTCATTTTTGAATTTTTCCTCAAGTTGATTTATTATTTCTAAACAGTCTACATCTCCAGATGGCTCCTTAAATTGTGAGTCAGAAATCTCTTTTCCTGCAACTGTTTCCATTCTCTTCTTAACTGTCTCTGTCACCTTGCTTAGTTTTTTAGCTCCATATGACTTTTGCTCTACAAGCTTTCTCTTTTTTATGGGTGATTCACCAATTGAAACAAAAGAAGCATTCAAAGTACACATCTCATGGTTTTGCTCTGAAGTTGATGCATCACTATTGTTATGGAAAACTGATGAGTGGGTAGTTGGGAGGTAACGAAAATGGTTCACTGAGTAGGTAGGTAGTTAATCTAACAATTATTAAATTCCTTTTATGTCAATAACTGGGTGGATGAAACCAATTGGTTGCTCACCAGAGTTATTCTCCACACTAGTATTTATATACTGTGTGACAAGAGCGTGCTCAGTAATAGATATACATTACCGATCAACCAACCGAGGAAAAAACCAAGACGACGCTGGTGGAAAAAGCCCCGCGAAAAGGAGAACAAAGGAGAAGGAAAACGAGGAACGGGGCGACAAGACGGAACGGGAGAAGGGACGAGAACAGACAACGAAAAAGATCCCCACCAGCAAGTACGCTCTTAACAATTAAACCAGGACAGAAGAAGGGACTCTCTAATAACTAGCAGTAAGTGACTAATTGTGTTTTTAACCCAGTTTTATGTAGATTCATTAAATTAAGCTGGGTCAGACAACTTAGGCCTACATTGTGGCCTAAGACCCAGCATCAACTCATAGCTTAACAAAGGTAAAGGTAGATTGCCCTAACCTAGTTTGGTGAGGAATCCTACTGTGGACCTCAATTTATCTGCCCGCTCTGGACCATTTCCGGAATCTTAGGCTGACCCCTCTAGGCTAGACTTGATCTACTCTATAGTTAGACTGGAGAAATAAGGGGTGGGTTAATTGTGGACCAATTCATACAGAGCATTTTTCACAATTGTCAACATTTTCAATTTTCTCAAGATCTTCAGGTGTTTCACTACTACAAGAAGAATCATCATTTATGTCTGAATTCAAAGTGCCTATTCCTTTCTCAGGCAAGGACTCAAGATGTTCTCTACACTGCTTACAAAGTCTGTGATGTAGTGTTAAGTGCAGATCGGGAAACTTATTTACAAGTTCCTGTGGTACAATTCTCAAACTCTTCTTTCGACACTGACCTTTGTGACGCAGCAAAGGATCAGCACACTTCTGTTTCAGTTTTAAATGTTCCATGTTTATACTCTGAAATCACAAAAGCACAAAGAAAATCCTGAAAAGAAAACAATGAACAATTAATGAATTATTAAATAAATTTTTGTACATGTATTTAGTAAAAATAAATTAACTTTAACTTGAAGTCAACTCTGTAAAGTTGACAGTACTTATATACTAGTTGGGCCTTTGGATCAGCGCTACTCCAGTAGATTTGGGGCTGTCGAGGGGTTTAACCCTGGTTGTCTTTTAAAAGACTTCTTTTGGCACAGGTCACAAAAAGGTTTTTGAACTAATAATGTTAAGTTGAACTAAGTCTTCACTGACACTATATCAGAACAGAACTTTTAAATAAATGAACTGACAAAAAAATCTAAAATTGAAGAATGATGCCAACTTCATTTATTTTTTATACATTGAACTAGTTATCAGCCACTTACAGCTTCTTGGGATTTTGTTGTACATGACTCAAGGTATTAATGTAAAAAATTGAATTTTTTAGGAGAAGGTATTTTTTTTTATTCAAGGTCAAAGATCAACTTTTGAAGGGATTTTTTTATTTTTCACAGTAGAGATATTTAACAAGAGACAATAAACAAGGGACTACTAAAGAGCTTTAAAATGAGACCAAAATCAATGCTCTAGCTTTAATAGTTTTTTAGTTACACCATTTTGAAAATAGTCATTTAACGCAAAAAAGGTCAAAATGTCACAACTTTGTGACCTTGTATCTCAGTAACCAAAGGTCAGTCAGCTCTAATAATTTGGGAATTTAAGTTTGGCATGTATATCTGCTATTGTGCCAAGTATGAGCAAAATTGAAAGGGGTGAGTGCAAAAAGTGCCATTTTGTGGCTGAGTTGACATGGAATGACCCCTATGCTCCTATAAATAAAGTCAAACTTCCAATGGAACTGGATACAGGTGCAGCTAGAACTATAATTTCTAAGGATTATTTTGTAGAAAAATTCCAAAACTCCATACCACTATATCATTCCAAGGCTACTCTGAGAAAATATGGAAATGTTGAGATGCCAATAGTAGGAGAGGCGGTTAATATTAGTTTTAATGCTCCCTTCATTTTCGATAGAAGACATTCTATGACAATTTAACATATAAATTCATATTCAGGACACCTTGAAACCTCAGGAAAACTGATAAAAATCAAGGAAATGTAATAATTATTTTTTACGGAAAAAAAAAAAATCTAGACGTCGATAACCAGCCATTACAGGCCATTGACCCAGTGTTTCTCTCTTTCCTCGGTTAAAATTTTTCCACTCTCCATCCTTCTCTAGGTTTTATGGGGAGACATCTCGCAGCGACATTTGGAAACATGGTCAAATCAGCCAATTAAATCTGGTTTTTGTTTCATGTGACCTTATCCAACCAATCAGAGACGTGCATTTTGAATCTCCCATAATGCATACTCATTTTAAAATGCTCCTTCAGTTCACTTTGGCTTGTGAAGATTGTGGTTTGGATTACTATCAGTTAATACAAGATATAGGTTAGGTTAGGTAAAACACATTTTTTTGGTGTTTTTTGGTGTTTTTTGTTTAAATTTAGGGTTAATATTCGTTTTGGTAATGGTTCAGAATACTGGTGCCACTTAATTAAGCAAAATTAAAAAAAAAAACAGACACAAAGTTGTTTCTCTCATTAAAACACATTGATTGCATGTGTCGCGTAGTAAAAAAAACGAAGTTAGAAAATTACGAAAAACATATTTTTGGGTATGAATCTAGGAAATTTTGAGTTGGCAACCCTACTATCGTATCATTCATTCACTTCAGTTTGAAAATGGCTTCGGTCTGTGACGGATGTGAGGTGATACTAGTAGCGCTCACATGGTGTTCTCCCTTTAAATGTAGTGTGTCCAATTTGTATAATTTAGGTCTCGGGGGTACGGGGGCAGAGCCCCCATAAAGATGACGTATCACAAATTGATCGGTATAGGGTTTTATATTTTTTAGGTTAGTTAGGTTAGGTTAGGTTAGGGGTTAGGTTAGGGGTTAGGTTTTCCATGAAACCTAGGTTTTTCTCATGGTTTTTGATGTTTCATGACATGTTTTTTCCTCCAAAACATGCTAAAACCATTGGTTTCCTGTTGTTTAAATCTGACCATCGCTATTACAGTAAATTATTACTTGTGCTGTGTTCCCCTACCCAAAACCCCTGGTTCCCACGGTGGTCCCCCCAGATTGTAGGAGGGGTTGGGGGGGTGAAGTAACTTCAAGCAATAATTTACTGTAATGGCGATGGTCACATTCATCCTAAACAACAGGAAACCAATGGTTTTAGCATGTTTTGGTGGAAAAAACACAAAAATTGAGGTGGCACCCCTATTCTGAACCGTTACCATCGTTTTAATGCTCCCTTCATTTTCGATAGGAGACATTCTATGACAATTTAACATATAAATTCGTATTCAGGACACCTTGAAACCTCAGGTTGCTACTTCGGGTAAGAAATTGCCAAAAAACAGGGGTTAAGTTAGGTTAAGTTAAATAAAAAAAAATTCTGGTGTTTTTTGTTGTTTTTTTGTTTAAATTTAGCCTTCATTTCTTTGGAATATGAGCATTTTTAGAAATTTTAAAATTGAAAATTTCTGAAAAATGGCTCATTTCCCAAAGAAACCAGGGTTGTGGAGTCAGTCCAAAATTTTCCGACTCCGACTCCACACATTGTAAAAATTCGACTACGACTCCACACATTGTAAAAAATCTAAAAATCCGACTCTGACTCATCATATTTTAAATATACGACTCCGACTCCTCTAGTGTTTCACTCTATAATTATCATAATAATAAGACATTTCATCACCACCACATGAATCATCAGGTTACTTTCTAGGATAAGGGAACATTCAAATATTAAGAAGGATATTGACTTGTAGATATCATATTAAGGGATTTTTATTTTTTCCAATAATATATATATATATATGGGAATCATATATATATATACCATATATATATATATAAATGAAAAAGATTCTCTTAAACATAATTAAGGTCTAACCAGTAGTAGTCCTACTTAAAATTGAATAACCCTTCTTAACCTAGTGGCTATAACCAGGGTTGTGGAGTCGGTCCAAAATTTTCCGACTCCGACTCCACACATTGTAAAAATTCGGCTCCGACTCCGCCCTGAAACATGCGACTCCACGACTCTGACTCCGACTCCACAACCCTGAAAGAAACGAAGTTCAGATTTGAACAAATCACACCAAAAAACACCAGAAAAATATGTTTTGGTCCAGAAAAGAGAGGGAGCACTAAAACGAATAATTACCAGTGAGGCTAAAGTTCAAGTTACAATAAATGATACAAAGTATCACAAACAGTTAACACTTTTGGTGATTGATGAACCAGGTCCTACTCTTCTAGGTAGAGATTGGATTCATGCTCTAAACTTGCCTATTCATAACATTACTCATCAATCAATAAATTGTTCTGAAATATCTAATAATATCTCAATTCGGTTAATATTCGTCTTTTAACCCGCTCACATGCAGTTAAAACATTACAATATATTGAAGTGCCATTCAAAACTGACTAAGAAAATATATATCTAATATTGTGTAAATTTGTTCAAATGTACTTTTGAAATGACCAATATTAACCAGTTAGGTTAATTGAATGCCCGGTTAGGTTAATTGAATGCCCAGTTAGGTTAATTGAATGCCCGGTTAGATTAATTGAATGCCCGGTAAGGCCAACTGAAGGCCCGGTTAGGCCAACTGAAGGCTTGGTTAGGTTAATTGAATGCCCAGTTAGGTCAACTGTACACCCTTGATGATTGGTTAGGTTGTCGCGATATTTTCGTTAGTTTAAATGAAAATGATGAGAGCAAACTTTTCTGGTTAATTTTGAGGTGTTTTGTATGAAACTGCAATCCGCTTCCTGCGCAAACGCGTAAGGTAGTTTTTGAGATGACGATATCTCAAAAACTACCTACACATTTGCACAGGAAACGGATGGTAGATTCGTGCAAAACACCTCAAAATTGACCAGAAAAGTTTGTTCTCATCATAAAAACAGACTGGGTGTAAAACCAAATAATTACCCTCAATTCTTTTAAAGGAATTTCCAAAATTATTTGGACCTACTCTTGGCATGCTCAAAGATCATAAAGTGTCTATTGAATTGGATAATGAAGTCAGCCCTAAATTTTGTAAAGCGAGGCCATTGCCTTATGTTCTACGAGAAAAAGTAGAATTGGAGCTAGACAGGCTCACTAAGGAAAAGGTTATTGAACCTATATCGCACTCATTATGGACAGCACCTATTGCCCCTGTGTTAAAACCTAATAAGAGTGTTCGTATTTGTGGGGACTACAAAGCAACTGCTTAGACAGGGTTGCCAAATGAAAATCACAGTTTAATGCTAGACTTCTATGAAAAAAGTGCTAATAAAATGCGAAAAAAGACTAAATAAGGAAAAAAAAATGCTAGTTACTTACTTTATTTAAAAAGAAGCTTAGAAATTAAATCTCTGCTAATATCTCTGAATCAGCATCTAACAAATCTTCTAAATCATGGATTTCTTCAGTAATTTCAGCATTGTTGTCTTGTTTCTGAGTCTCACTATATGTTTCCATAGTTCCAATCTTATTTAGTATTGCTTGAGGTAAAGAGTAATTTTTGCAGCATTTATCATGCCGTTTTAGACCATATTTCACAGAGAGAATAGCTCTAAGCATTGGAAGCTGCATTTTGTTTCTCAATTTTGTCTTGACAACATTCATGCTACTAAACAATCTTTCTACCTCAGCATTTGAATTAGGTAATATTAAGAGATTAAGAGCAAATGCCGAAACATCTCAAAGGGGTTTCCTCCAGTAGCATCTCTATAATCAAAAACTTATGTCCAGAATCTTTCGGTATCGGTAGTGTTTGTCCATTCAAACAAATGGATGCTATTATACTGGAATTCAACACTGGCAATTTCTTTATCATTCAAATGCATTGATTCTAAGAGAGAAATAATTGGCTCTTTTACATGTCTCAAAGTATTTTCTACAGAAAAACATTTAATATTCTTCAGTATATTAAAGTTTTCCGGTAATCGTTGTTTGAGCTCCTTATACAGGCAGAGGAGAAAATGTTGTGATCTTTTGCGAATATTTTTTTCTTCATCAGCTGTTATCTTCTTCTCGAGCATCATTTCTGCTATTTTTCTCTCGAATCTGTAGCGAAGATTTGGGTTAGGATCCAAAAATTCTTCAATATTAGATTTAGGATCAAGAGAATCTATTCTACTGTTGGCAGTACTAACATATTAGCAATGGATTTGATCAAATGGGAAAGATCTGCAAGTAACTTAGTTTTATCTACAGTGTTTGATTCAAAAAGTTTATTTACTCCTTGAACATGCTTTAAAATTGGATGTAAAAATAAAAGGTAAAGCACATTCTTAGAATCACAATACATTTCATATAACATGTGAGCTGTAAAGCACTTTTCTCTTGTACTCATAATTTTAAAGTGAGTTTGTAATTCAAGCCACTGATTTAAAATTCTATCCACAGCAGGTTCGATTGATAACCACCTAGTTGCACAAGTGTTCAAAATCTTCAAGGGTTCTTTATCATTAATAGCAAGGTACAACTGGTTATAAGCTATTTGTCTGGTTGAAGAGTGGGAAAACCACTTATAAGTTTCTGCTACCAAAAATTCTAGGTAGAATAGAAGTAATGATGGAACTTCTTTTAATTTCTGGTAGACACCATTGTTGACTCCTACCATGACACTGGCATTATCAGTTCCAATAGCTAATAGATTTTTAATGTCTAATTTTTTTTTACCTAATTCTTTTTTCAAAGCATCTACAATTCCATTTGCATCACACTTTTCTAAAAATACCAAACTAAGATATGTATGCACAACTTTTTTGTGATTTTCACTGAAATATATAACAACAATTCCTAGAAGCCTGGTAACTGTGATATCATTGGATTCATCTAATAAAAGACTAAACTTTCCAGTTCCTATATCAGAAATTAAATCTTCATCAAAATGTGGAGCAAGCACATTCCTTACGATATTTGCACATTTAGTACGATGCAACTTTACTTTGGACACAGTTTCACTATCCGGTATTTTATTTTTACACAATTCTACTAAATGATTACAGCTATTAAACGAAGAATGGCAGCAAATAAACATTGCTAAGTTAGCTTCAAGCATGGATGTTTTATCACATTTTCTTATGATAAAATTGGGAACAGGAATTGCTTTATATGGAACTGCTGTCTTATGCTTTTTTGTTTGGCAATGGCTTACTAAAAGAGAATATTTTGCTATGATGTCACATTAGGCCTGTTCAAAAATCAACATTTTCTTATTTTCATAGGTTTCTGTACATTTTCCCATGCTTTTTGACCTGAAAAAGCCGAAAATCACAACTATTTTGACCTAGGATGTTGGGAAGCATTGCCGCATGGAGCTTTAAATTTTCTGCCTTGAAATCGGCCAAAGCGCCAATTCCGGGGTCCCTTGAATTATGTTTTGCACTTTAACTTTTGATCTAAACAAGATAGAGCAACAAATTAGGTATCAAATGAAAGAGCATAAAATTAATAAATAATAATAATAATAATAATAATAATAATTAATAATAATAATAATAATAATAATTATCTATCATTTTTCAGGGAACAACAGAAACTCAATCAGAATCTAGAAAACCATCTACAAGTTACAACTTCACAATGGCATTAAGCAAGGAGCTGAGGGAGCTCCGTGGGCGCACAGTTGATATCTCAGAACCTCCACGTACTGTCCACAGGCAGGTGTCAACTGGGCCATCTACCAGATCTCTCACTGAAACTTTCCTGGTTGGATACCCTTCAGCTTTTATCAGTGGTTCCCAGCTTCCCACCAACAGACAGGCGTTCCAGTATTTCCTTAATATTCAGAATTTACCGGAAAATGCAGGGAGGCCCATGGTTCAAGACCTTGCATATGAAACAGTTGAATCTATCATCCCATTCTGGCAGATGGCTAGGATCAAGACAATGACCAAGTACAACGCAATGAAGCTCTTCATGAAACTACATGAGAAACATCGTGCTCTGGTGAAAAGCAAAGGAAGAGCAAGTAACCCTGGAGGAAAAAGAGGAGCATTTGTGCTGGAATTAGACAGCCTGTTCGATATAAGAGCTCCAGATGCAATTCAGGAAATACAGAACAACAGACTGTTATCCAGAGAGAAGAAAGATGAGGATAGGTTCTACGAAGACCAAAAGACTGAGAGGAAAGGTCATATGTCTGGTCATGACAAGATTTTTGAGACAAGATCCCTGCAGCAAGCAGCGAGGAATGAAAGACTGCAGCATAGACAAGAACAAGGTAAAACTAATTACTTTGAACGTTACAAAAAGTTTTAAGTTTTACTCCATTTCGATATTTAGCATGTACTTAACAATTACTGTCTTAACATGTTGTACTATTTTACAGCTGCAGCAGAACAAGAGGCAGTTGTTCATGTGGATGACATTACCTGGGGTGACTCAACTGACAACGACGCTAACACAGAGGACATGGATTACCATCAGCCTCGTCCTGGATGTTCTCACCATCAAGACACTGTGACTAGTGTGACTTTGACGTTTCCAAGGAAGGTCATGGAATGTGATGTCATCTACAATACAGCTGATCGTCTTGGTTTATCAGACAATCAAGTTACTGCCATGGTTTCTGCCACCTTGAAAGCTGGAGGGGCTGATCTGGATAACTTCGTCATCTCAACCTCAACAACACGCCGCAACAGAATGCTGTCCAGGTATAATATCAGCCAGAGTCACATGTCCAAGTTTTGTGAAAAAACCACAGTACGCTGCCTTACACTGGGATGGAAAGTTGCTCAAAGATGTCTTGGGCAGTGAACCTGGAAGTACCTCAGAGACTTTAGCTGTGCTAGTGTCTGGTCCACCTTCATACACTGAAGGAAAGTTATTGGGAGTACCTGTCATCGACAATTCTTCTGGCACAGCTCAGGCTGAGGCTTCAATGGATTTACTGGAGACATGGGAACTTACGGATAATGTTACTGCCCTTGTTTTTGACACTACATCCAGTAACAGTGGAGTTCACAGAGGAGCTGCCAAACTGCTAGAGAAAATGCTGAACAAAAAGGTGTTTTATCTGGCCTGTCGACATCACATCCTGGAAATCCTAGTAGGAGCAGTTTGGGAAGGTGAAGGGGCCAGATAATCCCTGGTTTGAGCATCTGAAGGATGTTTGGACGGACTTGTCCAAGGAAAACCCAAAGATGCTGGCTATCAACAGCAAATGGCTGAAGGAAAAGAAGAAGAACAGTGAAGAAATACTCCAAGACATTCTAACAGCAGAAAGGCTTCCAAGAGCCGACTACAGGGAAATGGCTGAACTGACAGTCATTGTTCTTGAGGAACGCCTCCTCGAGGTATTCACTGGAGTCGACCAGGCGCCATTCATCAGGCCAGATGGATGGCCAGAAACCTGTACTCCATGAAAATGCTGATGTTTGCAGATCAACTTGAGTACGACGAAGACACTGTATCAAAGCTGGAAAGACTCAACACCTTCCTTGCGCTGTTCTACACTCCTGTATGGATGATGTCAATGTCTGCTGCAGATGCTCCCGTGAATGATCTAAGTCTAATCCAGGACATGTTGAAGTACAAGAAAACTGACCCAGAGCTTGCTGATGCAGTACTTAATAAGATGGAAAACCACAAATGGTACCTGACGCAGGAAGTCGTGCCATTTGCCCTGTTCAGCAGTAGATTGAGTGACACATTGAAGCACGACATTGCTGCCCAGTTACATGCCACTGAGAAGCCAGACAGCTTCAGAACAGGAAAGCCTCTATTCCAGAGAGTCACAGCTAAGACCACCCTGGTTGATCTCATTGGCCCAGAATCACATTTCCTGCTGGACACACTGAACATTGGATCCGAGTGGCTTCTGGAACCTGTCACGTCTTGGCCACAGAATGAGGACTACAGAAAAGCGTTGGACTATGTTAAGAATCTGAAAGCGGTGAATGACATTGCTGAACGTGGTGTCAAGATGATGAGCGACTTTGCAAATGTCATAACAACAGATGCCAAGCAAAGGGACTATCTCCTTCAAGCTGTGGAGTTCAACAGACGCCGCTTTGACAGCTTCAAGAAACAAACTCTCAACAACTGACTGTGTAAATGTCATTATGAAATTAATCATCATGTAATGCTTTCACTTCTTGATCGATTAGACTTGTGACAAAATGTTAATCTCAAATTTGTGTCATGAATGAGGCGCCTTGTCTGCCTTGAGTGTGAGAAAACGAATTTTGTGATATTTCTGAAATCTTTGTATGTACCAATGTGCCATTTCTTGTTCCAAGACTATCATAATTGTATAAGTTAGAAAGAGGATTAAAAACACTTTAATTTGGTGCCTATTTTGTTGCTCTATCTTGTTTAGATAAAAAGTTATAGTGCAAAACATGATTCAAGGGACCCCGGAACTGGTGCTTTTGGCCGATTTCAAGGCAGAAAACTTAAAGCTCCATGCGGCAATGCTTCCCAACAACCTAGGTCAAAATGGTTGTGATTTTCGCCTTTTCAGGTCAAAAAGCATGGGAAAAAGTACAGAAACCTATGAAAATAAGAAAAAGTTGATTTTTGAACAGGGCTAAATTGTCACATCTACAAAATCTGCAGTGCGCTTTAAACGGATCAGCAGGGACTTCACACAGCCACTTAGTAAAAGTTGGTATAGTAAGCCATTCCTTTCGGAATTTTTGTTTATATGTCTTTGTCGTCTCTTTGCTCATTATCAATATGGGTGGAAGCAGGAAGAATCAAAATTTAAATGGCTACTGATTTAAAAAGAACAAGTTGAAAACACAACTTCATTCACTAGTCACTTTGCCGAAGAACTACATAATGGACTAACTGTCTACAAGCTTATTCTCACTGCAGGGCTGCCAATACATTCAGCGATGGGTTACCAAATGTTGCTATTACTTCAAATTTGGCCGAAATATATTATTTCAAATTTTCTTACTAGCTATAATTTTTTTTTTTTAACGCTAAAAAAGTGCTAAATAAATCTGAAAGAATGCTATTTTTCCTGCTAAATGCTAGATTCAAAATTTTGCTGCTAAATATCACAAAGAAATGCTAGATCTAGCATTAAAAATGCTAAATTGGCAACACTGAGTTACTGCTAATAAGGCTATTCTAATAGATAAATATCCTATTCCTAATCCGCTGATATTTTTGGTAAGTTAGCTGGTAATAAATACTTCTCTAAGCTGGATATGTCACCACAAGCAGTGGCGTACTAAGAAGGGTGCGAGGGCGGGGGGGGGCGGTCCGCCACGGGTGACGGCCAGGAGGGGGGTGCCATCGCCCATCGGGAGAAATGAAATACCAGTACAAGTTCTCAAACCAAATAAAAAATTCGCCAAAGTAAGAAAAAAAATTTAAAATGTTCAAACTATTACAACAGCTTAATGTTAATTTCCACTATAAAATATTTTTTTATTTGCAATACAAAATTTACAAACGAAAAATTAAATATTTGATAAAAATTACATCGAAAGGCGAACGTTTGTTAACGTTTTAGTCATCAGTTTGTTGAGCATAGCCAGCTGGCTGCAACTGACAGTCCAAGTCTTGTTCACTTGACACTGACTCCACATACATGAGGTATGTTTCATTAAATAATTATGATAAAGCATAAAGTGCTGGTGTTTATAACAATATCATGGTACTTAAACCAGTGTCCAGTAATTTTTGACAATGTGGTATCATAGTGATGTTTAAGTGTTTATAAATGCATTGTCGTGATGTTATAATAACCGGTAAATGCATTGTGGAGAGGGCCATTCATTATGCAACTACAAAGTGTGAGGAAATGGACATTTCTATGGAGAGAAGAGGGAGAGTAAAGCTCCGAAAAAGGATGCCAGGAGAGATGGCAAAGGATGCTGGTCTCACATTGCCAGTGGAAGTAAAAAGGGCTATGTTTGAATGTCTTGATCGCTTTCATCAAGAATTGGAGATTTGTTCTCAGGCAATGGATCAAATTCTGTCAATATTCGCTGTTATTCAGCCAAACACTTCGGTTGTTGCAACAGAAGAACAACTTCGGAAGTATATTCCAAATCTGACTCAGATTTTCGATGAATTCTCTGATGAAGATATCACTCATATCAGTGTGGAAATTGGACGACTTCGGAGGCATTTGGAAGCTGCCAAAATCAGCGTTGAAGAGGCAAAGAAATGGACAGCATTGCAGTTCCTGGAGTTTATTGTGAAATGGGATTTTTGTGAATCTTTGTCAAGCTTGTCACTGTGTTTGAGATTCTTTTTGACTGTCTGTGTGTCTATTGCTTCATGTGAAAGAAGTTTTTCCAAATTGAAATTGATAAAAAATTTCTTTCGCTCGAACATGAGTCAGACAAGATTAACAAATCTGGCTTTACTCTCAATTGAACATGAATATGCAAAGAAGGTGAATTTTGATGAGGTCATTGATCAATTTGCAGAAATTAAGGCTCGAAAGCAGAGACTGTGAATCCTCTCTAGTTACCTTTGAAGAATAGGCTGAGCGTTGAGACTGGATTTCCTGTGTTTTTTGTATAAAATAAAATGCAGTATTACCTGTTCAGCGAGTTGTTAATGTCCTGTATTTTTCTTATTTCCAATTTGCTTATGACAGTACTGTATTGTTTAAAAATCTACTTGCAAACATAATATATTTTTCTGTTTAAATTTTATCGGGGGTGCCAATGGAAGGATCCGCCCCGGGTGCCAAATACTTTAGGTACGCCCATGGTCACAAGCCGATGCACAGCTGGAGCTTGATGAAAAATCTAAGGATATCACAACTATAAATACTCACAAGGGTCTTTTTCGTTATAATATAATAGATTATGTTATGGTATTTCATCAGCTCCTGGCATTTTCCAAAGAACTATTAGTCACATATTAGATGGAATTTCAGATGTGGTATGTTACCTGGATGACATCCTGAGAGATGGAAAAACAGAAGCAGAACATACGTCTAGTCTAAGGACAGTTTTGCAGAAGTTAGCAGCTGCTGGTTTAACTCTAAATAAAGAAAAATGTATCTGGATAACTAATGAAATTCAGTATTTGGGATTTAAGATTGATTCATTAGGTCTGCATCCTACTAAGGATAAAGTTGATGCTATTTGTAAAGTTCCTGCACCTACTAATATCACTCAGCTTCAAGCATATCTAGGCTTGCTCAATTTCTACAGGAAATTTCTACCAAATGCTGCTACTACATTGGAACCACTAAATAAATTACTCCGGAGAGACACTAAATGGAGTTCGGGTAAAGAGGAACAGTCTAGTTTTCAACAGTCAAAGGAGCTCTTACTCAATTCTCATTTTTTAGTGCATTTTGATCCTAAACTACCTATAGTTGTAACTGCTGATAGCAGCTCATATGGCATTGGAGCAGTACTTGCTCATAATATTAATGGGGAAGAAAGACCTATTTCTTTTGTTTCCCGCACTCTAAATACAACAGAGGAATTATTCACAGGTAGAACGTGAAGCATTAGCCCTAATCTCCGCAGTAAAAAAGTTTCATTTTTACTTGTGGGGGTCAGCAGTTTACCCTAGTGACTGATCATAAACCGTTGTTAGGGTTGTTTGCTCCTAATAAACAAATTCCTATCTTGGCTGCAGGACGAATACAACGTTGGGCTCTCATGCTACAAGCCTATTCTTTCAATCTAGTGCACCGGTCAGGTAAGCATTTGGGTAATGCTGATGTTTTAAGCCGGTTACCTTTAGATGCTTCCATTGAATGTGTCCCAATTCCAGCTGAATGGGTTCACTTAGTTGAATTTCTAGGGACAACACCAGTTACAGCTATGATTATATTGCTCAGTGGACTAAATCTGATCCTATTTTGTCTCATGTTTATCAGATGGTCTCTAGTGGTTGGCCTATGAAGGTGGACAGTTTTTACCAACCTTTCCACCAAAGATGCACAAAGTTGTCTATTCAGAATAGATGTGTCCTTTGGGGGTCTCGGTTTCTTATCCCAGACCTGGGCAAGTCTCTTTTGCTTAAAGAACTTCATTCCGATCATATGGGTGCTACTCGTATGAAGGAACTGGCCCGAAGTTATTTTTAGTGGCCCGGACTGGATAGTGACATCCTTTCGCTTGTGAATTCATGCTCTCGGTGTTTGGGGTTACGTGATACCCCTAAAAAGGGTTTTCTACATCCCTGGGAATGGGCTTCCCATCCATGGCATAGAATTCATATTGATTATGCGAGTCCCATCAATCACCACTATCTTCTAGTCATTGTCGATGCTCATTCTAAATGGGTAGAGGTTCTTCCTACTACATCTATGTCTTCATCCTCTACTATTCGTCTGTTGCGTTCTATTTTTGCCAGATTTGGCCTTCCAGATGTTTTGGTTTCTGATAATGGCCCAAGTTTTACTAGTTCTGATTTTTCTATGTTTTTGTTTTCCAATGGTATTCATGTTCGTACTGCTCCCTACCACCCATCTTCAAATGGCTTGGCTGAGAACATGGTCCGTTCTGTTAAATCTGATTTGCTTCATGCAAAGGGGGAGGGAATTCAGGTTGCTTTGGATCGCTTTCTCATGAAATACAGGTTGACACCCCATTCTACTACGGGTGTTGCACCGTCCGAGTTGATGTTTGGCCATCGTATTCGCTGTATTTTTGATCTTGTGCGTCCTCATGATTCTATTTGTCAAAGAGTTTACAGTCGGCAAGAGCGGCAAAAACGTGCCTTTGAATCTAAGACTCCTAGGACGCTAGAGCTGCTACCTTAAAATAAGGTCATGATTTGCAATTACTCTCGGGGTCCCAAGTGGGTACCAGCTGTAGTTAGAAGGCAGACTGGTCCTGTTTCCTACAGATGTGTAACTGAAGATGGTCGAATTCAGAATCGACATCAGGATCAGATTCTACCTCATTCTATGCCTTCCGCTACCCCCTAATATCCTCCTACTCTAGAGCGTACACCTATTCCTACTACTCCAGAGTGTACCACTACTATTCCAACCGAAATGGAAACACAATCCTCTCTGTCACTTGTGGCTGAGCCAGAGGAATCTACTGCACTTGGAGTTCGTCGTTCTACCAGGGTTAAAAAAGCCTCAGAACGTCTGAACTTGTAGGGGAGGTGTGTGGTGGATTGGTGTGACTAAAAGTCTGCAGATCGACACACCAAAAAAACACCTTAATAATAAAAACTAATATTGATCTGGCAGCACTGGTTTTGACGGATTAGGGCGATTATTGCAGCGATGATGTTTTGGGATGATCATTAGCTTTGCGATTATGGATGTAGTGTTGATTGTCGTTGTACTATTGTGAACTACTAGCCTATCTAGATATACTGATATAGCTATTGACTAACTAATAGACTGACAACTGCTAGACTAACGACTATTACTGGCTATCTAGAATATTGTCAGGAACTGTTGTTCTATACTTGAGGTGAGTCTTAATTATTTCGTTGTGTAACTTAATTCTGGTTATTGTACTGTATCTGTATATAGTGCGTGAACCATAGCCTTAACTACCGGTCACTACAATGCGTATTTCAGAATGAAACTTGGGGATCAAAACAAATCATGGGCTCTACATAAAGTTTGCAGTGTTTGTATTGAACAGCTTAGACTGTGAAGTAAATGTAAATGGTCTGGTGAGAGTCCAGAAGTCACAGCAATGACTGCTATTTTTGTTCATGTAACGTGCAAGGCTACAATACTAAAAATAAAAAGGAAATTTCTTATCCAAACTTTCAGTCTGCTATAAGACCTGTTGCTCATGGACCTGGTATACCTGTACCTACTAAACCAAATACTCTTGATATAACTTTATCTGATTCGGTGTCTGATGACGATGGAAACAATGATATTGATTATTTTCAAACCGAAGCATCTGGTGAACCCCAATTGTTTACACAAAGTGAACTTAATGATTTGGTAAGAGATTTGTGTCTCCCGAAGGATTCTTCAGAGATTTTGGGATCCAGACTTCGTGCAAAGAACTTACTTTCTCCCGGGACGTCAGTTTACTGGTACAGAAATCGAGAAAAAGAATTCATCCAATATTTTTCTTAAGAAAATTCACTGGTATATTGCAGCAATGTTTCAGAACTAATACTTAAGCGAGGAGCTGCAGTCTCTGACCCAAATGAGTGGAGACTTTTCATTGATTCCTCCAAAAGAAGTCTAAAAGGCGTCCTCCTTCACAACGGTAACTTGTATGCATCCGTTCCTGTGGCTCATTCGGTTCACTTGAAGGAAACGTACGAAAATCTTGAGCTTCTTCTAGCTAAGGTTAAATACAAAGAACACGGTTGGCTACTTTGTGGAGACTTGAAAGTGATTTGTATGTTGTTAGGTCAACAACCAGGTTATACGAAGTTTCCATGTTTTTTGTGTGAATGGGATAGCCGAGCAAGAACTCAGCACTGGATAAAAAAGGAGTGGCCACGCAGAGTCAACCTGACACCTGGTTCTAAAAACATTCAACGTGAAAGTTTGATTGACACAAAGAAAGTCCTTTTACCTCCGCTTCACATAAAATTGGGCTTGATGAAGCAATTTGTTAAGGCCTTGGATGAAGATGGAGATTGTTTTCAGTATCTGTGTGGTAAATTCCCAACTCTTTCGTTAGCAAAATTGAAAGAAGGAATTTTCGTTGGGCTCCATATTAGAAAACTGACTTTGGATGAACACTTTGAAAGAACAATGAACAATCTTGAAAAAGAAGCGTGGATTGTTTTAAAGGATGTTATCAGCAAATTTTGGGGGGAACAACAAGAACCCAAATTACCAAAACATTGTGAACAACATGCTAAATAAGTTCGAAGAGTTGGGTTGTAATATGAGTTTAAAATTACATTTCTTGCATTCACACTTGGATTACTTCCCTGAGAATCTCGGAGTACTCAGCGAAGAACAAAGAAAACGGTTTCACGAAGACATCAAAGAAATGGAGAAGCGATATCAGGAAAGGTGGGACATCAGCATGATGGCTGATTACTGCTGGATGTTGAAACGGGATATTCCAGAATTATTACATAAAAGAAAAGGAACAGTGTGTACATTCGATACTAAAAGGCATAGATCTCACAAGAAAACTCAGGACAAATAAAGATGAATATGTAATTGAAATATATTTCTTTCTTTTTAAAGTTGTTTGCATTTGGAATTAGTATAACAAAACGAAATAGGTACCTAATGTAAATTGAAATAAATAATATTTATTTATGTTGTTTTTTCCCTTCCAGTTTGCAGAAAATCTTTACGTGATACAAAAAAATGGACATCTTATTCGAAATCAGCGTACGTAGTTGAATTATATAAAATCAGTTATTAGTGAGAAAACAACTCTTACAAAGTTTTCATTCGCAGGCATGTGTAATGGGTGCCCAAGATTTTGCACTCCTAACAAATGCATTTAAAAAAATGGCTGGACTGAGTAATAATGGCAGGTGTCGATTCTGTCATGGCCAACACTTTCCACCTCAACATCTAATATCAGGCTGTAGGGTGCTCATGGCAGATGGGCATGGTCGCCGAAAGCTGCCACGGGACCCGGGGGAAGGATTGGTATTTGGACCCACGCCTGTTTACTCCGTATTTTATTATGAATGTTTTTTGTGTACATAACAAGCAAACTGATTATATGTCCAAGTCACTATTCAAAACAAACAGTATGAATAAACAACTCAGAAGAACATGACCATTTTATTTTTCGAATCAATTATATTAATTCTATCACCATACAATTTACAAATGCAGTACCAGTCCATGCAGGCAAGACAATTGTTTACTGCAAGATTTTCATAATTAGAAGTGTACTTTCTTTGCCTTCTCTCTAGCAAAGTGGTAAATGATTCTGATGAAATTTAAAGTACAGGCTAACTGGCTTTCAATTACAATGGTTCCCAGATCTGTCAGTCGGGTCTTGGGCATTGGTGGACCGCGGATAATATTTTATCTGTTTCAGTTTAACTATGAAAATCTCTATAAAATGGATGTTCATTAATTATATTTCCTCTCTGTTATTTAATCAATTGCTTTCTTAATATTTTTAGATTTTATCCCCCCTCTTTCCGGGCCCCCTAGAGGTCCGGGCCTCGGGGATTTAACCCGGCTTCCCCGCCATCTCGGCAGCCCTGCAAATGGATACTATACAGCCAGACACAATAAAATTTGCAAATATATCCACTGGAAGATCATGACAGCATTACAATTGGAATGCAGTTAAAATGTATGGGACCATACACCTGCACCAGTCACTGGAAATAGCCATTATACTATATACTATTGTAGTGCCTTGCACCACAAGAGTATTCTTTATTAGTGAAAACTGCCACAAATTGGCATGAGTGAAATATTTAAATATAAATAAATAAATAAATAAATACAAGTTAAATATGTCCAGTGATCAAATTTAATGCTTAAGAATTCAGTGTGGTGTGACTAGACATGAATGGGCTTTTAAGGATTATATTGGCTGGTTGGTAAAATTATTAAGTAAAAACAAACTTGTGTGCAACGACAACACAAAGGACGCCAAAAAAAACATTATTCGAAATCACCCCGCCAGCAAGCAAAGTTCCTTTTTGGTATGTTTTGTATTTATAATATTTATTCTTTACTATTTCATATCTGTATGCAATACCGCATACTGCAGATACTAACGCCTTATACCGTTTGCAATTAGTACTAAGATTCATACTACAAATAATGTAAGATTCATATAATAAATTACTTAGGCTAAGTTAGGTCTAGGCTAAAGCCAAATTGTAACTAGCCTAACTGAGGCCTACCATAGTCTTTGTTTTAGATTAACCTCAGCTCAATATGTTGAAGAGGCAAAGGCCTGCCTATTAAATTTCTAGTATATTTTACTTTATAAGCCTATTATGTTTCACGTTATTTTCTTAGCAGATGGCCTACTAATCATTTGTAGCCTACATATTTCCTTTAGTCTTCCCATTCAACTTAACACAATCCCATAACCAGAATTAACTGTAATTTATCATCCACAGGTTACTGGGCCTATAAAGCATATGTATATTGATTATTAATTATTGCCATTTTTATTATTCTTTTTCTCCAAATATTACTTACAGTATTCTTGTCTGTCTCTTTGCAGACAAGGTTGTCATTGTGGCTATTATCTTATTATTATTATCTTTTAGTTATTATTATTATTGTTACTATTATTATTACTATTGTTATTACTATATTATTACTATTATTATTAGTTTATTATTAGTATAATTATTATTTTATCATTTGTATTATTGCATATTCCTTATTACAATCAGTATTAATTTGCAGACTGTTATATATTAGCCAAACGGGCCATTATTTAATCTCACCATTATAAGTCCATCAAAGTTGTTACGGGTAAAAATCCCCTTTGCATATACTCATTAATTGTTGTCAATAAAATATAAAAATTCATATTGATTTAATAATCAGTCCTTCCCTTCTTTTATTAAAATTAACTTTGCGCCGCAGTGCCGGATGCCAATCTAGTACTTGGGCGCTGGTGACCCTGGCATATAGTTAATTATCTACGTAAACTTGTAAAGGTCTAAATAAATAAAACTGGACTCTTACAATTGGTAACCTCCTGGAGTGACCAAACACCGTAATTTATGCAAAAAAAAATTTCTAAAAGTTTTTTCTCAATTTTTGTCAATATATTCAGTCTGCATCTATAATTTTATTAAATTCACTAGTACAAAGCACTCACCTGTACTGGAAGTGTATTCTATTGCAAAATATATTCCTTTTATTTTGCCTTTTTATAAATTCAGCATTTTCTAAAGTTTTTTTATGCAAATTTACTTATATTTTGCAAACAGCCTATACGCAGACTATTTTTCTGCTAATATTGGGCTACATCATAAAAAAATTTTTTACTTATATTTGTAAACAGCCTATACGCAGACTATTTTTCTGCTAATATTGGGCTACATCATAAAAAAATTTTTTTACTTATATTTTGTAAACAGCCTATACGCAGACTATTTTTCTGCTAATATTGGGCTACATCATAAAAAAATTTTTTTACTTATTTTGTAAACAGCCTATACGCAGACTATTTTTCTGCTAATATTGGGCTACATCATAAAAAAAAAAAAAAAAAAAAAAAAAATTTCACGTAACTTTTTGTTATTGGCATTCATAACTCAATTGAGTCTCATACTCAACCAAGCTTACTGAAGCCATTATTTACATTCAACAACATTTGTTGAAATCTTGTCAGTTTTGACACATTTTTTTTTTTTAGTACCTTGTAACAAATAATAGCCACAATGACCAATAACAACCTAGGGTCATCCAATGGTGGTACTCCAAATTCACCACCTATAACGGACTTTCTCACAATGTATCAGCCTACCACTCCACAATTCACCGCTGAAGAGCCTGGAATCTTTGTGAGTCAACTGCGGGATTATTTTGAGATAAAAGGAGTTACGGACCCACGAACCAAGTTCCTTGTCACAAAGAACCTCCTGCCTACACAAGTATACAAAGTAGTGCGGGATGTAACTCTATTGCCTCCGTCTGACCAAGCTTTTGAGAGCCTCCTCAGCGAGTTAGTCAGGAGACTCGGCCAATCAGAAGAAGAGCGACTCAATGCTCTACTCAAGGACCAAGTTCTTGGGGATCAAACGCCAACAGCCTTCCTGAGACATCTGCAAGACCTGGCTGGACAGACCAATGAAGACGATAAAAACTCACCCTTAATGCGACGCCGCTTCCTCAATGGTCTCCCTACTGCCCTACGGCCAATGCTCCGTTGTATGCCAGATGATACAGACCTCCTCACAATGGCCAAAACAGCTGATAAGATGATGATTGAAATCCACCTTGGCCAAGTAGATAACCACACCCATCACCCCCAAATCTGTGCCACGCAGGACAATCTGAGTCCGGCTGCACAAGGTCTTAAAGTATCCAACGAAATTCTACAAAACGAACACTTAAAGAAGAATTTAAAGCTCTCCGAATAGAGCTAGCTAACAACAGGGAACGAGAGAGAAGTTCTTCAAGACAAGGACGACCCTCTGGTCCAATTAGAGCCTCCCAATATGAACCTGGACAACGCCTCGTTCTCCTACAACCACAGCCACCGCAAACAGGTCAGTTGGTTGCTCCTAATCCAAATCTATTAGCCTTACCTCATCCTCAATCCTCAATCCCCACTACTCAGCCCCATTCTCAACCTATTTCCTTACCACAGTCTACTGTTCATACCCCTCCTTGCTGGTATCATGAAAAGTTTAAAGATCGTGCAACGCGCTGTCTCACACCTTGCCCATGGACTCCTAACCCTCCTTTAAACTAACCAGGCTGGTGTCACAGGCGTCTGACGCTACAGCCTCTCAAGCCTCTCCTCCTATCCTTACTTCAACTAACCCTACCACTACCTCATTTAACACTGTCAAACCAACACCTACGTACGCAAGTAAAGTTAAAGAATCGCAACCTACTTATTCAACCACAGCTAATTTAATACCCCCAACTAATTCTCCAAATACAACACAAACTCCTTCCCACAGCAATACTAACCTTCTTCCACAAAAATTTAATGATTCACAAACTACTGCACCACCTGGTCCAACATTCACCTTGCATGATCCACTTTCAGGCTATGCATTCCTTATTGACACTGGAGCTCAATACAGTGTTATTCCTGCAACAGCCGCAGACCGTGCAAACGGACCTTCTCCTTTCATTTTACGTGCAGCTAATTCTTCATCTATTCACACTTATGGACATCGTTCTATTTCAGTTTCTCTTGGACTTAGACGTGTTTTCCGCTGGATATTTCTTGTCGCGGATGTATATACTCCAATGTTAGGCTCTGATTTTCTTTCTGCTAATGATTTATTAGTCGATGTTCGTAGAGCACAATTAATTGATAATGTCACATATCTTTCAGTAATTGGTTCTCCTACCGTGCACCCCTCTTCATTATTGGCAAGTTCTCTGCCACAGTGCTCACCTGCTATAGAGCAGCTCCTAAATGAATTTTCTTCACTTACTCAACCCTGTTCTAAGGATACCCCTATTAAACACTGTTGTCCACCGTATTGATACGGTAGGCTCACCTGTTTTCACCCGCCCACGTCGCTTAGCTCCAGATCGTCTTGCAATTGTGAGACGAGAGTTTGAACACATGCTTGAACTCGGTATTATACGGCCTTCAAGTAGCCCGTATGCCTCTGCTTTACACATGGTCCCAAAACCTACACCTGGAGACTGGCGTCCATGTGGAGATTATCGTGCTTTGAATGACAACACGATTCCAGATCGCTATCCCCTTCCTCACTTACACGATTTTACTTCTGCTCTCCATGGCACCACAGTATTTTCACGCCTTGACTTGGTGCGAGCCTTTCATCAAATTCCTGTACACCCTGATGATGTACATAAAACTGCTATAACAACCCCTTTTGGGTTATTTGAAATGACAAAAATGCCATACGGACTGCGTAATGCGCCCAAACTTTTCAACGCTTCATTGATGAAGTGTTGAGAGGTCTCTCCTTCACTTTCACATATGTCGATGACATTCTCATCGCAAGTTCTTCTCCCTCAGAACATATTCAACATTTACGCTTAGTTTTTTCTCGGTTGGCAGAATATGGTGTATTGCTAAACCCTGAAAAATGTGTCTTTGCTGTAGATGAACTCACCTTCTTAGGACACAAAGTTACTTCGAAGGGCATTTCTCCTCTCGAAAATAAAGTATCTGTCATAAGGTCTTTCCCACAACCGCAAACTCAAAAGCAACTTCGCCGCTTTTAGGGATGGTAAACTTCTACCATCGCTTCATTCCTCAGTGTGCAAACATTCTTGCACCCATAACCTCTCTTCTTCGCCAATCAAAAAGGGGCAGATCCACTGCAGTTCTGTGGAACCCCGAAGCTACCAACGCTTTTTCACAAGCAAAAGAGGCTATAGCACGAGCTACATGCCTTGTTCACCCTCAACCAGACGCTCCTCTGAACTTAGCCACTGATGCCTCTGACGTTGCCGTGTCAGGAGTGCTCCAGCAGCTTGTTTCAGGCGTTTGGGAACCTCTCGCATTCTTTTCACGCAAGCTCTCACCTTCACAAATGAGGTACAGCACTTTCGGTCGAGAGTTGCTGGCGATATACCTCTCCATCCGTCATTTCAGGTCATTCCTGGAAGGACGTGACTTTAGCATTTTTACGGATCATCGTCCGTTAATATTTGCTCTCCATTCTCAATCAGACTCTCATGCTCCTAATGAGCGAAGATACCTTGATTTTATTCTTCAATTTACTTCAGACATTCGACACATTTCAGGTTCTTTGAATGTTGTGCCGGATGCGCTGTCTCGCATCTCAGCAATTTCTGACCCTGGACACTCTCACATCAACCTTTCAGAGATGGCTAAGGCTCAGTCCACGGATACAGACCTCCAAACTCTTATTAATTCACCCACTTCATTGCAAGTCCGCTCTTTACCAGTTGAACCCAAGTCAGACTTACTAATTTTATGTGACGTCTCGACTGAGCATATTCGACCGTTGGTCCCACAAGGGCTGCGAAGAGCTGTTTTTGCTAAACTCCATTCCCTTTCTCACCCGGGAATTAAGGCCACCCAAAAATTAATTGCAGCTAGGTTTGTATGGCCAAGTATGCACAAAGATATCCGCAATTGGACTCGATCTTGCCTTCAATGTCAGCGTGCCAAAGTTCACCGACACACAAAGTCAGAAATTGGTACCTTTCCTTTGCCAAAGGCTCGTTTTGAGGCCATACACCTAGACATAGTCGGCCCCCTCTATTCTTCTCGAGGTTATACCTATCTTCTCACTGTCATTGATAGGTTCACAAGATGGCCAGAAGCTGTTCCTTTGACTTCTTGTACTGCTTCTGCAGTAGCTCACGCCTTTGTTTCATGTTGGGTTTCCCGTTTTGGAATACCTGCAACCATTTGCACAGACAGAGGTGCCCAGTTTGAATCGGCCTTATGGAAGGAACTCATGCTCCTTCTTGGGACTGAGCGCATCAGAACAACAAGCTATCACCCGCAATCCAATGGGGTGATAGAACGCTTCCATCGTCAACTTAAAAGTTCCTTGCGAGCCACTGATCCATCTACTACATGGGTGGACAGGCTACCCCTAATCCTACTCGGAATTCGTACTGCTCTGAAGACTGATCTTGCATGCTCTGCAGCAGAATTAGTTTACGGTACCACACTCCGGTTACCCGGAGAATTTTTCACACCTACACCCATTAACCCCGCATGTGATCCTGCTTCGTATGTTAAGACATTACGCTCTGTTATGAAGCAAATTCGTCCCACAGCACCTAGAACTTCCACTTCACAAACTACCTTCGTTTCCCCTGATTTACAAACTTGCACACATGTTTTCTTGAGACATGATGCTCACCGCTACCCTCTTCACTGCCCCTATGATGGTCCCTTCCTTGTGCTAGACCGTAAACCCAAAACTTTCATCATTGACAAGGTGGGCAAGCGTGAAACTGTTTCTGTGGACCGCTTGAAACCAGCATACCTTGATTTTTCTCCAACAAAAGATCCTATCCTCCCTCAATCTTCTGTACCTCCACCTCAAATACAGGTACAGCAACCTATCCCTCCTCAATCTTCTGTACCTTCATCTCATATACAGGTACAGCAATCTACCCTTCCTAAATCCTATGTACCACCACCTCATCCGAGGGTACAACAATCTATCATCCCTCTTCCAATTCTCCTTCATTATCGCAACCAACTGTCTTTGAACCAGCCAGTGGCTCCATCGCACAGGCACCAAGAATCCCCTTCCCCCAATGTCCCTACTGCACCTGTAGCACCATCCATGCCTTCAGAACCAGTGCTGCAGGATATTGCCATCCAAAAGCAAACAACGACTCGTTCTGGAAGAGTCATTCGTAAGCCAGTGCGTTTTGACATTTAAGTGTTTTTTTTTTACCCCTGACAACCATGTTTTTGGGGGGCAGTACTTGTAGTGCCTTGCACCACAAGAGTATTCTTTATTAGTGAAAACTGCCACAAATTGGCATGAGTGAAATATTTAAATATAAATAAATAAATAAATACATACAAGTTAAATATGTCCAGTGATCAAATTTAATTCTTAAGAATTCAGTGTGGTGTGACTAGACATGAATGGGCTTTTAAGGATTATTTTGGCTGGTTGGTAAAATTATTAAGTAAAAACAAACTTGTGTGCAACGACAACACAAAGGACGCCAAAAAAAACATTATTCGAAAGCACCCCGCTAGCAAGCAAAGTTCCTTTGTGGTATGTTTTGTATTTATAATATTTATTCTTTACTATTTCATATCTGTATGCAATACCGCATACTGCAGATACTAACGCCTTATACCGTTTGCAATTAGTACTAAGATTCATACTACAAATAGTAATGTAAGATTCATATAATAAATTACTTAGGCTAAGTTAGGTCTAGGCTAAAGCCAAATTGTAACTAGCCTAACTGAGGCCTACCATAGTCTTTGTTTTAGATTAACCTCAGCTCCATATGTTGAAGAGGCAAAGGCCTGCCTATTAAATTTCTTAGTATATTTTACTTTATAAGCCTATTATGTTTCACGTTATTTTCTTAGCAGATGGCCTACTAATCATTTGTAGCCTACATATTTCCTTTAGTCTTCCCATTCAACTTAACACAATCCCATAACCAGAATTAACTGTAATTTATCATCCACAGGTTACTGGGCCTATAAAGCATATGTATATGATATTAATTATTGCCATTTTTATTATTCTTTTTCTCCAAATATTACTTACAGTATTCTTGTCTGTCTCTTTGCAGACAAGGTTGTCATTGTGGCTATTATCTTATTATTATTATCTTTTAGTTATTATTATTATTGTTACTATTATTATTACTATTGTTATTACTATATTATTACTATTATTAGTTTATTATTAGTATAATTATTATTTGTATCATTTGTATTATTGCATATTCCTTATTACAATCAGTATTAATTTGCAGACTGTTATATATTAGCCAAACGGGCCATTATTTAATCTCGCCATTATAAGTCCATCAAAGTTGTTACGGGTAAAAATCCCCTTTGCATATACTCATTAATTGTTGTCAATAAAATATAAAAATTCATATTGATTTAATAATCAGTCCTTCCCTTCTTTTATTAAAATTAACTTTGCGCCGCAGTGCCGGATGCCAATCTAGTACTTGGGCGCTGGTGACCCTGGCATATAGTTAATTATCTACGTAAACTTGTAAAGGTCTAAATAAATAAAACCCGACTCTTACACTATGACACAGTAATTCCAACTGCCACTTTTATAGACAACTCGGCAGTAAAATCGGACATAGTAGTGTGGGACAAGATGGGAAGGGTTGCCTTACTTATTGAGGTCAGTGTCCAAAACGACAATGGCCTCAACAGAGCGGAAAGGGAAAAAATTACGAAATATCAGGCATTTATGTACCTACCAAGGAAACTGTGAGGAATGGGATTAACTGAGGTTAACCAGCTGCACCGATCATCGACCATCAGCATTGGGCAGTATCTGAGGAGTTCGAGTAGCCCTACAACAGCTCTGGTCCGTGAACACCACAACACAAGGGTAACGCAACATACTTCCATAATTAAACTGGCTCAGCACTTTAGAGGGAATAATATGACAGAAGAAGTAGAAACTGAAAGAGTACCAGCCCCTTGATAGCTAGGAAAAGTCGCAAAAGATTTGTGCTGGAACAACAGGCCAAACATGCAGAAGAATGGGAACAACATCAAAGAGCTGGAAAATACTATCAAGAACTACAAAAGGACTACATCAGTAAAGAAGGATCATTGGAATGGCCAAGGAGAAGTGTTCTGCAATATGACGGAGAGCGACCAATAATGGGTGCCCAAGATCTTGCACTCCTAACAAATGCATTAAAAAAATGGCTGGACTGAGTAATAATGACAGGTATAGATTCTGTCATGTTGAGGTGGAAAGTTTTGGCCATCTAATATCAGACTGTAGGGTGCTCATGGCAGATGGCTACTATACAGCCAGACATAATAAAATTTGCAAATATATTCAGTGGAAGATCATGACCGCATTAGAATTAGAATGCAGTGAAAATGTATGGGACAATACACCTGCACCAGTTACTGGAAATAACCATTACACTATATACTCTGACACAGTAATTCCAACTGCCACTTTTATAGAGAACTCGGCAGTAAAACCGAACACAGTAGTGTGGGACATAAAGAGAAACTGGAGATTGAAAGAAGCTACCATTCTCCCCATTATAGTTGAGGCAACAGGTATGATGAAGAACAACCTAACAACTTACCTGAATTCAAACCCAGGACAGCCCCAGGCCATAGAAATCCAAATAGGGGCATTAAAAGGAACAGTCACCCTCCTTAAACGAATGCTAGGCCAAGTTCAGACATAGTTGAAATGTTTGGCTTCGGGTGGAAGCCCCACTCACAGCTGTAAGAAAACTAAAAAGAGTATAAACCAAAAGTGAAAAGACTTAAATGTGGCACTTGTTCCTACAGTGCATCAAACCGTTCTACTCTTCAGAAACATTTAAAAATTCACACTGGTGAAAAGCCTTTTAAATGTGGCACTTGTTCCTACAGCGCATCAGATCGTTCTACTCTCCAGAAACATTTAAGAATTTACACTGGTGCCCCTATCCTTGGGGATAGGGGATTTAAAGAATACTTCTCACGTGGTCCCAGCGTGTCTAAAAGGCGACTAAAAATAAGGGACGGGTGTGGGAGAAACCCCTCCCACCTGTGTGTAGCTTTCCACAAAAAAGAACAGGACGTAATGTCTACTAAGGAAAGCTCACCCACTGGCAGGACGTCACCCAGGATAAAAATTTACCCTCAACCCGTTTACACACCAAGGTGGGTGAGGAGAGCAATGGTGCAACTTTTCTCAGTCCCAGAGGAGGAGAAACTTCACTAAAGGAATCAACGCGGGTGACCCCACCAGGTCAAGGTATTGACCATGGACCCCAGCAGTTACATAGGACAATGGGCCCAACAAGAAACCTATGTCGGTATGACAATAAACTGGACCATTGGAGAAAATAAAAGAACGTAATCCTAGCGGCAAATCAACGCTAGGCCAAGTTCAGACATAGTTGAAGTGTTTGGCTTTGGGTGGAAGCCCCACTTAGAGCTCTTAAAAATACTAAAAAGAGTATAAACCGAACAATTGAAAAGCCTTTTAAATGTGGCACTTGTTCCTAGTGCTTCACAAATTGGGAATCTTAAGGCACATACGAAAAAACTATATAGGGCTATGGGTTGATTGCCTGATACCCTCATCCGTTGGAAATTTCCAGCAGACTTCAGTGGAGAGTTAATGACAAAAGCCCTATGTTTTTTCGTTAGAGAGTTATGTATATGTAGGTCTTTAGAGGACCTCTTCATATTTAATTGTTTTCGGGATTTGGACTACCTAATGGCAAACAAAGAAATTGCCTTACCTTATTATTTCGTTGGGCCTCGGTTCTGTTTCGATGTAGGGCCGTGGTACGATGGAGCTACGCAATGAGTTCACTCGATGTAACTAATATAGGCAGTCACTATTTAAACACCTGAAGGAATAGGCCTATCCTTTTTATAGTTATTAGGTTTTATATTAAGGAATTCACTCAGAACTTGTAGGAAGATAAAGGACATCGTCCTTGCTTAAAGCGTTGCTGTAACATAAGCAAGCTCCGAGCGAGCCGCTATAATATAATCTTCGTATTTTTATTATTTGCTGATTTGGCAAAGGTTGTTGACCCTTGCCTCGATGTGATTTTCATGAGTCGGCAATGGAAAAGTTTGAACACGAGATCATAAATTTGGTTTCTGTTGTTATGCAGGCCCGATGCCTATATATAGGTTCTATGTACCGTATGTATGGCAAGTATTTCATTCACAATAGGCTATGTCGCCAATCCCGAGACAATTTTGTATAGATATTTAATTCAATTAATTAATAATTTATATTTAATTAAGAAGTAAAGGTACCACATACAATACCATGTTGTGAACGTGTATAGTTTTTCCATAGCACATTTAAGAATTCACACTGCAAGCAATGATACAGCTATATGCAAACAATGATATAAACCTGCAATACCAACTCAACCTGAGTGCCTTAAGAGCAGGTACTCGCGCGACATCCAAATGCAGTTTGCCTAGACAAGTGCTCCAAATGCACTATAAGAGCAGGAAAGAAGGTGTCAACGGAGGATGTGGATGTGGGTGAGGGCACCGGGATTGTAGACCTGGAGGAAGACGCAGTATATAAATACCTTGGAGTGGAGGAAAATACAAATGTGGAGCACAAGAGAATGAGAGAAAAAATTGACAAGGAATACATCCGAAGAACAAAGAAAATTTGCAATTCACAACTCACCAACAAGAATAGATTACAGCCAACAATCAACTAGTCATACCATGTTTCCAGTACAGTGTTAGGATCATAGATTGGCCTCTGGGAGACATTAACAAGCTTGATGTGAAAACAAGAAAGATCCTTACCATTAATAAATTCACATACAGAAACAAGTGCAGAGAGAGAATCTATCTACCTAGAAAAGGTGGTGGTATGGGCAGGGCCGTTTCCTGGCATAAGCAGACTAAGCGGCTGCTTAGGGCCCCGCTGCTACTAGGGGGCCGTAGACAGGCTCCCACGTCATAGCTCAGTAGGCAGCAATAGGAATATAGCTGAAGTTGTTATTATTAATATTATTGTTATTATTATCCTTATTATTATTATTATTGTCGTATTAATTAAAGTTTTTGTATGAGACAAATGTGATAAAACGGAGACAAACGAAACGTTTTGGTCGTTATGTGTAAATAACTACTGAGAGATCTTATTTCTATATTATTTAACTTTATTCTTACTATATGCGTATACTTTCCTAAATGCTTAATTTTTCTAGTAGTGTAAAACATTATTTCACTAATTTACTAATTATTAAGAGATTTTGTAACACTTTAAAACCTAGGATTATTTTCGTTGTTTTCAAGTTTATTAATTCTTTTCTCATCTTTTTCAGATAATGTGAATTTTGTTGGTTAAAACCTAAATGGTCTGATTATTTGAGTGTATTTGATTAACGTTACAATTATAACAATTATTATTATTATTATCATCATCATCATCATCATCATTATTATTATTTAGCAGATTAGTTGTGGTTAACTAGATGTGACTTCGTGCATCTTGGAAAATGAAACATTATCCATCAGGAGCTGAAAAACGGACAAAGAAGAAAATAGAAGAGGAGAAACTTTCCAGTAGCACAGGTGAGATATGCCACTTGTATATTCTTATGATTACAGTTCAGGCAACTAGGTTAGGTAGACCATCAAGCTAGGCAAGTGCTCAGGAATCGTGTAGAGTAAGCTAGTCTCTGTAATAATTATAATATTTCGAAATGTGAAATTTAATGGATCGCATCACCTCAAATTCTGTTCACATAGATCAATTAGCAAACAAGATAAGAAAGAGTATTTTAGCAAAAATTAACAGAATATGTAATGTTATGTTCTTCTCAGGAGCACTACTGAAATATTTGGAAAAGCCATTCTCAGCAAAGCCTGATGAGCATCATGAGCCAACAGCAGGATCATCCTCTATGCAACCTCAAACACCAGTAGAAGTAGAGCCTGATGAACCAACAAGTGGCCCATCTTCTGTTCAGCTTCAAACACCACACACAGGCATTTCTACTGAGCAACAAGACCCAAGATCTGCTCCACCGCTTGATCCGTATGACTGGCCAGTTGTCTTGTCAGATGCCTTGAAGACAGATCTGGTGTCTCGAGGACCATTTCAAATCAGTCCAGATTTCACATTCCCTAAAAAAGAGGACGGTAGAAGCGTTCATCACCATTACATGTACAGAACATTAATTAATGTGGAAAAAATAAAGCGAAGCTGGCTGATGTACTCTAGAAGGAATGATGCTCTTTATTGCTTCTGCTGCGAGGTGTTTTCAAGGAAGTCGTACAAACTAATTACGGATGGACTTTCAGACTGGATGAACGTTGGTTCGCTTCTGAAAGGCCATGAAAATAGTTCAGAGCATGCAGATAGCATGGCAACATGGAAGGATCTGGAACTGCGGGGAGGACCATTGACCAAACTGAAATGTCATTAATGGAGGTAGAGCGAAGACGCTGACGAGATGTTCTCACACGTCTTGTAAGTATAATCCAATCACTAATAGAGAGAAACCTTGCTTTCAGGAGGTCTTCCTCTACATTGTACAATCGAGACAATGGCAACTTCTTGAAGGAGGTTGAGCTGCTTGACAAATTCGATCCAGTGATGACACAACACATCAGCAGAGTCGAAAGTGGCCAATATAGTCATTCAAGTTACCTAGGAAACATCATTCAAAATGAGCTCATTGGGTCCATTAGTGGGAAGATCTTGGATGCCATTGTTGTAGAAATAAAACAAGCTACATAAATATTACTCACTCATTTTAGACTGCACTCCAGACATAAGTCACTAAGAACAGATGTCGATTATTATCAGAACTGTTAAAATGGGTGAAGTACCAGAAATAAAAGAACACTTCTTGGGCTTTCTTGAGGCTTCAGAAAGTACAGGGCTGGGTTTATCAGTTCTGATTCTGAAGAGACTAGATGAACTGAATATTCACTTTGATGACTGCAGAGGACAGTCATATGACAACGGAGCGAACATGAAGGGCAAGAACAAAGGTGTTCAGGCAAGATTATTAGAGAAGAACTGTCGTGCACTCTATGTTCCATGTGGGGCTCACACTCTGAATCTTGTAGTGGCTAATGCAGCCAAAGCTTCCACAGATGTCATCAGCTTCTTTGGCAACGTACAAAAGTTGTACAACCTTTTTGCAGCAGCTACACAGAGCTGGACAATCCTAAAGAAGCACGTGAACATAACACTCAAGTCTTGGAGTGAAACCAGGTGGGAGAACCGGCTTAAGAGCATTGAGGCTGTGCGATACCAGAGCCACAGCATCAGAGAGGCCCTGTTGGAAGTCAGAAACAATGTCACAGATGCCATAGCCAGGACTGAAGCACAAGCACTTGCAGAGGAGGTAGGATCTTATCGCTTTCAGACTTGCACAGTAGTATGGTATGACAGTCTTCATGCAGTTAACCATGTGAGCAAACTTCTGCAGTCTCTTACAATGCAGTTTGATGTGGCAGTCAACCTCCTCACAAAAACAAGACTCACTCACCAGCTACAGAAACAGGTTTTGTTGCAGCACAAGTCGTAGCTAGGGACATATGTGAGGAAATAAATGTGGAGGCTGTGCTGAAGGAGAAGAGGCTCAGATCCACAAAAAAGCACTTTGCTTACGAAGCTCCTGACGAGCCATTTACAGAAGCCTTAAAGAGGCTGGAAGTCAAATTTTTCAATGTGGTGGTGGATTGTGCCATCGGGTCAATAAATGAGAGATTCAAAACATTAAATGATATGAGAGACATATTTGGGGTTCTCCTAAACTTCACCACAATGAACAAGGAAGACTTGTCCTGTAAGTGTGAAAAGCTCTCTAAGATACTGAGCTCTGGAGCTGACTCTGACATTGATGGAAGAGAACTGGCCCTCGAAATTAAGAACTTGCCGACTTTACCTTCACACAACATGACTGCATTGGAGCTTCTCTCCTTTATTCATCAGAAGCAACTGGAGGAACTATACCCCAATCTCTGGGTTGCACTAAGAATTGCCTGCACTCTACCTGTGACAGTAGCGTCAGCCGAGAGGAGCTTTTCTAGGATGAAGCTAATCAAGAACTACCTCAGTTCATCAATGGGCAGGATTGCCTCAGTGGCAAAAAAGCCATCATAAGCATCAACCAGGACGTTGGCAGGGAGATTTCATATGATGTTATTGATGATTTCGCCCAGAAAAAATCTAGAAGGCAAAATTTTGAAGATACAAACTGTTCTGTATAACTGTTAGCTATTACACGATTGTATCGTAGAGTTAGTAATTGTTTGGTAGTTGATAATTGCATTATTTTTTTATACATAGTTCTGTCTCATTTACTCTAAATAATGTATAAGCTAATTTTCAGGAATTTCATGAAGAGTATTTTTCTGTTTGTCTTCTGAAAGTACATATTTGTTGTTTTGGACATAAATGTTTCATTAAAATTGTTTCATAATTGTTTTTTATTAACACAGCCATTTTTTGTATGTGTGCGCTGAGGTGATGTAGTAAGGCGCGAGTTGGTGGATGGAGGGGTGGGGCCTCAAATGGGTATACTGCTTAGGGACCCGTAATGGCTAGAAACGGCCCTGAGTATGGGTCTCGTAGTTTAATCAAGCGCATAGGGCAACAATTGTAAGCCTAGGCCAATATATTGCAAGCTTTAATGATAAAGATATATAATTGGCCAGAGAACATCAGCAAATCTTAAGTCACCAAACTTTCATCACAAAGCTTGCACAATTATTCACGAACAATGCACTGGCTGAAGAAATAGAAACACCAGTGTGTCCAGCTTCAGTAACATCCAAAAAAACAAGAACTAAATATACCCAAAGGATACAGCAGTGTCATAAAGAAACGTGGAGACACCATGCTAGGGCAGGAAGATACATCAGAGAGCTAGAAATAGACTATACAGATAAGGAAAGGTTCCTGGAATGGCTGAGACGAGGATCACTGAAATGGGACAGTGAAAGGTTGATTCTTGGGGCACAAGACCAAGCACTGTGTTTGAGTGGATTTAAAAAAATTGCTGGCATTAGCAATAATGATAAATGCAGATTTTATAAAGTTGAAGTTTAAAGTGTATCACAACTTCTATCTGGGTGCCAGACCCTGCTGACTGAGGGGCATTAATTACACCATGAGACAACAAAGTGTGCGGGCTTATATACTGAAAAATCTGCCAGCACTACAAAATAGAAGTGCCTCCCAACCACAGAGTACGAAACACTGCTGTACCCTTTGGGTATATTTAGTTCTTGTTTTTTTGGCTGTTACTGTAGCTGGAGTCACTGGTGTTCTTATTTCTTCAGCAAGTGCATTGTCAGTGAATAATTAGGCCGGTTTGTGATGGAAATTTGTTGGCTTATGATTTGCTGGTGATCTCTGACCAGCTGTATATACTTATCATTAGAGCTTGCAATATATTGGCCTAGGCTTACAATTGTTGTTCCCATGTGCTTGATTAATCTCCACCAGACTCATATCACTACCTTTTCTGAGTAGATAGATTCTCTCTATGCACTGGTTTCTGTATGTGATCTTATTAATGGTAAGGATCTTTCTTGTTTTCACATCAAGCTTGTTAATGTCTTCTGTGGCCAATCGATGATCCCAACACTGTACTGGAAACATGGTATGGCTACTTGATTGATGGCTGCAATCTTATTCTTGTTGGTGAATTGTGATTTGCAGATCATCTTTGTTCTTTGGTTGTATTCCTTGATAATATTTTTCTCTCATTCTCTTGTGCTCCACATTTGTATTTTCCTCCACTCCAAGGTATTTATATACTGCATCCTCCTCCAGTTTGCAATCTTGGTGCCCTCACCCATATCAATACCCTTCCGTTGACACCTTTTTTCCTGCTCTTATAGTGCATTTGGATATCGCGCGAATACTTGTGTACTATGTTAAGTTGATATTGCAGGTTTGTATCATTGCATATAGCTTCAGGTCATCCATAAACAGCAGATGTGTGACTGTTTTCTGGGGTTCCCTTCTCCTGCCATGTGTTAGATTATACCTTCTGTCCCTGTTATAAAATCTAGAAGAGGAAGAGCCATTGTTGTCCCAAGGCGATATGATGACTAAGCTGATTGATGCAGCATTGCTTGTATATATTAAGTTAAGGTGTGTATATATATCCATCTCATAATTGTAAGGTTAGTGAAAAATTCACTTAATTTAGAGCTAGCATTTTTGGGCTCTTGTGGCATCATTGTTTGGGCACTCTAGTACATCATTTTTTTGGGGGCACTGCGCGTCCTTTCTACTCGTTTGTTGAATGCGGCACTTACAGAGTGTGGTCTTATAGAGGGCTCTCTTGTAATTCAGTTTGGTTGTTTAGATACAAGATTGTTGCATCGTGCAATGGTACAGGTTGTTTGTTGTTGTAAGGTATAGAAAGACCATAAATAGTGCCCCTTTTGTTTTTTATCTTAATTTTATGCAACTGAGGCCTAAGGTAGGTCCACATCGAGTCAACAACCCTGAGGTAGGACCTAATAGGACCTCCAAGTCCGTAAGTTTTAGTCTAGCTTAACTTGGGCTGTAGGTTAAACTGGCCCTTCAAAGCTTGGCCGTTTAGGGCTCAGCTGGGATTCTGAACCCAATAAAATAAAAAAATAACAGTCCCCATTCTTCAGTAGTTTGCAAAGAAGGTCCAGTGTTAAGCAGAACAATAGTGGTGAAAGGCTGTCTCCTTGGAAGATGCCTCTTTGAATTTTATATTTTCAATTTTTAGCTGGCCCTTTTCATGGTTGTGTGTGATGTTAGTTATCCAGTGTTGCATTTGATTCCGAAGGAATGCCGTAATATTTCCATGCGTTATATAGTTCCATGCATTTGATTATCCAAAAATGGGGAATGCTGTCAAATGCTTTCTGATAATCTATCCAGGCTATACTAACTTTTTTTTGTCTCCTCTTGCAGTCTTCTAGTATCATTTTGTTTATGAGTAATTGGTCTTTTGTGCCAAAGCATTTGCATCTGCACCCACGTTGTTCTTTTTCTAAATAGTTTTATGATGGGAGGTGGTTGTAAATTTTATCTGCTAATAGTCTGGTAAGGAGCTTATATGTATTTGGTAAGCAAGTGATTGGTCTATATTTTTTTGGAAGATAGGTGTCGTTTTGTTTTGGGTGTGAATTCTTAAATGTGCTTTAAAAACAGAAATTTGTGATGCACTGTAGGAACAAGTGCCACATTTAAAAGGCTTTTCACTTTTTTGGTTTATACTCCTTTTAGTAGTTTTAATAGCTGTAAGTGGGGCTTTCACCCGAAACCAAACACTTCATCTATATCTGAACTTGGCTTAGCGTTGATTTGCCGCTAGGATTACGTTATTTTCTTTTCTCCAATGGTCCAGTTTATTGTGTCATACCGACATGTTTTTGTTGGGCCCATTGTCTGATGGAACAGCTGGGCTCCAGGGTCAATACCTTGACCAGGTGGGATCCCCCGCATTGATCCCTTTGGTGAAGAATCTTCTCCTCTGGGACTGAGAAAAGTTGCACCATTGCTCACCTCACCCACCTTCGTGCGTAAGCGGGTTGAGAGGACCTTTTCATCCTGGGTGACGTCCTGCCAGTGTGTGAGCTTTCCTTAGTAGACATTAGATCCCGTTCTTGATTGTGGAAAGCTACTTGAGGTGGGAGGGGTTTCCCCCCGCACCCGTCCCTTATTTTTAGTCGCCTTTTACGACACGCTGGGACCACGTGGGAAGTATTCTTTCAAATCCCCTATCCCCAGGGATAGGGTTGAAAGGCGTTGGTCGCTCATGACAGCATGTCGGTGGCCATGGAAGTCAGCATCCGCCAAGGTGTGTGTAACAACTCACCTGCCGAAGCGACTAGCCCTGAAAATTGTCAAGCGGGTTCTCTAATGGGTAGGCTGACCATATTTCCTTGAGACAAAAACGGGACATTGGGATGGCAAAAAAGGGACGGGGGTTATGTAATATTCTGTATTCATGAAAAAGTAAGTACATAAACATATTGAGCTTACAATTATTCTTCAGTGACAGGGACGGCCAGGAAATATAAAAAAAACGGTACTGTCCCGTTCAAAACGGTACGTATGGTCAGCCTACTAATGGGTCGCTCGAATGTAGACGACGACGATGGACTATGAATCCCGGAGGTGGTCCCCTTGGTTGGAGTTGGAGTTATATCCGAAGGAGAATGGACAACGTCACTCTTGGGTTACGAGAACTCCAAAAAAACTCTCTGGTGGTGTCGCGTCTCACGTCGACATTAGTGGACGCACCAGGCTCACACACCTTGTCGTAAAAATGTTTGTGGTTTCCACTAACCACTCTTACCTCGGTTAGATGTAAAGTTTCGGAAGGTTACCGTCAAGCACTTCCTGATTTCGTTTCACGAAAACACTGGAGAAAACACTATCCATACTGAGTTTCGCGGTGAATGGAAACAACGAAGTTTACTTTAACAGGGTTTTTATTAACTCGCTTCGATTTCACAATCTTTTGATAAGAACAATTAAATTTGGTTAAATTTCAGAAATGAAAGTTATATGATTAAAAAGATTTATTTAACGTTACGAAGAAGGCTTCAACGTGAGGTTTAATATAAAATAAATCTTAAAATTAGTTAAGAAGCACAATGTATGATTTTTGCTGCTGCTTTTCTTAAAAGCAATCTGCGGCAGAGTTTATAAATTGGATTTAATTTGATTAGGACGAGATAGTGCCACTGCATAATTAATCACAGAATTAATCAGAGCCTGCGTGGTTGGGAGTAATATGAGATCAAAGAACCTCGTTACCGGCGCTCTCGGGGTTTTTAAAACCTCGGGATAGGCGGAGACGAGGTAAACTAACGGTCACCCTCTTACGGGGAGGAGTTTAACAGCAAGCGCCTATGATAGTTCTTAACATTCAGATTTGGGCGGAGGTAAATTCAACTTAAGCCGCGATTGGGAAATTTTAACTCGGGAGAGTTCTGGGGGTGAACCAATCATGATTGAAATAGTTTCTGCGGAGTTTACATTTTTCTTTTGATAATAAAGCATAATTGTAGGATCTAAAGGCGCCAGGATGGCGGCGTGAAGGTAGGGTTGAACCCGTACAAAAGGGAATCGCTTGGAAAGGAAGTTATAGAGCGCAAATGAATCTTATATTCGAAACAATCAATTTACGTGATTTTTCGGAAGATAAATAGTGATCAGAGACAGCTGGCTGACATTTGGTGTGGAAGTGGGTTAGGCTAAGAGAAGACGGGTGGTATATAGGATGACACAATTATGCTTTATCTACGGGGATGGTAAAAGATTTTAGTAAAATTAATTAACAAAAAATGAAAAAACTGATGTGTTTATAGACGCTCGCCTTGCATAGCGTGATGCTGACAACAACAAAGGTCGGGGGATCGAAGAATTCATGCGATGAGCATATTTTCATATACATCTCGCATTTAATGATTTAATTTGAGATTACAGGGGGTTACACCGGATTACATGGGGTTACTGCGGATTACATGGGGTTACTCCGCGTATGAAAGACTGCACACTCTGTGATGTCAGAACTAAGGAATTTTGGGTTCAATATTAGAATGCAATTCGTCAAAGACGAACTCGTTTTGAACAGTAGAGTTTTACACTACGGGACAAAATGGATGGCGCTGCCGTTCCCCGACACTCGGCCGTCAGTGGCAATGACGGCTCGTGAAATGTAGAGTGAGCCTCGAAGCTCCGACGAGTAGGAGGGCGCGGCGGTTAGCGCGGAAGGTGAGGCGCGAGCCTGACTGGAGACGCCGTCTGTGAAGATCTTGGGGGTAGTAGCAAGCACTCGGCTGAGAAGCTGAACCTCGACCGAGGACTGAGCCGAGTCTGGGTAGATTCTACCCAGAAAAGGTGGTGATATGAGTCTGGTGGAGATTAATCAAGCACATGGGAACAACAATTGTAAGCCTAGGCCAATATATTGCAAGCTCTAATGATAAGCATATACAGCTGGTCAGAGATCACCAGCAAATCATAAGCCAACAAATTTCCACCACAAACTGGCCCAATTATTCACTGACAATGCACTTGCTGAACAAATAGGAACACCAGTCACCCAACTACAGTAACAGCCCAGAAAACATGAACTAAATATACCCAAAGGGTACAGCAGTGTCATAAAGAAACTTGGAGACAACATGCTAGGGCAGGAAGATACATCAGAGAGCCAGAAATAGACTACACAGATAAGGAAAAATCCCTAGAATGGCTGAAACGAGCATCATTGAAATGGGACGGTGAAAGGTTGATTCTTGGGGCACAAGACCAAGCACTGTATACCAATGGATCAAAAAAAATGGCTGGTATTAGTAATAATGATAAATGCAGATTTTGTAGAGTTGAGGTTGAAAGTGTAGGACATCTTTTATATAGTTGCTAGGCCCTGCTGACTGAGGGGCATTACATTGAGACATAGCAAAGTGTGTGGGCTTATACACTGGAAAATCTGCCAGCATTACAAAATAGAAGTGCCTCTCCACCACTGGGAGAATAAACCAGAAGATGTGGTAGGGAATGCTAGTCACCATATATTACGACAAAATCATCCCTACAGGAAGATATATCCAAAACAGAGCCATCAAATGTTAACTTTCTCATGTAAATAAGTATTTTTTTAAGCTTTTTAAATCTACAAATAAAAATTTCAAAATATCCATCAAATGTAACTTTGGTTGGTTGGTCGCCTTCGCTTGTTGACACGTCTAATGACGTTGTAGTTGGCTGAGAGAGAACGAGCAGGAGTGGCTCTGTCGTTGGACTTGCTCTAGTAACCGTATGGTAAGATTGAACTTTTAACATAAGTGCGAAAAATGCTCTGTATGAATTGGTCCACAATTAACCCACCCCTTATATCTCCAGTCTAACTATAGAGTAGATCAAGTCTAGCCTAGATGGGTCAGCCTAGAGATTCCGGAAATGGTCCAGAGCGGGTAGATAAATTGAGGTCCACAGTAGGATTCCTCACAAGAATTAGGTTAGGGCAATCTACCTTCACCTTTGTTAAGCTATGAGTTGATGCTGGGTCTTAGGCCACAATGTAGGCCTAACTTGTCTGACCCAGCTTAATTTAATGTAATTAACTGTTTGGTGTCAAAACTCAGTTAGTCACTTACTTTTAGTTATTACAGTCTCTCCCTTCTCCGGTTATGTTTTCGAGAGCGCACTTTGCTGGTACGTCCTCTCGCCCCGTTCTTCGTTTTCGTTCTCCCTTTTGTTCTCCTTTTCGCGGGGCTTCTCGTACCAGCGTTGTCTTGGTTTATTCCTCGGTTGGTTGAGCGGTAATGTATCTCCACTACCGAGCACGCTCCTCCCACACAGTATATAAATACTAGTGTGGAGAATAACTCTGGTGAGCAACCAATTGGTTTCATCCACCCAGTTATTGACATAAAAGGAATTTAATGATTGTTAGATTAACTACCTACCTACTCAGTGAACCATTTTCGTTACCTCCCAACTACCCACTCATCAGTTTTCCATATACTGGGGGCCCCGGGAGATAAAAATTTTGGTGTCATTGTCACCAATTTTTGTCTGAGTGTAGACTAGCTAACTATTTAACTGTAAATGCCTGTTAATCTGATTAACAGTGCCTATCCTCACCTTCTCATGGAGAAGGTGTAGCATTTAATTAGAAGAGAAAATATACATCCATAGGATGAAACTGTCTATGGTCTTTACCATAAGAAAGAAAAAATGAAAGTTAGAAGATAAAATTACAATTCCCCAGCATCTATTTTTTGTTGTAAAAATAGTCGCGCCTTTAATGCTGTTTGTCGCTGAGGTCTTGTGTCTGTCAATGTTGTAGTAGGATGCGTTACCACTCCTACTGTCAAAGGAATAGTTACTGGAAGTTCAGTGTCTCCAGTTGTTACTGTCAGTGGAGAAGGTTCTCCAAAGTCCATTGTTTTGGGTCCAGACTCTAAAGGGTACAAAAGAGAAATGTCTCTTGTTGTGTCACCCGTTGAAGTCCTTAATTTGACCACTCTTGTTACCCCGTCTGCCCCTGGTCTGAGTTCTGAAACTCTAGCCAGAGGCCAGTATTGTCTTGGAGTACTGTCATGTATGAGAACAAGGTCCCCTACCTTAATTGTGTCAGACCAATCCTTCTTAGTCATTTGTTTATGTCTCTCCCTTAGACCCATCAAGTACTCAGTTTTCCACTGTTTAATGAAATGAGCTTTAACTCTAGTTAAATGTTGTAACTTAGTCTGGAGCTCATCATGTCGTTGAGTCCAGTTTGGGTCTTCTGAAGAGTCTATATTGTAGTCCGGCAGGAGACTAACTTGTTCTCCCCGAATCAAATGATTTGGAGTTAATGGTTCTGGGTCATTAATGTTGTCACTCACATAAGTGAGTGGTCTATTGTTAATGATGTTCTCAATCTCAGCCAGGAGAGTGAGTAACCCAAATAAGTGTATCTGTTTTTTGCCAATTGCTTTCTTCAAGCAATTCTTTACTGTTTGTATATTCCTCTCCCAGATAGAACCATACCAAGGAGAGGCAACCGGAATATACTTCCACTTTATGTTTGTTTTGTATATATAATTGTGTGATTTCATTGCTTAACAAGTCGTGGATGACTTGTTCACCAGCTTTGAAATATGTAGCATTGTCAGTCCAAACTGTCTTGGTACTGAATGTCGTGCACAGAATCTCTTAAAGACAGCAACAAAAGATTCTGCTGTAAGGTCCTCCACAACATCCAAATAAACAGCTCGTGAGGCAGCACATGTAAACAGTACAATGTACATTTTTTGTTCAGTGTCACCCACCCCTACAGTCAATGCTCCTGTATAGTCAATGCCTACAGTCTCAAAGGGTCTGTTGAGAGTAACTCTCTCCTCTGGCAAAGCAGGAGGATTTGGTTTCCTATAGGGCCTAGCATGAATACGCCTACATGTGACACACTCACTCAGGACTGTTTTAACAGTGATCCTTCCCTTGGGTATCCAATAAGTTTTTCTTAATGTAGTTAGTGTCTGTGGTACCCCCATATGATATACATCATTGTGTGTTTTTCTGATGATTAATGTTGTCAAATAGCTAAATCTAGGTAAAAGGATTGGATTTTGCTTTTGTATGACAGTTTTGATTTGTCTAATCTCCCTTTACACCTTAGAAGGCCTTCCTCATCTCTGAACAAGTTTAGATCCACAACTACTGATGGTACAGGTTCTTTTGTTTGTTTCCCATTAGTTAAGAATTCTAACTCTTTATTGTACTCTTTTTGTTGGCTTGGCCTATCCAGTATTGGGTTGCAACTTCTGTATAATTATGATTGTTTTTATTTAGCTGTTTGTTAATTGTAGCTAAACAGTTGTGAGCAAACCTCAAACAGTAGGCTGTCACCCTGACAAGTTTGTTGAAATCAGAATACTTTCATAATTAGTGATTGGTTCAACCTTTTCATTTGAAAAGATTAAATTTAATGTCAAGTTAACTTGTTCCACAGGCCATTGGTCTGTATTACAGAGCCACTTAGGTCCCATAAACCAAGTTTTGTTTGACTTCAACAACTTGTAGGATAAACCTCTGGTCAGAAAGTCTGCTGGATTCTGTTTAGTTGGAACATAGTGAAAGTTTACTTGTAGGCTTTCATTAGCGTCAGCTATTTCTTTTAGCCTATTTCTTACAAAGATATTCTTACTATTAATGCTATCATTCCGTATCCAGGCAAGACAAATCTGACTGTCAAGCCAGACGTGGATATTAGTTATGACACATCATAGTAAGCATCCTTAAGCAATGAAATGGTTTTAATGGCTAATGTAGCAGCCAATAGTTCCAATTGAGGTATGGTTCGGGTAGGTTTGAGAGGTGCAACTTTCCCTTTTGCATAAATTAGATGACTTTCTGTAGGGCTTACAAGATACGCACAGCACCCATAAGCTTGTGTGCTTGCATCAGCAAACACATGAAGTCTCTGGGGCTTATCCCTAAACCCACAGCACCTTTTTTTTTTTTTTTTTTTTTTTTTTTTTTTTTTTAATTTTAATGTTCTGCACTTTTGTTAAATCAGTAGCTAACTTCTTCCAAGATTTTTGATTTTCATTTGTTATTGGATCATCCCACCCAACATTTGTCCTCCAAATTTCTTGGAGGAGAATCTTTGATTTTATTGTTGAAGGCAGGAATAGACCCATAGGATCAAAAATTTTGGAAGCCTCTGATAATATTTGTCTTTTAGTATTTGCTTCCTCATCAAGTTTAAAACCTTTAGTACAGATTGAATCATGACTGTTAGAAGTTGCATCCAAATACCAGTTCATACCTAAAGTTTTAACTCTGTCTGATGGCTCAGTAAGACCATTATTATCCTTTAAAATCTTTTGTTTAAATCCTCATCATTTGAAATCCACTCTCTAAGTTCAAAGTTACCTTGTTGCATAATGTTTTGAGAGTGTTCATAGACTTCAGATAATTCAGATTTTGTTGTCGTTGAGCCTATTAGATTGTCTACGTAAAAATGTTCCTTAAGGAAGTTCAATGTTAGAGAGTTATTAAACTGGTTTAAATGATGTTAATTGTCAATGCTAATAGGCTAGGTGAGCAATTGGCTCCAAACAACACAACATTAAATCTATAGGTTATGAACCCTTTATTCAAATCAAATGGATCCTTGAACCATAAGAACCTAAGTTGGTTCTTATCATATTCATTTTTAAGATTTATTCTCAAAAATGCCTTTGAAATGTCACTTTGTACAGCATATTTGTCTAACCTGAACCTCAGTAAGATCTTCACAAGGTCAGAAATGAGATTAGGACCCTCAATCAAGCAATCATTCAAACTGTGTTTATCACTGTCTTTGAGGCTACAATTATATACTACTCTGAGTTTTGTTGTTGGGGCATCTTGTCGATAAACCCCCCTGTGGGTTAAATAATGACAACCATCTTTTTTAAAAGGGTTATCTGTTACTTCTTCAATGAAGCCTTTCTGTAGCTGTTCTTTGAAGACATCACTGTACTTTACAATATTATTATCTTGTTTGAGTTTTTTCATTACTTTATATAAATGTCCTTTAGCTACTTTGAGATTGTCTCTTAAAGTTGGACAATTTATTTTCCAAGGTAACTCAACAAAATAACTATTGTCTTTGCACTGAATGGTGTCTTCAAATCTTTCTACCATTAACTGATCTTCTGAAGTTTGATTTGTGTCATGTATACCCACAGATTCTAGCAACCATAAAGTTTGAATTGCCTCATCCAAAGTTTCATTTGATAATGATGAATTAATGTTCTCAGTTGAGATAATATTATTCAAAGTGTTGCTATTCTTACAGGTGTTATGTAGGACTGAGTTGAGGCACATAGTATTTGTTGGTCATGCACTGTTTTGGTTTAGGTCTAGGTTGTATCTGATAGGTCACCCAAAGGGGCTATCCCTGATGGAGTCTGAATAGCTATACCATTACCTATCTCTACTATGCCCTTATGAATAAGATTAATATAATCTGCCCCTATTAGCATTTCAATGTTAGCTACTGTTGTTTTAGTGATATGTCTATCAGCTATTTTGTAGTGTTTTTCAAATGATTTATGGTTTGTTCTAGTTTGGGTATAACCAGTTTGTTTTGTCCTACTTTAGAAATAATAACTGCTTCAATTTTCTTGAATTTACTTTCTAAATGTAGTTCCAGGTCAATTGTCTTATAGCTATTTTTGTCCGAGTTATCCTTAACAAAGGACGCAATATTGAGTTTTGTTCATTCGGGTTTGGTGTCAAACCCAATTTATTAACTAATTTTTGAAACAAATGTTTGTTGAGAACAACAGTCTATAAGACATCTCACTGGAGTGGTACTACCCTCACTATTCACTAAGTCCAAAGTAATAGTTGGTAAAAGAATCTCAGTGTTTCTTGTTACATTGTTTGAACAAGCAGAATGTCCCATGAAAGTGGCATTTTCTTGATTACCTTTGTTTGGGGAGGTATCTTTTGAGTTTGAGTACTATTATTTGGACACTTTGGTGAATCACACATTGATGAGACATGTCGTAAACTTTTACAAAACTTACACTTGAATCTTAACCTAGATTTACAGTCTTTCTTATAATGTCCCTGGCCAGTACACTTTTTACACAGGTTCAACTGTTCACATCTTTTAGCCCTTTGGTTAAAATCTGAATATTTGTCACACCCAGTACTACTGTGTTCATTACTTGCACAAAATTTGCAATATGGTATGTAAGTTGAGGCAGCAGTTACATTAAAGTTCTGTAATGTAGGTGTTCGTGTTTGTAGTTGGTCACATTTGATTCTACAGTATCAAGTTTTGTCTGTTTGGCTGTAGCTAGTTGGTCTCTGGGAACAGTCTTTGGTTTATCCATAGTCTGGGTCTTATGTGTTGGAAAATCTCTCAAGTTGTAATTAGTTAGGATATTGGGGAAGTGTTTCTTATTTGTTAAATTAGGATAATTTTCTCCCGTCTTTAGAATTAAATTATCTTTAACCCTCGAAGGAAGGCACCTAAGTACTATGCTTTGTATAAGCCAAGATGAAGTTTTAATATCTATCTCATTGCTAACCAGTTGTCCTATAATAGCTTCTAATTTTGTATAAAAATTTTCCATATCACTATGGTTATCTTTTATGGGTGCAAATTCAAAAATTTGTTGAGATAATTCATATATAATCACATCTTTATTAACGTAATTACGTTTTAAAAGATCAATAGCTACTTCATATGAATCCCCTACAGCTGGTAAATAGGCTATCAGGTTATGGCTGGGCCTTTAAGAGAACTAGTTAAGTAACTAAACTTTTCAACAGTTGAAATATAAGGTTTATTACCTATTAAATTCTCAAATTTGTCAATGAAAGATGGGAATTGTACCGTGTCCCCTTCAAATGTTGGTATTTGCAAAATGGGTAACTGAGCCCTCAATTCTTGTGACTCAGGATTTTGCATGCCACTTAAATTTTGTTGAAGGTTAGCCCTACTTTGATTAAAATCAGAATTAGGTTTTTTTGGTGTTAAGTCAGTCAACCGAGACCGTAGTTCCCTTATTTGCTGTTCAATTGAGCTTACCTGATCATCATCATCAGCGTAAAGGTCTATCAATTGTTCTTCAGCCATTTCGGATTCAACTAACTCTGAAATACTCTCATTAATGGCTATTATTTCCTTCTTTTTAATTTCTAATTTAATAATTACACTCTCTATATTTTTCTTACCTGGTTGTGTAATATTGTTAAAAGTGTTCACAGCCTTTGTAACAGCTCCCAACTTTGCCCCCCTTTTCTTTTTTAACTTTTTCAATTCTGCACTGTCCATGTCTAAGTCAAAATTGTTTAACTGGGGATCGTAATGAAATATAGGACAAGAAGAAATTACCAGAGAAGAGAGAGCACAGACAAAACAGTCAAGTTCAAATTTGGTTTAATCCCCCCCAAGTACTTGTGTCACTCAGGTCTAAGCTTATTAGAGAATGAGACTCCTTTAATGTAAATGTTTCCTAGTTAGGCCCTAGGTTGTAGACCTAATTAGGCTTGCTCAGGTTAGGCTTAGGCTAGACCATTTAGCCTAATTCTGCAATTTTTGTTAAGTAAGCTTAAGGTTTGTAAATTCCCCACACACGGACCACCAATGCGAAAAATGCTCTGTATGAATTGGTCCACAATTAACCCACCCCTTATATCTCCAGTCTAACTATAGAGTAGATCAAGTCTAGCCTAGAGGGTCAGCCTAGAGATTCCGGAAATGGTCCAGAGCGGGTAGATAAATTGAGGTCCACAGTAGGATTCCTCACAAGAATTAGGTTAGGGCAATCTACCTTCACCTTTGTTAAGCTATGAGTTGATGCTGGGTCTTAGGCCACAATGTAGGCCTAACTTGTCTGACCCAGCTTAATTTAATGTAATTAACTGTTTGGTGTCAAAACTCAGTTAGTCACTTACTTTTAGTTATTACAGTCTCTCCCTTCTCCGGTTATGTTTTCGAGAGCGCACTTTGCTGGTACGTCCTCTCGCCCCGTTCTTCGTTTTCGTTCTCCCTTTTGTTCTCCTTTCGCGGGGCTTCTCGTACCAGCGTTGTCTTGGTTTATTCCTCGGTTGGTTGAGCGGTAATGTATCTCCACTACCGAGCACGCTCCTCCCACACAGTATATAAATACTAGTGTGGAGAATAACTCTGGTGAGCAACCAATTGGTTTCATCCACCCAGTTATTGACATAAAAGGAATTTAATGATTGTTAGATTAACTACCTACCTACTCAGTGAACCATTTTCGTTACCTCCCAACTACCCACTCATCAGTTTTCCATAATAAGTTTATACTGGTGAGTGGAGTTTAGAATTGTAATTTAATTTACCCTGATTAGGCCAAAATTTCTTATAAAAATTTTCAAATTATTCAAATTCAATATTTAAGTATTTATTTTTCGCAATAACTTGATAAGAAATTTTTGGATCAGGACTATAGTTGGCTTTATGCTTTAGTCTGAAGCCTGGGTAATTTAGTCAAATACTTAACTAGTTTAGTCTATTGTTTAGGTGACTAGATATTAGGGAACTTTTAGGTGGAAACAGTGCTGCCTCAAAATTTGCTGTGGTAAAAATTTACTGTAAAGTTGAAGAACTACGTTTCCTTATTGATTTTGATTTATTCGGGATATTTTGTTCGTGTTCGGTTTCATTAATTATTTTAAGTTGATTTAAGTTTGTTAAAGCTACTTAAGGCTATTAAAATATTAAGTTTTTTAGATGTTAAGGCAAGGTTAAGACTATTTACATAGTTTAGGTATTTTAGTTGGGCTAAGCCTACTTGGGTAGCTTAGGCCTGCTGGTTAGCCTATTTGCAGTGTGGCTTCAGCATATTCACAGTGTACCTTGAGTTTGTTTATAAGTGGTTTGGTCCTATTTACAGTAACTTGGATTAATTTTGTTTTTACGGTGTTAGAATTTATAAGTGTTTATTGTTAAACGTTTGGTTAATTATTTCATTAGGTTAGGTTTTGATGTTTAAATTTTACATATTGAAAGTTAATTTACGGTGCCTTTTTTTAAGGTCAGGTTATTTGAAAGATAATTTGAGTGTTAATTTGAGTTGATTCTTTAAGTGATTGTTTCATTACTAAGTTGGTTCTTAACTATTAATTAGAGTTAAACTTAAATTTCATTAATGATATATGAGGTTGACTCTGACTTTGAAGATACTGTTTTGGGCTACGCCCTTCCTGATTCCGATTTTGATGCGGAAGATCTTGCGTCAATAGTGGCTAATTGCAAAGAAGCCGTACGCAATTTAGTACGTAAACGCGCTGTGTTTAAACGTAAAGTTACGGACCTTTTCCAGTTTGTGTACCGTTTTTCATATAATTTATTTTTGCTTTATAAGGCTAACTAACGAAAATATCATGACCTAACCTAACCAATCGTCAAGGGCGTACAGTTAACCTAACGATTGGTTAGGTTAGGTCGTGATATTTTCGTTAGTTAGCCTTATAAGCCTAACTAAAGAGATTGATATTATCACTCATTTTTTATCTGAAAAGAAGCAAAAATAAATTATATGAAAAACGGTACACAAACTGGAAAAGGTCCAAAGTTACGCTCACTATTAATAAAACAGAAGATTTATTAGCAAATGCACAATTAAATAGTGAAATCTTGTCGGCTCAAACCAAGATCATAAATTTTCATCTGGATCAAATTAGGATAGTTGATGATGATGATATAAATAAGTATCAAGTTCACAAATTATTTAAAGTAGATAAATCTTTGTTCGATAGAGAGTTGGAATTTCAAACAGATTACCATTTCGAAATAACAAATACGTTAGCAAATTTGAAACATCAGTTTGAAAGTTCAAATCAGAGGCCCAATTTACAAACACCTCAACCATCTGAAGCAAATAATGCATCGTTCATGTCTAATGAAAGTGTAGGTAATCTTGAACAAATTTTAACGGGAGTTAAAGCAGTTTTAAAAAGGGAAGCGCAACCACCTACCCTAAAATGTTCTGCCTTTGAAGGTGTTAAAGACAAAGATAATTTTCAAATTTTTTGTCAGAGTTTGAAAATTTAATAGGGTCTCGGGAAGATCTTGGTGATTGTGCTAAATTAGCTTACCTTAAAGGTTACCTTAGAGACTATGCCTTTACAATTGTAAAACATTTATCAAATAATGATATCAACTATAAAGTGGCCCTGCAGCTTTTGAAAGAGGGGTTTCTCGATATACCTTTCATCATTGACGAGTATTTTAAGAAACTTATAACGGCTTAACCTTTGCACGATCTGTTTATTGAAAATTCACAGGAAATAAATTGATTGCTCACATAATTTTTAAAAACTTACCTTTATCATTTAGGCCTGAGTTAAATCATAAAGTAAAATCTAACTATCCTTCTGTCAATCTAATATTGGACAATTACATTTCAGTCATCAGAACCTTAGAAAAATTTAAGCCTGCCTGTTAACATCAATTTGAATAAGTCCCAAAAGTCCTTTGAAAACAAAACTCGGTCTAAGAACAAAGAAAAAGAGCGAATTTAAGTCTACAACTGATAGAGCAGCTTCAACTTTACAGAATTTTAACACTGAAGTTCAAGTTAAGTCTGTCGAGTTCATCTAAACCTAAAGCAGATAATCAAAATCAAATGAGTGCCAAGCCCAAAATTACAAAATTTTGTAAACCTTGTACGGGAGAGCATTCCATGTTAAAATGCCCGAGTTTCAATAGTGTAGACGTGTAGATCTCGCTCTCTCACTTTAAAATTATGTTCACTGTTCGAGTTCCAAGCATTCCAATAATAAGTGTCCGGCTATTGAATACGGACTGACTTATGCGTGTGTTTTCTGTAATGCACACACTCGTATTTCAGCTTTGTGTCCTCATTCTGACAAAAATAACTCCTGACTAGTGCATGACCCGCAATTGATCGTGCATTCTCGTGTACTCTCAACCGGGTTGTCTAATTCTAATAAAGCCAAACCAGCTGATCTCTTGTTTCCCACTTTGACCTTAGAGTTCGCGTTTAGGGGTAAGGCTCGTAATGTGCGATGCGTGTTGGATCTAGCATCCCAGCGATCGTACATTTCGGCCGCAGCTGTATTCGATTTAGGGTGCGACCTGGCAGAACTTCAACCCTACTCCTATAACATAAAAACATTTATTGGTTCACAAAACAGGCATGTCAAAGAAACCGAATTGAATGTCAAATTAAATTCAAATAAGTCATCTCAAAGCTTCAACTTTATAGTGGCCGACCAGCTTTCCTTAGATTAAGAAGTCTCAGGGTTGGATCGTGCCATTCAAAAAATAAAAGAAAATGGATATCTGTTGGCCGATACAGGTTTCAACAGCGTTTCTGACAATGCTGTAAAAGGGGTGCAGGCTCTTTTGGGGGTCGACATCTTCCAGCATTTGATCAATGTTAGGACCATTCCTTGTTCTGGTGGGACTGCTTTGGAAACCTCTTGGGGTATAATTCCGTTTGGCAGTATCTCAGCCTTCACTCACGGTGAACCCCCTTCGGATTGTTCCTCCGTTTTTAACCTTACTAACCCCCATGGTGCTACCATTTTTAAACCATTTATTAACAATAGTGAGGGTCCAGATAGGAATATGGCTTCTGACTACGATCGCAATCAAAGTAATGAAGTGAGAGTTTCAAAAGTCAAAGCCCTAAGGGTATCAAAAGCGATTCGGTATTGTTTGACTCATATGCGCAGACAAATACCAAACTATCACCATATCAAGGAGGTACTGACCAGAATCGACCTTTGCTTTGGGGAGGCTGCCAATACGATGAGGTCGGGGTGTGTGTGTGAAGTAGGTGATACTTTGAAGGTCAAGGTAAATAAACCCAAACAAAAGGACGTTTTGGTTGATGGGGGCGTGGAATTGTTGGTCAATGCGATTATGCATCTATCTCCTACTTATTTTAATCCATTGAACTTAATGGATTCGGAACCAGACTTGGACTTTGGACTTGAGCATTTGTATGCAAGAATATGCAAGAAAAGAGTTACAGACATGCAAAGTAAGGAGAGGATAAGAATAAAAAAAAAGTAGGTAAAGTTAAACAAAAAGTGGGTTAGTTTACGCTACGAGCTACATCTACGTTCGTGTTAGTTTAATTTTTTATTTTTTTTAATAATAATTTTATTGCTGGCATCACACGCTGGCATGTCACAAGCTGGCATTAATTGTCAACAGACTCATCTTCGACCACCACCCCCAGAGCTCCTGTTGCTAATTGTTTTTTTTTTTTTAAACAACGTTAATATTTTTAAAATGTCTGTCAAGACGGTTCTCAAACACATTAACGCTGGTAGAGTTCACGACGGGCGCGGGAAGATTATTCCATTTATCAATTACTTTAAACGTAAAGAAGTTTTTAGCGATATTAGTAACGAAACGTCTGCCAGGCAACTTAACCCTTTAACGCCGAACGTTTTTGTTGGGTTAAGTCTAAATGCGTGTATTTGAAACGCTAAGTATTCGACTCAGTCGGCGTTAGAGGGTTAAATCAGTTATTACGAGTATTACTATTATCGAAAGTGAACAATTTGTCAAAATTTACGTTATCGATGTTATTAACGATTTTGAAAACTTCAATAAGCTCCCCCCTTAATCTCCTAGTTTCGAGTGAATACAGGTCTAACTCTCTAATCCTATCTTCATAAGGCTTGTTGCGCAATGACGGAATTAGTTTCGTGGCACGACGCTGAACCCTTTGTGACCTATCAATATCCTCACGCAAATACGGACACCAAAACTGAACGGCATATTCTAAATGAGGCCTGACTAGGGACTTGTAAAGGGGCAATATAATATCCTTCGATTTAAATTCGAAATTACGCACTATGGAGCCTAACATCCTATTAGCTTTTGCGCAAGACTCCAGGCACTGGTTCCTAACCTTTAAATCCTTAGATACGCGTACACCTAAATCTACTTCCTCGTCAACGCTCGCTAACTCCCTATCATCCATCGTGTACGTGTAATTATTGTTACGAGAACCTACATGCAAAACTTTACATTTGTCTACGTTAAATTGCATCTGCCACTTATCCGTCCACTCCATAATCCTATTTACATCGTCTTGGAGCCTATTTCTATCGTCCTCGTTAACAACCTTACCGCCTATTTTAGTATCGTCCGCGAATTTTGACACGTTACTAGTCAATCCTACATCTATGTCGTTAATGTAAATTACGAATAGCAATGGGCCTAACACTGAACCCTGTGGGACACCGCTACCTACATCTAACCACCCCGATTCACTACCATTAACTACCACCGTCTGCCTCCTAGCACGAAGCCATTCTTCTAACCAGTTAGCAACCTGACCGCGTATATCGTGCGCTATGACCTTCGCAATTAGTCTCCTATGCGGAACTGTATCGAACGCCTTTTTAAAATCTAAATAAATAACGTCAGCCGCTCTATGCCTATCGTATTCGCGCACTATTTCGTTATAAAATTCTAACAAATTAGTTAAACAAGACCTATGGCGTCGAAACCCATGCTGACTACTATTAATCAAATCTCTACTTTCTAAGTGATAAATGATACGATCCCTAACTACGGATTCCAAAAGTTTACCGACAATTGACGTTAAGCTAATGCCTAATGGGCCTATAATTGCTAGCTACTGCGCGGTCGCCTTTTTTAAAAATAGGCGTGACGTTAGCTAATTTGAAGTCTTCAGGAATAATCCCCGTTTCGAGTGACTGATTAAAAATCTTCGTTAAGGAGCCTACGATAACGTCTTTCAAATGTCTGGGATAAAAAGCGTCAGGGCCTGGAGCCTTGCTAACTTTTAGCCTATCGATATAATGCGCAATCTCAGCCTCGTAAACAGTTATTTCATCCAAAATAGTCTCGCTACTAAATGGAATGATATCGTCCACGTCGGGGACATTATTTACGTCTTCTACGGTAAAAACTGTCGCAAAAAAGTTATTGAAAATACCCGCCATCGCCTGAGCGTCAGAAGCCAAAGCGCCATTAACATCCACTAGAGAGCCTATGTTATCTTTTATCGGCTTACGATTATTAACGTATTCAAAAAACTTTTTTGGATTATGTTTACTATCCGCAGCTATAAGTATCTCTAAATTACGCTTGGCATTCCTAACTGATCTTTTAACCTGACGTCTAAGCTCGATATATCTATTAAAGTTAGCTGCCGTGCCATTGCGCTTATTAAGTCTATGCGCTCTATTACGCTCGTTTATGAATTCGCCTATTTCCCTAGTCCACCACTTGGGCCTACCATGATTTCTAGCGCGCTTGGGCCTACGAGGAATAAACTCCCTTTCAATATTCCTAAAACTTTCTTCAAACGACACCCAATGCAAATTTGTGTCATTACCCATAAATAAATTTGACTGAGAAAACGAAAGTTTTTCCGCTTCTTTGTGAATAAACATATGACTATTATTTTTCCTTGGTAATAATATATTATTTTAATTAATTATATATTCTAGGGGTGTTACTGCCACCCTGAAGCATCATCCCAGGCAGCTTTGCGGCGATGGGCTCGAAATTAGACAAGCTTATCAAGCCAGCTATAGTATCCTTTTTTTTTTTTGCATTTATTTTTAAACAAAAATGAATTCCTTTTACAATGATTAAAAAATTATACAAAGTTTAATTAAAAAGATAAATACTTCTGCATAACATTACACAATAAACGCTCACTTAACATAATTATACATTTCAGCCAGAGATTTTTTCTTGAAGTCTGGAAGAATGCGTCGATGTTGCTCTATAACTTTTACTATAAATTGTTTTTGTGATTCATCATTAACAATTCTGTCTTTGAAATCTTCAATCAGTCACCACTAGTACCCAAGCATTGGAAAACAATTGAAGAACCCTTACCAACTAACTGACACAGCTTAGTTGTATTTGTTAGCTTAGGGAAGATTGGCTGACCTTTGGGAGGAGGGTGTTGCGGGTTGATTTGACAGACTTTCTTCATTGACTTTGCAATCAGATTTTTTTCTGCATCTGAAATTTGCTGGGAAAACAAAGCAAGTGGTACTAGTTCCTCAGTCAGATACCATAGATGACCATTTAATCCATAAGAGCACTGGATGCTACATCGTGATCATAATTTTTATATTCAAGGAGTTCATTAAAAACATTTAAATCGGTGACAGGTGCATCACAGGTGACGGAAGCAAGCAACCAAGGTTTTATATAGTAGAGGCAGTTGAATATGCACACACACTCTAGTTTTGCTATCATATTTGAATCATACCCAGCTTGATCAGAGAATGCGTACATCTTTGCTGGATACAATACAGATGGCATCCACCTCGCATAGTGTACTGCCCCAGGCTTAGCCCATCTCACACTAGTGTTTGAGACGTTTTCCCCAAGAAGTAATAGAGCAACCTCGGCACATTCTCTGTAGTTGCCTCTGGGAAATAGAGGTGAACTGGCTAAATTAAGTGCATCTTTTAGAAAAGATTCAGCCTATCAGCCGTGTCAGAAACCATTTGAGAATCGAAAATGCGAATTCTTTTTTTAGGATTTCTTTGAGCCGAAGGTTGAAAGTCGGAATCATTTGATTCATTACTTGATTCATCATTATCTATAGGAATGTCATCATCAGGTGGGATATTCATTTGTTCACCACTGGGTCCTGCATCTATGTCTGCTGAGAATTTTTCTTTTCTCTCTACGTCATGTCGAATTCTTTGGTTTCGTCTTTCTGTCCGAGTTACATAAGACTTATCAAGGCTGGAGACGTACATATTCCGAATAGTTCTTTGATCTTCAAGGAATTTTATATCTTCGCTTTTGTTTCTTGTTATTCTCATTCTGTCTTTCATTATTGTTTCAACAGCATCTGCTGCCGATATATCCAATAGCATATCTAATTTTTTACAAAAAATATCCTTTTTATCTTCGAAAGTATTCCTGGTTTTGTGTTTTTTTAGTGTTTCATACTCATTAACTAAAGTCAGAATCTTTTCTTTTGGTCTTCTGCTTTTGGAAATATCTTGCGTTTTAATGCCAGCTAGGTAAGTAAGTCCCAGAATTTTTTAACTTTATTAAGTACAACTGTTGCAGCCTCTTCTTTATTGTTCATAACCATATCATTTCTTTTTAAATTATAGAAATGCTGAAGTGCATCTGATTGGGATGGTAGCTGGAATAGTCCTGTAGGAATCAGTTCATCTTTAAGATTACCAATAATTGGATCATAACTGCTTTTTCTTAACTTTATATTTAATTTCTTAGGAGTAGCCATGATATTCATTTAAAATAAGATTAGAATCAACCAAATGAAAAATGCATCATATACTATATCCATCATTGGATATCTGAAAAACAAAATATTGGCTTAATCAGCTGTTATAGAACATTTCTATGTATACTATTACGAATACATAATCAATTTATACACCAAAATGTGCAAAGTTGATTTCTGAATAAATTGATATGCAATAATGCAATATGTATGCTTTTATTTAAGATTAAATATGATTAATCTTAAAAAAATGCTTAAAAGATATCGTTTTTACTCAGTTTTTTACTATGCAATATAAATTGGGTCTGATATTACCGGAACTCCAAAAACTGGTAACCATGTTGTTTCTTGCACCAATACCCATAACATTAGCATGTTGGACCATTAAAAATTTTAAGTGAAATTATGGACCACCCTAACTGGTACACCACTATCGTTTTCGGACTTTCCAGTTCACCATTTATTTTAAATTATGTCATCAAGTATCATATTAATAGATATGAAGATGATTTGTGTTCCCGGGTACTTAGAGACTCTTTCTATGTCGATAAGTTGATCATTTCACATTCAAATTATGAAGTTCTCGAAGAGTTTTATTCAAATTCAAATAGTCGAATGTTAGAGGGAGGATTTGAACTTCACTCGTGAAATACGAATCACTCAGAATTAAAGCAAAAGATGATTCAGGATGGGAAGGCCGAGGAACATGGTAGTGGGTTAGAACGTGTACTAGGTTATCACTATGAAGTAGAATCTGATACTATTAGATTAATGGATTTCGAACTTGATGAGTTAGCTAGCACTAAACGTCAAATTTTGACTCAAATTTCAAAAGTATTCGATCCCTTGTCTCTATTTTTACCGGTCACCATCAGAGGTAGAATTCTAATGCAACGCTTATGGTCGTTAGGATTGACATGGGATCAGCAATTAGATGAAGCGGAAACAAAAGAGTGGAGAAAGATATATCGAGACCTCATGTAGTTAGTCTATTCAGATTGATAGATCTGCTTTCAATGATAATAGAAAGGTTTCCTTAAAGGTGTTTTGTGATGCTAGCAAAACGTGCTATGGCTTTATTGTGTATGCAGTGAGCAATTCCCAAGCTAGATTAGCTTTTGCTAAAGCTAAAGTCGCTCCCTTGAAAGGTAGAACCTTGCCCTCCTTGGAATTGTTTTCCGTTTATTTAGTCTTCAAATGTTTGCCACAGTTCTTATCAGCAGTTCAAGGTCCATTTGACTCAATTCAAGTTTTTGTGGATGCCCAAATAGTCCTCTCTTGGGTACTCTCAAGTGATATCAATTGCAAAAAATAAATCAGTTTTCGTAAAGAACCGTCTTCAGGACATTTGTTCTATGCGTCAGAGTATTGAGTGATATTACAATGTTCAAATAACCTATGAATATGTAGCATCTCATGATAATCCCGCTGATTTAATCACGCGTGGAATTACATTCAAAGAACTCGAAACTCGCTTAAACATTTGGTTGCAAGGTCCTATTTGGTTGACATTAGAAGTAAAATATTGGCCTAAATATGAACTGAGATGTTTGTCAGATGCTGATAAAAACTTAATTCAAACCTCGCTTATCACTGATGTTTCCATTCTAGATGATACTACTAAAATTGAACCCATTTTTGACATTACGAAATATTCAAACTTAAACAAATTACTTCGTGTAACAGGTTACGTTCTTAAATTCATATTCCAACTCAGAAAGAAGAATGCTGATATGGACTTTGCGGCTAAGCTGTATTGGCTATATAGAATGCAGTTAGACAGTTTTGAAAAGGAAAACAACTTCCTAGAAAATTAAAAAGATCAAACAAATTCAGAAATCCCAGATTTAGTGAAGAATTTGGATCTGTTACTTGACGATGTTAGATTAGGTTAAGGGGAGATGTCGGGTCCTTACCGGGCTTAAGAAAGGGGAGCACAACTGCTCCCTTCCAACAAGACAGGAAGGTGCCCTCCACCCAAACCCAATTATAGAGTGAGGAGAAAGAAAAAAATCGAAGGGTGTAGGTGGCGGAGCATATCAAAATGAGTGCCGTCGGGGCCAGGAGCAGTTACCGTAAGAGGCCAAACGCTGAGCACAGTTCCGACACAGAATAAAAAGGCGGTTATAAGGAAAATTATTGGGAGTCTGGAAAAAGGTGAGGGGAGCGAACAAGCAAAGCCTTACGTCTGAAGAAAGCGGGATCACGGTGGTCATGTCGGGAGATGGAAGCAATGGTCGAGGCCAAGGCTTCGGCCACTGCAGTAGGGGACGACACTGGGCGTCCGTCTATCGTAAGGACAAGGACAGGATGAAGAGGGGATTTACCAGAATGTTTTCGAATCTTGTTCCAGATTCGGGAGGAAGGGGTGCGGGAAGTGAGAGAAAAGACGTAGGCTCGCCAGGAAAAGCGGCGTGTTTCACAGACCGTGCGACGGGACTGAGCTCGCGCACACTTGAAAGCTATTGAATTAACAAGGGATTGGTTGCGTTGAAGACTGTGAAAGGCCGACTTCTTGGCTCGAACGGCTAGGGCGCATTTCAGGGTCCAGCATGGAACCGAAGGGGCAGAGCGGGTAAATTTGATTGGGGAATAGAGGATAGAGCGGCACAAGTTATGTGATCGGTGAGGTGGGTAGAGGCAGCATTGATAGTCGGGAAGTTGCTAGGAACTGCTTACGTTTGGCTTTCAGACCGAAAAAGAGACCAGTCGGCTTTGGCAAGACCATCGGCTATGAAGAGCGGAGGAGCCGAGGGCCAGAGACGTAAGGAGGAGGAGCGAGAAATGGTCACTACCATAAAGGTCTGGAGTGACAGACCAATAGAAATCAAAGAAGGCGGAAGGATAGTAAGCGAAAGATCTATGGAGAAAAACGTGCGGGTCTGGAAGTGAAAATTTGTGGGCTGGCCGGTGTTAAGGAGACAGACATAATGAGTTGATAGAAGGGAGACCACAACGCGATCCCACTGACTGTATCACCACAGAGAGGATAGCGCGCGTTGAAGTATCCCAGGAGAAGGAAGAATGCAGGAAGCCGTAAAAGGAGGGCAGAAAGATCGTTAAACTTCCTGTGACGGGGGGAGGTATAAGGAGCAGATTGAATACAATCGGTCAAGGAAAGCCCGGGCCCAAACAGCCTGGAGAGGGAATAGACGGCACGTCAGACCGGACGAAGACGGCCGTACCGCCACGGGGACTGCATCTGGGAGAATGATATGATGAAAATCTGCGGAGGGCGCAAGGGACGAACCCCTGAATCAAAATCCTGAAGGAGAAAGTCTTCCCAATTTGGGAGGCGTCGTCAACAATTTCATTGAAGGATAGCAGCGATCAGAAGCGGATACAGGGGCGGGGGGGAGGCGGCGAGAGACGTAATCGGGCGAGACCTAGAAGTGTGATTAGAAGAGTGAGCAGATGAAACTAAAGGGGGGGTTAAGGAAGGGGGGTTAAGGAAGGGGGGGTCGAAGAACGGATGAAAGGAGATGGAGGGAGTTTAGTTTTCGGGATGGGTAGGTCGAGAAATGCGAGAATAGGGGTACGAAGCGGGGCGGGGTGAATCCGATTTCTGGAATGGGGATGGAGGAGAGAGTGCCGGGGGCGTCGGGAGGTCAAGGAAGGAGGAGAAGGGGGTATAACGCAGGGCGGGGTGAATTCGATTTCCGGGAGATGTGTGATGTCATGGGCATGGGGAGGTCAAGGAGGGAGCGGGGCGGGGGCCGCATGACCACCATTAGGAATGGGGGAGGAAAGAGGACGGTCGTAAAGGGAAGCGGGGTAACTCAGAGAAGCCGGCAAAACGAGAGATCACTGGAGGCGGGAAGGGTATGGGGGTGAGAGGAAGAGAATTGGTGGAGGAGGGAGTGCGAGGATGAGACGATGACCTGAGCAAGGATCTTGGCAGAGGGACCCAAACGCTGGGGACGCGATGGGTCGTTTAACAGAAGCGCGAGCGGTTTTTGATATACATAAATTTTAGGGTGGAGCGAAAAATACTTTTTTTCTAGTATGAAGTTCTAATAGTGATTAAAAGTTGCATTTAGTAGACGAAATATGCCTGCCAAAATATGAGTTCATTTGTTTAAAATTTTCAGCTGCCACCAGGGGGCTAAAGTTAACACAATTTTGTGTAAAAAGGAAAAAAATGCTTCTATTTTAGGTTTGTCAAACTATTATAAAATTTTATCTTAGAATTATCTAATAGTTTGAGTAAGATTCTTAAATGATAGCAATTCGTTTTGTAAAAATGCCTTTTCATATGCTTAATATCTTCAGCTGCCACAAGAGAGCTGAATTTAACACAATTTAGAGTAACTGAGTCATGTTGAGACTACACTGAATGTTGTGGGGGAGGGTTGTGGGGAAGGTTTTGGTGTGAAGGAATTTCTTTCTGTGAGTCATTAGAACAGTGTGTTAACACTTGTCTTCTTAGGTAGTAGGCCTAGTCGCTCAGTTGATCGGAGAGTTTTTTAATATGATCGGAATATTATAAAACTTTATTTTAAAGTGATTTATATAGAGATAATATTGATTTTATTATAAAATGCTTGTTATAATGTATTATATAATTTTAGTTTATTTATATAATATATTATATATTTATATTATATATACTTATAAAATATATTATATATTTATATTATATATACTTATAAAATATATTATATATATTAATTATATAATGTTTTGATGTTACAGGATATTTTGTGATTGTGAATTTTTCTTAAAAATATTATGGCATCAAATACTAAATATAAACATTTCACTAGAGAACATATGAAGTGTGCCATATTTGAAGTACCTTGTGAGATGAGTGATATGCAACTACCAACTTATAACTGCATTATGAAAGATTACCTGTTCACGAAACATTTAGTGAAGGAGCAGATGAATAACAAGGAGCCTTCATTTTCTGAAATAGCAGAGGCAGTTTCCAAAAAGGTAGAAAATATTTGGAAGAAGGCCTCTTTGCCAATAGTTTCACATACACGCGTTTTACAGATGATGCGAGTGTACCATGATAAATACAGGTCCTTATTAAAGCCATACAAGTCACGCAAGGATCAGCCTAAGTACAAAAATCAGCTTGAAGAATTTGAACTCTCTTCAAAATGCACTTTGTTTGACATCTGCACCTGCAAATGTAAGGAGTTTAGGAGATGCTCATGTGAAAAGAGTAAGAAAGTCCCTCCAAAGAGCAGATTTTTTAAATGACCAACGAACACGCAGAATAATGGTGATAGGAAGCATTGACATAGCACACAAGATGATTACAAGCAAGAGAACACCGAAAGGAAATGGAAAAAGCACGTCTGGAATCCTCACAAACAACTAGTGCTGCTATAACCAATACGTCCAACTTACAAATCGAAACAGAGACAAGTGAACTTCAACAACTAGAAGAGATATCTGAAGATACAACCTCGACTCAATATGTAATATCAGAACAACAGATGCGTGAGCCACTGCCTTCATTAGCAATTACTTGTGATAGATTTAAAATGTCGGACAGAGCTGGGGCTGCTATTGCTTCTGCAGTATTGGCAGATCTTAAAATTGTTACTCCCGAAGAAAAAGGGAATATTATAGACAGAAGTAAGCTAAGACGTGAAAGACAAAAACAGAGAAAGGAACTACAACAGATAGGAGAGCCAAAAACCATGCGGGGATTATACTTTGATGGCAGAAAGGATAAAACAATGATTCAAGTCCAGGAAAGTGATGGCTCTAACCACCAAAGAACCAAACGCGAAGAGCATATCAGCATAATATCTGAACCACACTCTCTGTACTTTGCACATGTGACACCTTCCAGTGGCAAAGCTAAATACATTTGCACAGCGCTAGTGAATTGCTTGAAAGAAAGGAATGTTGATATAGGGAACATCGTTGCAGTTGGCTGTGATTCGACAGTGGTTAACACTGGTAGTATTGGAGGCACAATAAGATTACTGGAAGAAGCCTTTAATAAGCCATTGCAGTGGCTGATAGATATGCCTTTTACACCTTAATGGACTTCCATTGCGCCATCTGTTTCATCACTTGGATGGTACCACTACTGGACCAAGAGCATTTTCAGGAGAAATTGGCCGAGCACTTTCAGACTGTGAAAAGCTTCCCATAGTTAACTTCAAACCCATTGAAATTCAAGAGGACATGTGTGAAGTTGATGTAGATGACATAAGTACTGACCAGAAATACCTTCTTGAAATTCACAAGGCTATATCAAGTGGAACATTCTCAGAGAGTCTTAGTCATAAGAGTCCAGGCAATATATCACATTCAAGGTGGCTCACCACAGCAAACAGGACTCTGCGGTTATATGCAAGCACAGAGAATCCTTCAGGCAATTTACAAGAATTAGCTACTTTCATTGTTAGGGTATACGCACCAATGTGGTTTCAGATAAAGTTTAAACCATTATGCCAATATGGTGCTAAACATATGTGGCATATGATTGCAAGAAGCCGGTATCTCCGTGAAGAGCTTAGGAGAGTACATGACTCAGTCATTCAGCGAAATGCATATTACGCAAATCAAGAAAACATTCTCATTGCAATGATAGCTGATGAAAGGGAGCATGTGCGTCAGTTGGGATTTAGGCGTATCATAAAAGCAAGGGCATGCATTCAAGAAACAGATGTTATCAGGTATTTTAAGGTGCCAGAAATAAATTTTTATGCCAAAGACTATACAGATCTCATTATGTGGCAAGATTTTCAGATAGCAGAACCACCGATAGCCAAAGGAGTTTCTCTTGATGATATTGAATCATGCATCAAACATGGTACTACTCTTCATTCAGAATTATTTCAGTTTCCATGTCATACACAAGCCGTAGAGAGATGCGTCAAGCTCGTTACAGACGCTGCTGGATCAGTCTGCGGACCTACAAACAGAGACGGTTGGATTCGTGCTACGTACATTAGAATCAAGGAAAAAACAGCCAAAATTTGACACAAACGCAAATTACTAAATAGTCTTCAGCAAGAACCCTTTCTAGAGGGAGGTTGGTTGGGGAAAGGGTGGTAACTCCGCTAAGGCACGAAATAACGTTTCTTAACTGTCTCAAGCCAGTATAAAGGAGGAGAGACATCCTAATTTATTACTGTTCCCTTTTTCAAGTAAATACAGAATCATACTTAATTGTCATTTTTAAGTTAACTTCAGCCCTCTTGTGAAACGAAGATATTAAGCATATGAAAAGGCATTTTTACAAAACGAATTCTTATCATTTAAGAATCTTAATCAAACTATTAGATAATTCTAAGATAAAATTTTATAATAGTTTGATAAACCTAAAATAGAAGCATTTTTTTCCTTTTTACCCAAAATTGTGTTAACTTTAGCCCCCTGGTGGCGGCTGAAAATATTAAACAAATGAACTCATATTTTGGCAGGTATATATCGTCCACTAAATGCAACTTTTAATCACTATTAGAACTTCATACTAGAAAAAAAGTATTTTTCGCTCCACCCTAAATTACATATGTTAAAATGTCAGCAATGGTTTCGGGAGGGTGGGTAAGCGGACTAGATGCTACTAAGGTGGAGCAGATAGGGACAGTGGAATTGGAAGTTCTGGCAGGACGGGCGTGTGGAAAAGAGAACATTGGGGACGAAGATGACGAAGAGGTGGTCGATATAGAGGACGGGATAGGGGAACGGGTGGTTGAGGCCTGATCAGGCTTTGAGCGATAGGGTGTGGAAGAGGACGGTACGGAAGTGACCAAAGTTCGAGGCAAACGGGAGGTAGCAGGGCAGGAAGGACTCATCGTTTGAGCGAAGGTAAGGCCTAAGCGAACGAATCGGGATCTAACGCGGGCCCTCGCTTCCTGAAAGCTGACTTTGTCAGATTCCCGGACTGACAGGCCCTTACGCTGAAATAAGTAGGTCGGACAGTTGGAGCAGGAGGAACCATGCGTCGGAGACGCGTAATTAATACAAATACCAGGTGAACTTCGACACGTCTTACTGACGTGTCCGAACCTCTGGCAAGTAAAACACCGGCGTAGTCTGGGGATATAACGACGGACCAGAAATTGGAGATAACCGGCCCTAATTATTTCAGGTAACTGAGAACTAGCAAAAGACAGGGTCAATAAGGGGGATGGATCCTTGCCACCTGGACCATACGGGGTGGGGGCGGTAAACACGGCTCACCTTCAGAGAGGAGAGACTGGTGATAAGATCCGACTCCCGAGTATTCCAAAAGACTGGAGGCATGAACTACACCCATACAAGTGTTAAAAGAAGAGTCGGGGAGGCAGTCCAGGGGGAGCAGAAGCCAGGGTCGAGAGGGACGAAACCTTCTAGTGCTGGGCCCTGGAGGAGACTTCCACCGCAAGACAGCCATCGTTCTGGGGCCACATCTGTCGGGGATCGCTAGAACAGGAAGTGAAGTCATTATAGACCTCAAAAACATCCCGTTGTGAGAGAGGAGGAGAGGCGGAAGAAGTGAGAACAAGAAACCGAGGGTAGTCAGGGTCAGAGCCGTCGGCACCTACGAAGAGGTCGAAACTTGCGGGAATAAGACGTACGAGCAGTCTTAGAACGAGGAGGACGCTAATATTCCGCAGCCAGAGGGTGAACAACCCACTCAAGACGGTCTTCCAGTGGTAGAGGACTCGAGAGCCTGGTCGCCCATCACCCGAAGAGTTAATTTTATCCATAAAAATTGAAGAGTAAAGAAAACGGACCCAGGGGACGCGAGAAACTGCCTACCGGTAAGAAAGGGGGACCGAGGTACCTCGTCCCCAGGGGTCACACCCTCGGTTCAAATACGGGGCCCCGTGATACCGAAGTTTGCCCCCAACGGCGCAAAGACCCAAGCCCCACAATCCCACCGGCCCGGACACCCAACCAGCCAACACGGTGACGCCCTAAAGACGCCACCTCCAGAGGAGAGCTCTGGAAACCAGTACTGGGAGCCAAAGACCTTGGTGACTTAGTCCGGTTCCCCCAGCAGCCTGTCCGGCATGGGTGACCCTTCCGGGTGCTGAGCCCCGCCGACGTAGCCCACTGTGTCAGAACACGCAAGCCCCCTCACCACGAAAAGGTGGCCACCCCGGGAGAGTATATATACGTCACCTCAGTTTTGATGTTACTGCTGCAAAGACGGGCCTGCGCGGTGGTGCATGTACTCTCCTGGAACAATGGTTGAACAAAGACGTGCCTCACATAGCCTGTCACCATATTCATGAGTTAATCCTCCAGAAAATCTTTACCACGGTTTTACAAGTTGTGTCCAGAAATCCCAACATCGTGAACTTCGACAGCTTCCAAGACTACTAGACAAATATTTGTGAAGATGACTAAGACGGGAGCGGACGATGAGGTCACCGCGAATATGATCATGGATTGGGAAGGAGAGATCATACAGTTCGCAAAGTGTCTTTCTGGAGCAATAACCAAGGGGTGAATACAAGGAGTTCCTGGAACTAGCCATCTTGCTCGGTGGTGTACTTCATAATCATCATTTTCGGACGCCAGCAGCAGTTCATCGTGTACGCTGGATGGCAAGGACTTCTACCTGAAAATATGAATGTTTCGAAAGCAGTTCCATCAGTCCCACATACTTTCCACAGCGAGATCTCCCGCGCCTTCCTTTCAGGACGCAATGTGGGGACATTTACTAACGTAAACGTGTTCATCCGCGAGCTGTACGTTAAAGTATGGCTTCAGTGCCCACTCCCTGCGTTAGCTGCGGCGAATAACCTGCGTCTCCTGCAAGGCTTTCATTTATTTATTGTTAAAATTAGCCCTGGCGTCGCGACAACTGGGTCATATGACGCCGAACGTCATAGTCGAAAGTAAATAGAACAAAAAAATAAAAACACAAACTAAAAAGAAAAACAGAGAAAAATATCAGCTAAAATAAATCATAAAAATTTGAGGAGGCCAGCTTCCTCAATAAAATAGAAAATCCCACTCCCGGGGAAAGTCACATCAGGTCCAAGGTCCAGGAAAGAAGGTAATCACCGCCCTCCCCCCCGCAATAAGATGCTTCCTCCTGAGGGCACCAAGAGCGGGGCACTCGAGGAGTAAGTGCCGGATGCTGAGGAGAGCGCCACACCCACACTCCAGCCTTGCTTCCCCAGCCATCAGGTACCCATGTGTTAGGCGCGAGTGGCCGATGCGGAGACGCGTCAGGGCCGTCTCTCATCTCTTGGGCATCCTGGGATACGTCCATGGCCCGACGAGATCTGTGATCTCCCGCATCTTATTAGGGGCGGTGTTATCCCACCTCCTCTGCCAGGAATCTAGGGCAGATACACGCACCTCCGGGAACAGATCACTGTATGGGAGGGAACAGCGGACAGGTGCAGGGCGAGACGCGGCCGCCTTCGCCACCTCGTCCGCCTGTTCGTTGCCCTGCACACCGTGTGCAGAGACCAGTGTTGGGCACTAAAGCGTTAATCCGATAACAGTTAATTAACGAAGTTAACTTTTTTTAACGGACTATTAACGGAAGTTAATTTCCATTTATCGTTATCGGACCAGTTAACTTCCGATAACTCGATATTTAGTCTGTTAAAGTCCGTTAACACGTTAAATGCGAGGAGTCATTCACGGAAGATCACCGCTCCGCGAATGAATTCAAACCGCCATAACTTCAGTCTGCTTCCAGATCTCGCAAGAGGAGGTTGGGGAGGCCCAAGAGGTCAAGACTGGCAGTTGGGCCTAACTTTGAGAAGTTGGTCTTTCTGAAGGGCAACCAGCACATTGTGTCAGTCTTTAATAAATGTGCCTAAAATTTAATTTTACCTTTCAGTTCCCGCCATAATAATTCCCTGGTAAATTAAAATTTAGTTAGTGGTTACAAGGGTTTCAAAACATGTAATCAGTACATTTTTTATTAAAAATAAAAAAAAAAGTTAAGCAAAAAAGTTGCAAAACTTGATAAAAATACAGTTAAATACCTATTTATTGTTGGATTTTGCATAAATAAACATTTTCTATGGGTTTTAAAGCTTTTTTCCTTGATTTTTTTTAAATGTTAGTAAAGAAATAGTTATCGTTAACGGATTATCGTTAACTTCCGTTAACTTTGTAGTAAAATTATCGGATTATCGTTATCGAAGTTAACTTTTTGGTTAACGGTGCCCGCCACTGGCAGGGACCAGCAGAAATTAACCACATGGCCACGACGCTCAATTGAAATCAGCAACTCTAAAATATCTACAACAATAGGGTGCTGACTAGTAAAAGACTCAAGAGCCATAAGAGCTCCTCTAGAGTCACTAAAAATAGTAAAATGCCTCCCACCACAATTAAATACATTCTTTAGGGCTAAAAGAATGGTTGATAACTCAGCAGTAAAAACAGCTGAGGCAGGGAGACTGCCCCAGCGGCTAAATTCAGGAAAGACGACCCCAAACCCGACGCCAGCATCAGATTTGGAGCCGTCTGTAAAAATAGGCACCGAGTCCATGTGGTGGGAAGTATGGTCTAAAAACATTTCTTAAAATAAGGTCAACCTGGTCCTCCTCGATACCAATAAAATGCCGACAGAACCTCACATCGGGCAGTACCCAAGGTGCAAGCTTCGGTGGCGCCACAGGACGGACTGGGACCCGCGGGAGGGAGAGGTCGGCCACCACCAATCTCTCCCTAAAACCAAAGGGTCGAGGAGATTTGGGGTGGGCTTCATAAAAACCATTAAAACGTTCATTAAAAATATTAAAATAAGTGGGCAAATCAGGCAGTCGCTGCACTCGATAAAAACATCTGGCTATCAGAGATCGGCGTCGGAGGTCCAGGGGCAGCTCCCCAGCATCCACAAGGAGGCTAGAGATGGGAGAGGAGCGAAAAGCACCCGTGGCAGACGAACGCCAGCATGATGCACAGCATCTAAAATTCAAAGTCGGGCCGGGGTCGCCGTGGTGTACACCTCAGCCCCGTACTCCAATTTTGATAGAACTAAGGCAGTGTGTAGCCGTAAAAGAGTCGCCCTGTCAGTATCCCAGGTGGTGTGCGCCAGGACCTTTAGGAGATCTCATGCAGAAAGCTTTGAGAGACTGGAGGTGAGGAGCCCGGGTAAGCCTTTGGTCAAAAACTAGCCCAAGGAAGCGCTCTTCCTTAACACAAGAAATTCTGTGACCATACAAAGAGGTCAGGGTTCGGGTGTACACCACGAATGCGACAAAAATGCATAGCAACGGTCTTAGACTGGGAAAACCGAAAACTGTGCTTGTTCGCCCACAGTGAGATGCGGTCAATGGCTATCTGCATTCGCCGCTCTGCCACCGACATTCGTGAAGCGGCGAACCAGATAGCCAGGTCGTCCACAAACGTGCTGTTAGACACACCCACAGGCAAGGATGATACAATGTCATTTATTGCTAGAGCCAAGAAGGTGACACTCACTACGCTGCCCTGAAGGACACCCTCCTCCTGTATGGCAGCGGCAGAGAGAGAGAGGTTCCCACTTTGACTTGGAACCTACGGTTACGGAGGAACTCCTGCACAAACTTAGGCAGGTAGCCGCGCAAGCCAAATTTGTGCAGCTGCTGGAGAATATGGTATTTCCAGGTTGTGTCGTAGGCCTTTTCCAGGTTAAAAAAGACGCATAAAAGGCTTCACAAACTGAGGACTCCAGCCGCAGTAATGCGTCAGTGGTGGAAAGTATTCTGCGGAAACCAGACTGAGTCGGGGACAGGAGACCTTTTCTTTGCAGGTGGTACATTAGGCGGACGTTTACCATTTTCTCCATAACCTTACAGAGGCACGACGTGAGGGCAATGAGGCGGAAGCTGGTCGGGAGGGAGTGATCCTTACCCGGCTTAGGGATGGGGATCACTATTGCCAACCGCCAACTGTCCGGAAAGACCCCTTCCTGCCAAATTCTATTGAAAAGATCAAGTATGAACGCCATCGTCCTATCAGGAAGTGGCGCAACATGGCATAGGGGATGTCGTCGTGTCCTGGAGAGGTGTCACTGCACCCTCTCAGAGCCTCTCGCATCTCACGGCCACTAAAAACAACGTTGTAACTCTCCCCCCACCCCCGAGAAATAAAATTAATTAAAATAGATTCCTGACGGCGGCGCTGTGTAGCATAGGGCTCAGCCACAGGGATACCATTAATTTTTAAAATAGGTGGAGAACTAGGTGTGTGGTTACCAGTGGCGACTGGCGTATAGGAGCGATGGAGCGGTCGCTCCCCCTTGCTTGAAACGATAAATATTAATTTAACAGATAAAAAATATATTAATTTTAAGATATTAAAAAAAATATTCTTGAAATATATTTTAAAAATTCATGTGGCATATCATGATTCATGAGGCATTTTGAGTAAGCCTTCATACAGTACATAATATTCTAAACTTTAGCATAGCTTCAAAGGTACAAATAATATTGCAGCCGAATGGAGCGATAGATTTTTCGCTCAAGTAAATATAAATTATATTTTACTGTTGTAATGAAAATATAAGTACAATCGCGAATTTTTTTTATAACAACAACTTTATTTTTACTAATAGTTACTTCAGTAATAATGATATAAGCCATTTATATGTATTTTATTGAAATTATTACTTTTTGGTAATTAACTAGAATTGTGCGTCTGGCATAGCCGCATATGTTAATACAAGTACTCTTGTGAGCGGCAGCTGGATTCGCGCTAGCCTATTGTGAGTTCGTGTTGTCGTACAATTTTATGAAATCGCACCCCCATACATTTATACCACGAGTCGCCACTGGTGGTTACCTAATATCTTCCGCATCTTCTCCCACACTAGGACATGGGTGTGGAAGAGCGTACAGTCCCCACAAAGGAGGCCCACGAATCACGGCGTGCGGTCTTCAGGACCCACCTATAGCAAGCCCTGGCCCTACGAAATTCTACTTTTATAAAGTCATTGTGTCTGTGGGCACGATAGCGCGTAGCAGCTCGCCTGTACGCTCCACGTGTCACAGCACACTCCTGATTCCACCAGGAAACAGGGCGTCGTGAAAATGTTCCAGATGTCCTTGGTATACTCTGGAGCGGCCGTGATGAGGCTATCCGTGAGATACTTTACGGCCTCCTCAACCGTGGGGAAGTCGTCCACCCGCAGGTGTAAGGTGACCAACTCCGAAAACCGGCGCCAGTCAGCCCTGTCCTGGCACCACTTTGGGAGTCGGAAAATTGGTGGACTTCCCGCAGCGCTTAGAATTACTGGGAAGTGATCACTGCCATGAAGGTCGGCAACCACCTCCCAATGAAATATAAGAGCAATGTCTGGGGGTGCATATTGATAGGTCTATTGTATTGTAGGTTCCTGTCTGAATATGGAAGTGCGTAGGGTCACCAGTGTTTAAAATATAAAGATCCCAATCATCGAAAATAGAGGCGAGGAGGTCACCCCTAGGGTTGGAGATGGCATCTCCCCACAAAGGATGACGGCAGTTCAAATCGCCAAGAATAATGTAAGGGCGTGGGAGCTGGCGTAGTAGTCCCTCGAGATCACCACGTTGCGCGACGGTGTTAGGAGGCAAGTACAGGGAACACACCGTGTACCATCGTGTCAGAAAACATCTAGCAACAACCTGTAGTGGAGATCTGATGGGTAAAGTGGTAAAAGGGACATCTCAGCGGTGAAGGATGGCAGAGCCGCCATGATGTCCACTGGCTGGATCAGGAGTAAAGTGGAGGATGGTGTACCTCCTCGGTGCAGGATAACCCTTGTCTCCCACCATCGTCTCCTGCAAGCATACACAAACTGGGAAGGACGCAGGATGGTCCCCATGGCAGTGGTAGCACGAGGCTGCACTCCCACACTTCCTACAATTTACACACACACACACACACACACACACACACACACACACACGCAGCAGGGAGGCCCTTCCGCAAGCAGCGGCAGAAGCGGATGACATGTCCGTACGCCTGGCAGTGGAAACATCGTTTAGGATTGGGGACATACTGCTTGACGGAGTCGAAGCCATGCCACCTTTATGAATTCAGGCAAGTCAAACCTATCAAAGGCTATAAGTAGTAGTGTGGTTGGGGTAAGAACAGTGATGGGCAGTCTAGATACATGTATCGCCGATACGTATCGATCGATACTTTTGTATCGGTATCGGTATCGCTTTAGCTACTTGACAAAAGTATCGATTTATCGGTATCGCTAAGGTCAATTTTCTTAAATGTATCGAAAAAAATCGATATTTCGATACATTTATAAGAATTTTTAAATATTTAAATAGATGTTATAATATGACACTACTGAGTTATATTTATGAATATACATAAACAATAATATTATTAAATGTTTATTTAATGACAGTACTACTCTACTGGTCACGTCACACATTACGGCGCAACGTTTAAACACGTTTGTACTTGTGTTATTGAGATTAATTAACCAAAATATAGAAACATTGTTAGCTGTAGGGAAGAAGCTAGAGCGTTTGAATTCGGAGGCATTGCGTCATTGTCAGCCACTTCTCAATGCAGTCACAGTAGGGTTCACTAAGCGGTTTGAAAAGTTTCTGTGCCTTGATGCGTCGCATGAGTGTAAAGCAGCAATACTGGCATCGTCTTCAAATCCTCTGTTCAAGTTAAAGTAGATGACAATAAAAGGCAAATTTAATACTAACTGTCAAAAAGAGGGTTCAAGAAATGTTGGTTAATGCTGTTAAGAGCCTCAGCGAGCAGACCCCCCAGCAACAACTAAGTGATGCTGCATCTGACGGAAGTGCAGATGATTTCTTCTGTTATGAGTCTGCTTCTACTAATGTCTCTGCAACCCAAGATTCCACTGAGATGGAAGTTTTACAGTATCTGGGTGACGGAAGTCATTCTCTCCAATCTCTGAGGCAGTACCCAGGAATTCTATGGGTCTTCCTGAAGTATAACACACCACTACCATCCTCTGCTCCTGTAGAACGGTTGTTTAGTTTGGCTGGTCACATTCACGCTCCAAAAAGGAATAGACTGTCTGACCAGATGTTTAGCCAGCTGGTATTTTTGAAGGGTAATAGTAATTACTTTTAATTGTTAGTGTAATATTTTCAGTCATTCATGTATCCTACAAAATTAAAACATACTTTCATTAAATAAAGCAATTGTTTTTATTTACATCTATAAAACCCATTAAAGTGTCGTTGATTTTACTTACAGTGCGTACAAATTACTAGTATAAACAATAATATCTAATACCTAAATATTAAATGAATAATTATAAAAATGTACCGGCGATACATGTATCGGTATCGGTATCGCTTAAAACATCTAGAAAGTATCGGCGTATCGGTATCGCCTAAGACGTTCTTCATGTATCGATGTATCGGTATCGCTTTAGCGATTTTCATGTATCGATGCCCATCACAGGGTAAAAACGCCATCCACCTTCTTTTGGAAGCATTCTACTTTCACAACTTGCTGGTCCTTCAACTCCCTGACAAGCTTTTCCTCAGAATAACGCACCAGGTCACGGGAGAATACAACCCCCCCGTACACTGGTTGAGCGTAGCATGGGGAGCACAAGAGACCAACACCTGGCACAGCCGATATAGCGCGCAACCGAGCACTCGCCTCTGGGTATGACACCTCAACAAGGAGGCTACCATCCCTTTGGGCAGAGACTCCGGTTCACGGCCGCACGCTGCCACCAAGGTGCGATGGACATAAAAAATGTCAAGGTCCATGATTGATTGACTTCCAAAGCTTTGATTACTAAAAAATTTCTGATAGTTTCTGGGTTCACATACCTCTGGTAAAACTTTAGTGACAGATCGGGTAGAACTCTTACTCCTCCGGTGAGAGCCCTTGGAACTCTGTGCCTTTGGGGTAGTCTTAACACGCTTCGGCTTGGCAGCATGCGAGGCCGAAACGGAGGGGGCAGAGGCCTTTGTTCGATCGGAGCTACCCGGGTAGCTATAAGGGAAGCGCCTTCAGAGAGGTCCGTGGGCATGCCAGGGTCGTCAGAAGAGAGAGCAGCAGAGATGCCAGGGTCGTCAGGAGGGGCCAGGGGACAAAGCAGGAGTATCAAGAGAAAGGTCCGAGGACATGCCGGGGTCGTCAGGAGAAAGATGGGAACTGTATGTTTCCATAAACATATAATTAAATATTCGCCACCCCCCACCACCACGGAGCCCAACAAAGGAGGTCATATAGACCACAGGGGCAGTGGAGAGGTATACGCAACCACCACTAAGTTTGATGGCACCCGCGGGACCAAATGGGGCGCCGACCTCGTGGTGGAAGCTTGACCCTAGCCAATAAGACCAGCCGATTGGCTTGACCGGGCCTGTAATAGTGAAGCCGCCAGTCTAGCCGGAATGAGACCGAAGAGGCGTGTTGTTAGCTGCAGGCGCGGGGTGCGACATCGCTCAGCCTCCAGGACTCCCATCTCCCAGCCTTACGGGTCGCCACGCACGGCAAACACGTGGGAAAGCTACTACTCTCCAGCCCTTGGTGGAATAGGCTGGAGGAAGGGTCACCAGCCCGTTCTCATGGCCAACGGCGCACCCTGGGAACCATTTAGTCTTATCCCTCCCTGATGACCCTCCCATCATGGATAGTAGGGTGTGTCAATTTTGTCAACTTTTTTCAAATCAATTTTGGTAGTGAAAATATAGTGTCTTTTCATGTCAAAACTTGAAATTGGCCAACCAAAATGAAATAAAATAACCCTTACCTACATCAATTTTACCTTAAAGTTTCCGAAATTGACTCTTTTACTAAATAATAGGACATAAATTGATTAACTATTCATCTGTCACAGAATTATCCCACTGATCGCATATGGAGTGTTTTCAAGGTCATATAGTTGTTGTACAATGTACAAGTCACAACATGAATAGAACTGTCCCTCACTCTCAGTCCTCAGTTGCCTCTTAGATGTCATAGACGGTGGTTTGCTATTATTGCTCTTGTACCTACTTCATAGTTATTCTACTAGATGAATACTACAGTTTAACTGTAAGTATGAATTATTGATTATTACAATTATTTATTATCATCATATTCTTCTGTCTAATTATGTTGTAATCCCATGAAATATTTTTTTATTGGATTTTAGAACATCGAATGACTAAACTTTGAAACATCGTAATTGATATAAAATACTTAAATGTTTTTCTTTCTTTTCAGATATTCCTAAGATGCCAAAATTGAAGACAAGAGGTCAGTCGTCATGCCACTTGAGCCTGTTAGTCGGTACAGGCAAGGAGCTTCCCGTATCAGAACTACCAACAGTGCGAGACATGCTGAGACTAGGGTTACTCCTTCGTGAACAAAATACAAAGGATAGAAGGAACTACACAGAGAAAGGGCTCATAAGGGACATGATTCCCCCTCTTCTGCATCAGTGGAAAAAAGCTAATGTGTTATTCAAACCACCTGTACTCAATCAGTATAGAACTATTGAGCTAAAATTAACAAAGCTGTGGCACAAAGCAGTTGAGACATCACTTGGTAAAGGAAAACTAGCAAAGAAAAATAAATTTCTGCACACACTTGATACTCTTCTTGACATTTTTAACTGCCAGTGTCCCATAGAGTTGTGTTCTGAAGCCAATTGTTCTCCCTCATGCAGAAGAGAACCTCACCCTCACATTGATTGTCGCTGTCCTCGTGAGAATATCCCTGTTTTGGAGCTGGCTTTCATAAAGGCGCAGATAACAAAGGCAGGAGGCCAAGGAAGTATGCAGATTGGTTCGGCAGATTATTCAGAAACCAAAAAACAGATTGTTATTGCTAAGAAAAAAGAGAAAATCCGAGAGGGAAGAAAGGAAGAAAAAGAAGTGAAGCAGCCACCCAAAGAGATGAAGAGCTCTATCAAGAGGTTTCTCACTTCTTTGAAAGCTCTTCAGATGAACAGAAAGCAGCAACATCAGATGATAGCTCCAAAATGCCATCTGAACCTTCACCGAAGAGAATGAAATACAACACTAAAGACATCTCAAACATTCCCCTTGCCAGTATTCGCCACCATACGGGGCTACGAGAGACTGCAGAGATTACCACTGCCGCTTGGATAGATGCAGGCCTCATCAGCCGAGAGGATACATCCTTAGTGATAGATCATAATAAGATAAGGAGAGCACAAGAAAAAATAATGAAGGAAATATCTGATCAGCATGAAAAAGATTTGAAGGAGGAAGGTCTCTCTTGCCTTTTGTTTGATGGAAGAAGAGATGACACAAAAGTTCTCCTAGAGGTAGAGGGAATGGACAGAAAGTTTCCCAGTCTCATCAAAGAAGAACACTACTCTGTGTGTTCCGAACATGGTGGCCGCTATCTGTTTCACTTTGTTCCTGAAGCAGAAGTAGAAGGCAAGAAACATGCAGAGGCAATTGCTGATCAAATAATATGTTGGCTTCAAGAAAGAAGACTTGACAGTTCACTGCAGGCCGGTTGGTGGAGACTCAACTGCGGTGAACACTGGATGGCAGGGCGGTGTTTTGACGCATTTAGAGAAAAAACTTGGAAGAAGGCTTGTTTGGATTGTATGTGATTTGCACACAGGGGGAACTACCTCTTCGTCGTCTCATCCAGGAACTTGATGGTCCTACAAAGAGCAACAACAAGTGGTCAGACCCCCTTGGCAACATGCTAGATGAAGCAACGGAATTAGAAATAAATACAAAATTTCCAAAGGTTGAAGTAGGCCCTCCCCTTCCAGTGTTGTCTGAAGAAGTTATCAGAGACCTCAGCACGGATCAATCTTACGCTTATCGTATTGTTCAAGCAATCAGATCAGGAGAGTTGCCTCAAAATCTGGCTCTCTTGGAGATTGGACCCGTAAGTCACAGTCGTTGGTTAACTACAGCGATTCGTTTCTGCAGGATTTGGGTTTCCAACCATGCACTGAAGGGCAAAATGCTACAGAATTTGATGTTGATTGTTGAATTTATTAATTGGTTTTATCTTCCTCACTGGTTCAATGTAAAACTTAATCCAATGTGGATGGAGGGGCCCAACCACATCGTTTCAATTACATCTACTGAGAACCCAAAGGAAAATAGTGGTGGACATCGTGTTACCTGTGGTGAGAAGGTCCGCTTGGTATGCTAGGCCAGAGGCAGTTTTGTAAGCACTACTCTGCAGCCAATGTACCAAAGAGCGAACTGAGGCTGTGGAAATCATTCTAAAGTTTAGAGGAACATCACTAGATGATGACCAGCTGGGAGACTGCTCTGTTCAGACAAGGAAGGTACCTCCGATAAACGTCAATGCCACGAAATTGTCAGAATTAGTTAACTTGAGTTCGGAAGTTTTGGAGCCACCACTGACAACATGTATAACAAACAAAGATTTAACACAACTTAAAGAGGCCCCAATGCAAGTGCCAAAGTGGCCTTCTCACACTCAGAGTGTGGAGATGTGTGAAAATGGTCACAGAAGCAGCTAGTTAAGTTTACAGTCAAAAGAGGCGAGAAGGCTACATCAAAGCGCAAGTAGCAAGCCGAATGCTTATGTTAAAGAACCGCAGCAAAAAGAACATGACTGCATTGATTACTTTCAAATAAAGACTCTGAATGATATCTTATTGCCACTTTAAATGTTGATAGTATGTTTGCGCACATTTGTTATTTTGTTACGAATTTACGGAAAAATGGAATTTTTGAATTAAAAATGATGTAGGTAGGAGTTATTTTTTATTGTTTTTGAAGTAAGGATATTATTTTGTATGCCAAATGATTACATTAAATTGCTACCAAATCACAAGATTTTCAATTTAGTCATTTCACCCCCAAAATTGACACACCCAGAGCCGGATTTAGACGTGTGGAGGCCCTGGGCAGCCTCCATGTGGAGGCCCCCCTACCTTAGGGGAAGACATAATTGAAGTCATCCATAAGATTCATAATATAATTAACATACATACACTTTCAAAACATTGTGCACTCTTGTGTCTGTCCATTCCACTCATTTCTGCAAAAAATGAAAGCCTCGGGTTACTCGGGTATTCCATTATAGTGAGAGTAGGCCTAAAAGAGTAATAAAAACAAAATAATAATCAGTACACAACAAATAGTAATTGGTAAAAGTTTATGTACTACAGTGGTATTGGATGCGCGTGTTTTTTTGTTGATCATCTATCGGGTTTTTCTAGTTTCGGGTTTTTTCTATTTTGATAATGGCTTGTCAATATGTGGAGGCCCCCAAGATGTGGAGGCCCCCAAGATGTGGAGGCCCATGGGCAGCTGCCCACTTTGCCCACTCCTAAATCCGGCCCTGGACACACCCTAATGGATAGCCCTTTCCTCGACCAGGAGGAAGGGGGGACAAGCCCCCCACTGGTGTGGCTGCTCATATCAGCGGGACCTACCTCAAGCCTACCCCACCACGCCAAGGCGGCTCCCAGTAGGGGGAACAAGACTTTCAGCAACAATCGGAGCACCCGCAGTGTCTTCGTTCGGCAAGCATCTCTGGTACCTAAGTAAGCTTTTGGTTGGATTGTCTTTCTCTGATTGTAGCTGTCGCTGGACACCAAGAGAAAAATGGTGGAAGCAATTAGCACTAAAAAAGGCTGGGAGGATCCAACCCGCCGAGTGCAGTGCCACATGCTACGGAGAAAAAAGTAGAAGACTTTGTTACGTCAAAGACATAAGGACCTGTTTGACGTTCTTGGTGTGCCTCTCTTCCCCCCAGAAGGATCCTGCCAACTGGACAGACGACAACGACTGTCAGGTTACACAGGGACCAGTTTTCAATATTAAACCAGTGAATGACTTGGCGGAGAGGAGCTACCCTTATCCAAGAATTTAACTCCTCACTTAGCAGGAATGAAGAGAAAAACAGTATCTCCTGCAGGTTATTGAAGATCATCGTCACGCTTTTCCCATTAAGAGGGACCTGGTGGTGCGAACCATGCGACAATGAGTAGTTGAAAGGCACGAGACCCCCTTGATGGGATAGTATTCACTGCTGACACAGGTGGTGAGGGGGAACCTGGACAGCAGCGCCGTTACACCGGTAACTAACTACGATATGGATACTAATCATTATTTAGATAGCATAGGGTATAAAAAAAAATTTGCTCTGCAGAACCCGTAAACCTTCATCGATTTAAAAAAAAAAAAATTGCACAAGGCGTTTTCTTGGCCAACTGCATAAACTGCTTTTAGTCAGAACTAAAAAATGTTCGGAAATTTCAACCTATGAGGTCAAAACACACAATGTTATAGTGGTGTAGTGGTTAGCATCCTTGACTACGAATCCGTCGGCCCCGAGATCGAGACCCGGTGACGGCAGGCGGTGCGCAGCAAAACCCAGCTGTTCATCCTTCCACACAATAAAGAAAGTGGTTGGTAGATAAATGGGTACCTGGGTAGCCTAGTGGTTAAAACGTTGGACTGTGGTAGGGCGTGGTTCGGATTCCAGGCTCCCCCCCTGCCGATACCGGGAACGCAGACCCGAGTAGCGGGGCTGGATCTGCTACCGCCCATTCAAGATGTTCTGGACCTTTGTCTGATCCACTTTTCTTAAACTTCTACAACATTCGTGGCCTTTTCTCAAATTTTCAATCTGTTGAACACCACCTCTCCTCCTCTAAACCTCCTCTTCTTTTCCTTACTGAAAGTCAGGTGTCTGGGACGACTGACAGCCTGGCCGACTCACTCGTGGCTAGATCACTGGATAGCCTCCCACGATGGTTATAATATAAATCAATAGCATGTCCATACTTTATGATGTATTTGAATCTGATCATATCCCATTTGTAGTATGGCTTGATTGTATGGTAGCACCTGACATAGACAATTACTGTGATAATGCTGATTACTATAAGGTTAATTGGTCAAATCTTAGTCACTCTGAGGTAGACTACTATACAATGCAGACTGATGCACTACTAAGGCTTGTGAGGATTCCTGCAGAAGCTTTGGTTTGTAGGAATCGCTCCTGTGATGATGTAAACCATATAGATCTCTTAAATAAGTATTATGGTGAGCTTGAACATGCCATTAAGGCTGCGAGTGAATGTCTAGGCAATAGCAATACTTCCAGTAAGGAATTCTGGGAGGAGGTTAATAAAATTAACAATAGTAATCTTACCTTGCCAAATGTAATAGAGGGTGTACATGGTGCAAAAAACATTGCAGACCTGTGCAAAAATCATTATGAAACCCTATTTAATTGTCTTCGCGGGGGGATAGACTAAATATATGCCTAAATTTAGAACGCTCTGTGGAGCTACTAATTAATGACTCAGAAATCTGGCAGGCTATTCATAAGTTAGATGATGATAAAAGTTGTGGCCTAGATGGCATACAAGCAAAACATTTAAAATGTTGTAGCCCTCGTATAATACCTCTGCTTGCAATGTGTTTCACAAGCTGTATGATACATGGGTATTTGTCACAGTCCATTTTGTCAGAATGTTAAAAATAAGGGTATATGTATTTGTGATAAGAATAATTATAGGCCAACAGCACTTGCCAGTATAATTTCTAAAATGTTAGAATATGTCATTTATAATAGGATAAGCACTTACTTGCAGACTTATGACAATCAATTTGGCTTTAGAGTGAAACATGGTACTGACATGTGTATTTATATGCTAAAGGAAGCCGTCCTAAAGTACAAAATGTCAAACAGCAATGCATATTCCTGTTTTTTGGATGCATGAAAAGCATTTGATAGAGTTAACTAGTGATGGGACGATACCAAAATTTTTAACGATTCCGATTCCGATACCACTAAAAAGTCTCGATTCCGATACGATTCTCGATTCCGATTCTCAATATTTTTAAATATAATTCTATACTTGTTTTTCTGGAAATTGTCATATTTTACTCTGGTAAGATTAACTATTTACATTATGAGTATGGTAATATAAATTATAATAGATTGGTTTAAAAATAAAAATCAACTGTAAGTTGTAACAATTCATTTTAATCTTCTTGATTACACAGCATGGATATACATGTTTTAATGTATAGCTACAATACAATAAAAATAAAATTTGTTATCCTCTTTCATTTAAATTTTAAAGTTTACATTGCAAAACTGGTTCAATTAAAAGTTAAAGAATCGTTTTAAGAATCGGAAATCATGGTACAATTCTCTCGATTCCGATTCCTTAAAAATGCTCGATTCTTCCGATTCTCGATTCCGATTAATCGTCCCATCACTAGAGTTAACCATCACAAACTTTTCAAGAAACTCTTGTGTCGAGGGGTACCTAAATATATACTTAGGATACTTGCATTCTGGTATACAGAGCAGACCATGTTTGTAAGATGGGAAAGCACTGTATCACCAGGTTTTAAATGACTAATGGTGTTAGGCAAGGAGGTATATTATCACCCTATCTTTTCTGTATATACATGGATGACCTTACCAATGAACTAAAAACTGCACGTACTGGCTGTGTCATTAGAAAGGAAAAAATTAATCATTTAATGTATGCTGATGACCTTGTTCTTCTGTCACCCTCTCCCCATGAGCTGAGAGTACTATTAGATGTATGTGAACAATATGATATACAAAAATGACCACTTATAATGGGGCAAAGAGCTGTATTTTGACTTTTAGGTGTACTGTAATCTACTGAAACATTTATCATGCGAGTCTTTTGAAATGAATGGTCAGACTATACCTGTTAAAGACATGTAAATACTTTGGTCATGTAATTACTCACGAGCTGCGAGATCAACTTGATATTGAGAGGCAACGTAAAAAGCTGTATGTACAGGGTAACATGCTAGTAAAGAAATTTGGTATGTGTTCAGAATCAATTAAAATATATCTTTCTAGAACTTACTGTACTGCATTGTATACATCCCATCTGTGGTGGAATTATACAAAAACTGCTATGAATAAACTCTCTGTTGCTTATGATAATATTTTTCTTATGCTATGGAGGGAACCAAAATGGTGCAGTGCCAGTTTTATGTTTACTACGCGTAACCTACCTACCAGCTAAATGTTAATCCGGAAGAATATATATAATTTCATTACTAGGGTCCAAAACAGCTCTAATGTGTTATTATACAAGGTCCTGTCTTCAGATACTGTGTACCTCTCACCTATATGGCAGTCTTGGTTCAGACAACTGCTGGTTTACAATACCTTATTTTTGTAATGTAGCAAAGATTATATATGCATATTAAGTAGTGTTATAATAAGTGTTATAAGATGTCTCAAGTAATAACAAAAACAAAATTGTCAGATAATCAAATAGAATGCCAGTATGCTAGGTTAAGTGGCTATGTTGGCCTTATTTTTATATTATTTTTGTATTAAGTTCAATTTATACGTAAGATTGTACTTGTATGTTAGGTTAAGTGGCTATGGATTGTGAATGATCCACAATAAAGATGTTTTGTTTGTTTGTACTATCTTACTTTCTTCATACTCAATTTCACTCCAAAAGTGGATGTTGCGTATATGTACGCAATGACCTAACTAGTTCTTGTATTACCAAACTCGAATCTTCTGGCTACGGCTTACATGCCAATCTCAAACTAAATACATCTGCATTGTTTACCTTTCTCCTAATTCTACTGACGATCCAAAATTCTTTGACTACCTCACTTTCAAAGTGGAATACATTCTTTCCTGCTCTCCCTTTCCTGAAATCTCCATTTTAGGAGATTTCAATGTTCACCACCACCTTTGGCTTCCCTCCTGTTTCAGTGACATCCCTGATGAACTAACTTACAACTTTTCTATCCTAAGTGAGATTGTATAGCACCCTACTGGTATCCCCGATCCCCTTGGAGGTAGGTCAAACATTCTGGATTTATTTTTTGTCTCATCCTTCTTCTTACTGTGTGAAACTTTTCTCTTCATTCGGCAACTCCAATCATAATCTTATATTTGTTTCCTGTCCTATCGCTACAATTCAACCTTTTGATCCTTCCAAGAGGAGGCGCCTTTGGCACTTCAGCGCCACTGATTGGAAAGCCCTTGGGCAGTACTTCTGTGATTTCCTATGGAATGATTACTGCTTCCATGGTCAGGGCCCTTCTGGGTGTGCTGAGCGCATCACAGAGGTGATGCTCTCGGCCATGGAGGCGTACATTCCATATTCTATTCCTACTACTAATGCAAAAAAACCTTGGTTTAACTTTACTTCTTCCAATGCTATCCACAACAGAGAGGAGTCTTTCAGAAGGTACCGTCACCATCCAACTCCTGACTCTCACTCGGCTTATATTTCCACCCAGAATCATGCAAAATCTATTCTTCGACTCACCAAAAATTTCTTCATCCGACAAAAACGTGAAAATCTATCCAATTCTAATTCTTCATGCTCTCTATCATTCGTCAGCCAGACCCTGTACTGAACTGACGCATTTCCTGAGCTCTCTGATATTGCATCTACTTTTGTATATTGCTGAGAATTTTGCTTTTGGATAGCTTTGAATTTTATATACTTGCGTTTAAATTCACGTTGTTATAGTTAAGTAATCGAATATTAGTGGTTTTTAGCGATTTAGAAGTTTTCATAGCGTGCCGGGTTAATTTAACTTATACCTGTGACGGTTTAAACTAATTTTTAACTCCGCGATGCCGTCGCAGAAAGCGTCGTGTGTTAGGTGTAGGGTTAACCGGTGGTATTCGGAATTTAGGGATTATAACGGCGGCGATAGATCAGTTTGTTTCTTTTGCGAGTTCATGGAGGAATTAGTTGACATAAAACGCAGTGTACGCACTAGCGTAGCTATAGAGGGGCGGAGGGGGCGGCACTTTTGGTCTACTGCAATGAAATAAAAAGTGTTTTTTTTATGTTGGGACAGAAGGAGGATACAAGACGCCAGACACAATTTTATTTTTCCACGAAAACACTGCTTGCTTCGTTAATTTCCGACAATGGTAAGGATTGTGTTCCCTTGAAGATGGCCTTATTGACCATCATACCTATTTAAGCGCTTAGTTGTGCTTAATTAATAATAGCATTGGTATAAATGCATTTATTTCATTAAAGGGAAATAACCCATAAAGTTCTGTAAATACGTTATAATCTATAAATATACGTTTAATATTTATAAATAATCAATATCAAAACTAATATGCTGGTATTAGTTGTAAAGTATAATCTTGGTAACTCGGTTCCAAATATTGTAATACTGCTGCGGATTTTTCTCACAATTGCTGTTAGTGTTGCTAGCTGTGAGAGGAGTTTTTCTAAACTAAAACTGATAAAGAATTACCTAAGATCTACTATGAGCACCTTGCGGTTGAGAAATCTTGCCATACTGTCTATAGAACAACAATTGGCAGACGAAATAGACTTCGACAATGTCATCGAAGATTTTGCTAACAGAAAAGCAAGAAAAATAACTGTGTAGAATGTTGTAGTTAATTTTTTCACTTCAGAAGTAAACATGTCTTAATATTTTTCACAGGTTTTTTTTCTATACGTCGTTTTCACTTTTTGTTTAAGTATGTTTGTTATGTGTATTGTGTTGTGTTTCAGGGGGGCGGCAAACTCAAGGACCGCCCCGGGCGGCACAAACTCTAGCTACGCCACTGAGTGTACGTGAGGTAGCGGAAAGACTTGCAACGCTTGATTAGGGCAGGGGTAGGGCTACGGTTGACGGAAGCCGAACCAATACTAACGTTGAAGACGTTAGTAATTTGAAGGGTGAGTTTCTAGTTTAGGTAGCTTGTCGGGAAGGTTAGATAGAGTTGAGGAAGAGGTTAAGGTTAGTCCGAGAGTAGTAGATAGCGAGGGATTTAGAGAGGTTAAGGGTAGAGCTAGGCCGCGTACGTTAGGTGATAGGAATTCCCCCCTATCGAGGTTTCGAACCCTTTCGCCCATTTGGAAAGGGACGTGAATGAGGGGGAAACTATTTTAATTGGGGACTCTTTAGTGCGCCACATGGACAAAGAGTTCGTTGAACGGCATCCAACCTAGGAGGAGGGTCTGTCTCCCAGGGGCCAGGGTTGACAGAGTTAGAGACGAAGTGGATAGGATTGACGTTGCCTCCCGTCACTCAATGTTGGTGACGATGGTAGGAGGCAACGACTCGTATAGGCCCGATACGAGAGTGCCTGACCTTTTGGAGAGATATAGGGGGTTAATTAGGTCTGAAGGCGAGGTCAGATAGGTCTTTAGTTCTAGGTATTACCCCTAGGCACGGGTTGGGTCTTAGAATTACGTCAAAAACAATATTTTTGAATAACAAATTAGAAGAGATTTGTGCTGAGGAAAATTTACCCTTCGTAAAGCTGTGGTCCGAATTCAGTGATCCTAGCCTTTTTATAAAAGATGGGGTGCATTTTAATGAAATAGGTAATGCTAGGCTAGGTAGGTTAATAGACGAAAACGTGCGAAAGCTGTATAGGTCGAAGCCTTCTTTAAACGTTGTGGGTCCGGGAACGCGGGCCCGACGTGATAAATAGTTTAAAACGCGGGCCCGTGGTAAAAAATAACTTAAACGTCTTTTATTGTAACGCGCGTAGTATTAGAAATAAATTAAATGAATTTAAGGCGATAATTTATTCCGGCAACTATGATATAGTTGCTATCACTGAAACTTGGTTAAATACCGTGACTCGGGACTTGTTGGGGGAACTTGATATACCGGGTTTTAAACTCTTTACTAATGATAGGTTACATAGGTTTGGGGGGCGTTTTGCTGTACATTCGTAATTCCCTTAGGGCTATCGAGGTTAAGTTAGATTTTCCGGCAGCAATTAATGCGATTGTGTTGAAGTTAGGGCGCGTAGTATTAGTTTTAATTTTGTTGTTGTTTATAGACCTCCCGTTCAACCCCTCGATACAGATGCTAGATTTTACTCACTTCTTGGTAATTTTATTGACAATCGGAATAGTATAATTGTCGGAGACTTTAACTGCCCTAATGTTAATTACGAGAATTTTACTGGTAATGAGGAGGGTTTGAGATTGGTTGAGTTTATGGACGATAACTTTTTACGACAGATAGTTACCGAACCAACGCGCGGTGACAATATTTTAGATTTGGTGATGACGAACGGCGAGAATATAGTCGAAGGTTTAGAAGTAGGCGAGAGTTTAGGATGTAGTGATCATCAAATTCTTAGGTTTAAGTTATTGATAGAAAACACAGGATAGTAACGTAATAGAAGTCCCTGATTTTCGTAGGGCTAATTTTGATAGTTTTGCTGATAGGATGAGAGTAGTGGACTGGGATAACTTATTTATGGGCAATGACACAAATTTGCGTTGGGTGGCGTTTAAAGAAAGTTTTAGGAATATTGAAAGGGAGTTTATTCCTCGTAGGCCCAAGCGCGCTAGAAATCGTGGTAGGCCGAAGTGGTGGACTAGGGAAATAGGGAGTTATAAACGAGCGTAATAGAGCGTATAGACTTAGTAAGCGCAATGGCACGGCAGCTAACTTTAATAGATATATCGAGCTTAGACGTCAGGTTAAAAGATCAGTTAGGAATGCCAAGCGTAATTTAGAGATACTTATAGCTGCGGATAGTAAACATAATCCAAAAAAGTTTTTTGAATACGTAAATAATCGTAAGCCGGTAAAAGATAACATAGGCCCTCTAGTGGATGTTAATGGCGCTTTGGCTTCTGACGCTCAGGCGATGGCGGGTATTTTCAATAACTTTTTTGCGACAGTTTTTACCGTAGAAGACGTAAATAATGTCCCCGACGTGGACGATATCGTTCCATTTAGTAGCGAGACTATTTTGGATGAAATAACTGTTTACGAGGCTGAGATTGCGCATTATATCGATAGGCTAAAAGTTAGCAAGGCTCCAGGCCCTGACGCTTTTTATCCCAGACATTTGAAAGATTTGAAAGACGTTATCGTAGGCCCCTTAACGAAGATTTTTAATCAGTCACTCGAAACGGGGATTATTCCTGAAGACTTCAAATTAGCTAACGTCACGCCTATTTTTAAAAAAGGCGACCGCGCAGTAGCTAGCAATTATAGGCCCATTAGCTTAACGTCAATTGTCGGTAAACTTTTGGAATCCGTAGTTAGGGATCGTGTCATCGATCACTTAGAAAGTAGAGATTTGATTAATAGTAGTCAGCATGGGTTTCGACGCCATAGGTCTTTTTTTAACTAATTTGTTAGAATTTTATAACGAAATAGTGCGCGAATACGATAGGCATAGAGCAGCTGACGTTATTCATTTAGATTTTAAAAAGGCGTTCGATACAGTTCCGCATAGGAGACTAATTGCGAAGGTCAAAGCGCACGGTATACGCGGTCAGGTAGCTAACTGGTTAGAAGAATGGCTTCGTGCTAGGAGACAGAGGGTCGTAGTTAATGGTAGTGAATCGGGGTGGCTAGATATAGGTAGCGATGTCCCACAGGGTTCAGTGTTAGGCCCATTGCTATTCGTAATTTACATTAACGACATAGATGTAGGATTGACTAGTAACGTGTCAAAATTCGCGGACGATACTAAAATAGGCGGTAAGGTTGTTAACGAGGACGATAGTAATAGGATCCAAGACGATGTAATTAGGATTATGGAGTGGACAGATAAGTGGCAGATGCAATTTAACGTAGACAACTGTAAAGTTTTGCATATAGGTTCTCGCAACAATAATTACACGTACACGATGGATGATAGGTAGTGAGCGTTGACGAGGAAGTAGATTTAGGCGAACGCGTATCTAAGGATTTAAAGGTTAGGAACCAGTGCCTGGAGTCTTGCGCAAAAGCTAATAGGATGTTAGGCTTCATAGCGCGTAATTTCGAATTTAAATCGAAGGATATTATATTGCCCCTTTACAAGTCCCTAGTCAGGCCTCATTTAGAATATGCAGCTCAGTTTTGGTGCCCGTACTTGCGTGAGGATATTGATAGGTTAGAAAGGGTTCAGCGTCGTGCCACGAAACTTATTCCGTCATTGCGCAATAAGCCTTATGAAGATAGGATTAAAGAGTTAGACCTGTATTCACTCGAAACTAGAAGATTAAGGGGGGAGCTTATTGAAGTTTTCAAAATCGTTAATAACATCGATAACGTAAATTTTGACAAATTGTTCACTTTCGATAATAGTAATACTCGCAATAACGGATTTAAGTTGCGTGGCAGACGTTTCATTACTAATATCGCTAAAAACTTCTTTACGTTTAAAGTAATTGATAAATGGAATAATCTTCCCGCGTCAGTCGTTCATTCTACCAGCGTTAATATGTTTAAGAACCGTCTTGACAGACATTTTAAAAGTATTAACGTTGTTTAATTTAAAAAACAAAGTTAGCAACAGGAGCTCTGGTGGTGGTGCTCGAGGATGAGTCTGTTGACGATGAATGCCAGCTTGTGACATGCTAGCGTGTGATGCCAACAATAAAAAAAAAAAAAAAAATTAGACTAACACGAACGTAGATGTAGCTCGTAGCGTAAACTAACCCACTTTTTGTTTAACTTTACCTACTTCTTTACTTTGCATGTCTGTAACTCTCTTTTCTTGCATGTTTGTAGTTTGCATGGTATGACTGAGTTAAGACTGTGTTTGCATGGTTTGTAAGCGTTCTTATTTCACTTCTTTTCATCTTTCATCCCTCTCCTATTCTCTCCGACTATTTTTCTGACTTGTCGGCAGTGGCCGGCGGATGATGATAGTGAGACTTTTTTCCTCTTTTTCTCAATGAATGTTAACCCACGAGTGATAGGTGTTGCTCCTTACTTAACCCCTTACTCTTCTCTTCTCTTCTCTTCTCTTAACCCCCTACTCTTTCCTTTCTCTCGGGCTAACCTTTGAGTCAATCTTAGGGTCTTTGTTAGCCTTAGCTTCTGTAGATCTGTAGAACTTTACTTCCTCTTCTTTCCCTTCTCTTTTCCATTCCAACGGCACAGTTGCCATCTCTTCTCCTGACAAAGCTGAACTCTTCGCTCAAACTTGAGCTTACAATTAACCCTGGTCGATTCCGATGCTGTTCCTCAATCTCTTCCCCCCCCCTCCCTGACTTTACTATATCTGATATTAAAATCTCTTCTAAGGATGTTTTTCTGCCCTATCTGGGCTCAACTCTAGAGAGGCATATGGTCCTGATGGTGTTCCTCCTGTTGTTCTTAAGAACTATACTTCTGTGCTGACACCCTGCCTAGGCAAACTCTCTTGTCTTTGTCTCTCATCTGGTACTTTTCCTTCCTGCTGGAAGTTAGCTTTCATTCAGCTTCTGCCAAAGAAGGGTGACCGCTCTCAACACTCCAACTATCACCCAATTGCTTTGATTTCTTGCCTTCCCAAAGTTTTTAAATCTCTCCTTAATAGGAAGATTCTTAAACACCTTTTTTCTCACGATCTTCTGTCAGATCGTCAGTATGAATTCTGCAAGGGGCGCTCTACTGGCGATCTTCTTGCATGTCTCTCTGACTCTTGGTCATTCTCCTTTCGGGATTTCGGTGAAACTTTTGCTATTGCGCTTGACATATCAAAAGCTTTTGATAGAGTCTGGCACAAATCTTTAATTCGAAGCTGCCCTCCTTCAGTTTCTATCCTTCTATCTGTGCCTTCATCTCTAATTTCCCTCCTGGCCGATCTATAGCTGCAGTTGTAGATGGCCAGTTCTTCTCCTAAAGCGAAGAACAGTGTTCCCAGGCCTGTAGCTTGGCGGCTGCCAAGGGAGGCTGAGCCTCCCCTAAGCCTTAAATATAGATCAACTAGAATAAAGTACGAACTAGTTTTAGAATTATAATTCAGTTTTGTAAGTGTCTGACCTGGTCCAATATATATATAATTTTTACATGTATTTTACTTTTACAAAGAATTCCCTATATTATCGGTAGTATGTAGCCTCCCCTGGAGATTACCATTAGCTACAGCCATGGGTGTTCCTCAGGTTTCTGTCCTGTCACCCACTATTTTCCTTTTATTTATTAATAATCTTTTAATTCGCACTTCTTGTCCTATTCACTCCTATGTCGATGATACCACTCTTCACTTCTCCACCCGCTTCCCAAAGCGTCCCTCTCAACAGTCACTCCATGATTCGCGTAGTATGACTATGAAGCACCTGGCCTCTATTCTTTCTGCTATATCTGAGTGGGCCAGAGAAAACCTTGTAGCTTTCAATGCCATCTATCTACTCATCACAATCTTCCACACGACTATCCCCTTACCTTCAACAACACAGCTGAATCCTTCCTTTCCTCGAGATCTTTCCTGGAAACATATACTCTCTTTCTAAAACAGCTTCTAAGATGTTAGGTGTGCTGTACCACCTCCGCGGTTTCTTCAAACCCACTCAGTTGGTGTCTGTACAGGTGTCTTGTTCGCCCCTGTATAGAGTATGCTTCATGTGTGTGGGTGGTTCAACCCACATGACTGTACTTTGACCAGGTAGAATGAAAGACTTTTCGTCTCATCAATTCCCTACCTCTTACTGATTGTCTTCAATCTCTCTCTTCACCGCAATGTTGCCTCACTCTCTTTTTACTATCGCTATCATGTCGGACATTGCTCTTCTGTACTCTCTAACTGCATGCCGCCTCCTTTAAGGAGAGCACGCAGTACCAGACTTTCTACACATTTCTCATTCTTTTTCTGTCCAAGTATCTAATGCAAGGGTTAATCAATATTTTCAGTCTTTCATCTACTCAACCAGTCAACTCTGGAACAATCTTTCCTCTTGTCTATGACCTCTCATCTTTGAAAAGCAGTGTCTCTAGGCATTTCAAAAACCCCCGACCTTGATTTTAGTTCTCTTCTATGGGAGGGGGGCTTTTGTGGGCATTTTCCCTTGGCCCCTCCTTGCTGCATAAAAAAAAAATTGTACCTGGGTGCCTATAGTGCAGGTTTGATTGTGATTGTGCGCGCGACTCAGATGTACCACGTGGTGATTGCAATGTAGTTCGACTATTTTCACCAAATCTCCCAACATTTGCCTGATATTTCAACATACAGAAAAATAGCTAAATAGCTAAATTATAGATATTGTAGCCAAAATACCTTGTGTCAATTTAGCAGGCTCCGAATATAATATATATATATATATATATATATATATATTAGGGTGCGTCAAAAAACATGAAGATGTCACACGCGTTCGTTCGCTTGCAATTTTGATCCACTTAATGAGAGAACCTGGCAGTATAAAAATCAGTTCAATGTTTAAGGGTCGCGCACAGTGAATTAATAACCCTATTTATACCGGGGTGGGGCCATATGATCTGGTTTATCAGTATGTATGTCATATGGCCCCACCTCGGCTGTTCTTTTCGTTAAAATACTCTGGAATACATGGGGTTAAGATTTTCTATATGAGGCTCTCTATTAATTGTTGGTTTCTTTTCTTCCACAGGTGTTTGCTTCATGAAAATGGCGACGAAAGGTGCTAAGGAAGTGAAGCAGCTAGCTGATGAAATCTGGTTGTTGGGGAAACCAATCCCACGGCTCGCTGGGACTAAACTTCCCAGCCGTGGTGAATCCCTCAGTGTCATTTCCTATTTACACAAATCGGACCCTGAGCTCAAGAAGTGTATAAAACAAACTGCAACCATGATTTCACGTTATTCCTGAACTTCAGGAATTGCTGGCCTGAGATAAATCGGGAAAAGTTCAGGACAGCAGTGGACGATGAAGCCATGGCAATCAGAATACGGCTGTGGCGAGATCTCATCCAGTTTGCTCAGGAGCTCCTTCAGGTTCAACAACCGCGGGATGATTACAAGGAGTTCCTGGAATTGGCTGTCATTTTTCTCGACTCTCTTCCTCGCTGATGCTCTTCCGTACCCTTCAACGCTCCTGGGGCTCTACACCGTGCACGATGGATGGCGCGGGCAATGTATGACCTGAAGATTTGGATGTTCAAGGAGGAGTTTGTTAGACTCTTGCGGCCGCAACGTCCCTCTTCCTCTCGTGGCCCGAACCACATGGGACTTCCCTGGGAAAAGCTTGGGGATTTCTGCATTTTCGTCGTAAAACATTACCCACGCGTCTGGTTCACAGCTAAGACAGCTTCCGCAGCAGCACGAATGGACCTCACGTTGCTCAAGGAACTCGCGGATCCCATCATCAAGGATGCCGGAATGAAGACAATGAGTTGGCATCTATGGTACTTCTCTAAGTTACAGTCGGTCTCGCTCTCTTCGACAACGATGTTGCAGATGCTGACAAACTCAAGATGGTCTCTAACATGAACTCTGTGGAAGGATCCCTCAAGCCCAGCCCTCGTGTGTTGGCCGTCGCAAGAGACGTCATTGCAAAAGATCTTCCAGACTTCTCCACCTCCACAACTAAGAGGATCTTCCACCATCTTGAAATCGATACTACGTTCTTGTCAATGCCCCCTGCAGCCTGGATAACATCAGACGGGTACAATCTGGGGAAGGAACGAGTCGGGAAGCTCCTCGTGATTAACGACACTGCTGAAAGAGGAGTGGCCCTCATTCACGGCAAAGGGGCGTACCAAGCATGAGGATCAGCTCCAATACATGATCCAGGTGGCAGAGGATCATCGGCTAGCGTACCCGAAGACAGCAAACAAGAAGGACCTTCTTCGCTGAAAAATACTTTCTTTCTGAAGGCTTTTTAGTTCTTTTCATGCCATTTCCGAGTATTGTTTGTCAATTTCTTTCGTTTTGTTGGTGTTCACATAGTACGGGGAAACCAATCCCAGAATATAATATATAAGTTTAGCTGTTTTGTTTCCAATTATTTTACAGTGCTCATTCCAGTTTAAGTTCTTGTCAAAGTAAATGCCTAGGAAATTGAAATGATTAACGTGTTGTGAAATTACCATTAATTCTGAGGTCTGGAATGTGGTTGCTATTTATAGGTTTTTGTGGAAATGTATTTTATAGTATATCTTGTTTTATTAAATTATCTGTTTTTCAATACATCCTTAACAAAGTGTATTAGCAAAATGTATTTTTATAAATATAAAACACGAATTATGTCTTCATATGCTGTAATGTTTTAAATATTAGGTCTTAAACAAGACAGTTTTCATAGTTACTTCCCCTGAAAATCAGTACGGGGAAACCAATCCCAGAATGTATGTAGTATGTAGTGTACAAACTTTGTAGTGGATGCGCGACCACTAAATAAGCGGCTACTCAAATGAAAATTTGTCTGTGGTGTTTTCTCCTTCAGTGGCTTAATTGAGAAAGCGAGCGAAAGAAATGGACCACTTTATTTATTTACAGTATATATATATATATATATATATATATATATATATATACACAGGGTGTACATAAAGTCAGGATCTATTTTTGTGAAGCACTTGGAAATTATATGGAATTCAATCATAAAATGATAAAGTGGTAACATTTATTAAATAATTAAGAGTAGGATTCGACGTGACGCCCATCAGTATCCCTGCACAGCTCAAATCGTTCCGCAGCATTTCTAAACACATTCTGGAGCATTTGCGGGGTTATGTTATCTGCAGCAGTTCGTATACGTGTACGTAAGTTTTCAAGACTCGTAATCTTCATCTGATAGACGTGCGATTTGATAAAGCCCCATGCAAAGAAATCTAAAGGGGTTAAATCTGGTGATCTCGCTGGCCAAGGTCTGTTGCTTCCGCGTCCGATCCAGCGATTTGGAAAACGTCCATTTAGATAATCCTGAACAATTTTGGCATAGTGACAAGGAGCACCATCATGTTGATAGACGACGGTACTAACAATCCTATCCCCGTCGTCTATCAACATGATGGTGCTCCTTGTCACTATGCCAAAATTGTTCAGGATTATCTAAATGGACGTTTTCCAAATCGCTGGATCGGACGCGGAAGCAACAGACCTTGGCCAGCGAGATCACCAGATTTAACCCCTTTAGATTTCTTTGCATGGGGCTTTATCAAATCGCACGTCTATCAGACGAAGATTACGAGTCTTGAAAACTTACGTACACGTATACGAACTGCTGCAGATAACATAACCCCGCAAATGCTCCAGAATGTGTTTAGAAATGCTGCGGAACGATTTGAGCTGTGCAGGGATACTGATGGGCGTCACGTCGAATCCTACTCTTAATTATTTAATAAATGTTACCACTTTATCATTTTATGATTAAATTCCATATAATTTCCAAGTGCTTCACAAAAATAGATCCTGACTTTATGTACACCCTGTATATATATATATATCTCAGGCACGTGCCGTGAGTAAATACTCAGGGTAGGCAGACTCAATGCGCGAGCGAAGCGAGTGGATCCAAGCTAGGGGGTCTGGGGTGGGCGCGAGCTCCCCCAGCGGGTTCCGGGGCGGAGCCCCAGCCACCAACGAATTTTAAGCATAATTAACCCCTTCCGCACCATTTGTGCTAATTTTTGGTCAACAACAAATATTTATCTTACCGCTTTATTTGTAGATGAATTCCATTCTTCTCTCTTTGTTAGTAACAAAAATATCTGTAATTTTTTCAAAGAAATTGTAAGTGGGATTTTGCTCCATTTTAGTAAATCTTTCCTTTTCAATTGAAATTAGGGCAAGTGATGAAAGCCTTTCCTGTTTCATTCTATTCCTGGTGTAGCTTTTAATACTTTTCAAAGCTGAAAATGACCTCTCAACAGAAACTGTTGTAGCTGGAATTGTTAAAATCAATTGCAACAGCTTCACCGCTTCAGGAAACGTTAGTTCAAGTCCATTTTGAAATATGAAAGCAAGCAAATCTTTAATTGATTTATCCCTGAACACTTGTACACTATAAATTCCAGCTAGATCAGTTTTCAATCTTATGACATCGAAGAAGTTACCATAATTCTTCTCTAAACTTTCTAGTGCATCCTTATCAATTTCTGTAGCTAGTTTTAGAAACTTTTTACTATCAACTAATGAAATAAATTGTAAATTTTTGAAGTCACTGTATCTTGCTTCCATATGCTGCAGTATATCATTCAATATTAGCAGAGCTGGGCACTTCCGCAAACCGCAAATTCCGCAATTGCGGAAGTATGTTTTTCGTTTGCGGATTTGCGTTTGCGGCAAAGTCATCGCAAATTAGTGAATTTGCGTTGCGGAACTAAGACCGCAAACGCAAATCTTTCCGCAAATTTCCCACGTGGCCACTGGGCTACAGTCACAGTGTTAACTTAATTTAACTTGTGTAATGTAATGTGTGTACAGTTACTACAGTTACAGTACAGTCTTCTCTAACGTGTCTAAGTCTCAAAATTTATGAAATTCAAATGATTAAATTTATTATTTAATTTATTTACTATTTACTTGCAGGAGGTGTTTTTGTTCAATATAATATATCAATATATGTAGTATTTTTATTTCTTCTACAATAGTGATTTATTGTAATAAATTATTTAGCCTTGTTTTTAATAAAAACAAGGCTAAAACATTAAACATTAAAAAGATATAAAAACTTTTTATACCTCTTTAATGTTTTGGATACTTTTTATAGTTAAAATTGCGATTGCGGAATTTGCGGTTTGCGGAAGTGTTTGCGGAAGTGCCCAGCACTGTAAAAATTGGAAATATGGTTTGCGTTTGCGGCACCAAAAACGGCAAGCAGTTTGCGGATTTGCGGTTGCGGAAGGTAAGGTTTGAGTTTGCGGATTTGCGATTGCGGAAGTGATTTTGAGTTTGCGGTGCCCAGCTCTGAATATTAGACAGAATATTCTTTCTCTTTCTTTTTCAATTGGACCTTTTGTACGACATTTTGATTCAGTCAAGTTATTTTCTTTGAAACATTCTTCAAACTTCTCATAGATATCATCAAAATTTTTGCGCAGACCCTCGAGGGAATTCATTGTTTCATTGATTCTTTCAATGCAATATGGAATATCTATAATTGTAAAATCCATTACTCCTCACTAAAGTATCTGAGTCCCACAATAAAGGATTGCTGTCAATGTTGTTGAAAAGTTTACAAAGGTCACTATGATAGTGTAAAATAGTTTGCACTAGCTTTGAGTTAGAAGTCCATCTCGTTGGTGCAGCCTTTGGAATGCGTTTATGTACTATTTCATCAAGAAATTGCGTTCGTTTTGTAGAGTGATTGAAAAATGCAGCAAGACCATCAATGGTCTTGAAAAAGATTGTACATTCAGGTATAAATTTCGCTGAGATAGAACAAGATTCAACTTGTGAGCGTAGCAATGGGTAAATAACGCTGATGATGCCTTTTCTCTTACTTTAGCTTGAACGCCATTTAAATGCGATGCCATTACCGATGCTCCATCATATGTCTGTGCTACAAGCTTCTCAGCACAGTTGTATTTATCTAAATTTTTAAATATGCATTCTGTTACACCAGTAGCTCTTCTGTCTTTAAGTTCGTCAAATCCTATGAAAGCCTCTTTAATTTCAGAATCCAATACATATCTTAAAACTGTGGAACATTGAGCTGTATTTGAAATATCAGTCGATTCATCCACTTCGATAGCAATGAATGGGGATCTTGCGATATCATCTTTAATATTATTTTCTACAGCTATGCCTACTGCTTCAATCAAGTCATTTTGTATCTTGTTAGAAACGCCAGAAAACACGGATGAAGTCTGTAAATGTTGTGCTAATTTTTGGTCAAATTTTGCAGTGTAGTTCAGTAACTCAATATACTGTAGTTTCCACGATTTAAAGAGGATTTATCTTCATTATCACCGCGGAAAGCAAGTTCTTGTTTAAACAAAAAGCAAGTAGCAGAAATTAATGTTTTCAGTATGTCTCTGTTTTCCTTTACCTTTTTATTGTGAATTTCAATGCTAAGTTTTTTTTGCTTATCTATGCTCAAGTCGATTCGTGTAGATCCAAATGTTTTCAACGATATTTGACTTTCATAATGCGCAGCAGACCTCTCGTGCTTACTTAAAGCATTAGTCAAATTATTTAAATCACAATATCCTGTTCTTATCCACACACTTTCACTAGATACGGAAAATAACAAGCATGGAAAACAAAAGAGTCTACCTGTTGTAACACAACCACACAACCACTCTTTCTTGCTGTACCACGTCGTTTGAAACGTTCTGATTATTTTTGTTCCTTTACGCTGTAGCAACTGTTTCAGTTCCGGTGTCGGCCTACCATTTTTAATCACATTCAACCTTTCTTCATAAGACAGTTTAGAAAAATTCTTAAGATACTCACTGTCCATATTTGAAAAGGGTTAAATTTTGAAATAAAGTGTCTAAAATTTAGTTCAATCACCAGAGGCAAACGACGACACAGACGCGCGCACAGCCACACACCCGACCATGTGCCCGAACGGCAAAACACTGAGTGAAAAGTAGAACTAAATCTGCTTATATAGCGCAGTATTTGTCACAGCTTGGAGCTCCACTCACGGCACGTGGGAAAATTTCATTGTCAAGCGTTAATATATATAGAGGTTGAAAGGCACGGGGAAATTGTGCTTCTAACACAATATTATCCATTTACAAATTTATACATTGAATTTCATACATTAAATTAACATTTATATAATGAAGTGAAAATCATTTACTTTTTATATTTAATATTTTTAGTTTTATTCAGGGTAAGCACTGCCTACCTTGCCTACCCAGAGGGCACGTCCCTGATATATATATATTCCCCTAAAGAGGCATAAATACTCTCTAACCTTTTAAGTTTGATTAGTGAGTCTAATACAATGTACAAAATAAACAATAAAACTTTGTTTCACTTACCGTTGCTGGAATTATTTTGAGCATGAAACACACAAAATTTTATCATTTACCTTTTTGTACAATACAGTATTAAAAAAAACAAAATAATAATGGCACTTGACAGAGGACAGAGTTTGACTCATCGAATATTTACTATATATATATACACACATATATATATACTCAAAGCTGGGCACAAACCGTTAATCGTTAATTAACGAAGTTAACTTTTTCGTTAACGACTTAACTTTTAAGTTAACTTTGAAAATCATTATCGGACTAATTAACTTCCGTTACATTTAACTTCCGTTAACTCAAAAAATTCATAAATAAACGTTTAAAAGTTTCTATTATTTTCAGTGCTGAGCAGGTGCGCAATTAATCCGCCACTGTTAATAGTGATGAACGAATTTCCATTTTCGCAGTGCAAAATCAGGCGATATATTTGTTTCCGTCGCCACAATTTGTGTCTTACCAAATATGATAGTTATTTATGGCATTGGTTTGAGCAAAACATGGTCGACTGTAAAATCAGGCGGAAAGATTTGCTATTTGAGTTGAATGTTTCAACTTCTTTCAAGAAATATCACGAGCATTTTAAGGCACTTTCAATAATATATATGTAACAATTACAACAAATAACTACATTCGTTTCATTTGCAGTCTGTCTCTTGCGCAACATGTTTGTGCTAGTGAATATTTAAAAATAATCGTTGTCAAGTAAGTCATGTATATTTATAATATGTCTGTGAGTACCTTATTAGTAGTCTCCTTGATACATTTCAAGAACCATAAAACTGATCAGGTAAGATTTCAATTCTCATGTCACTTTGATGACATAAATTAAGTCAATTGATGTCTTACAATGGGAGCGTTTTCACCTTAACCCTTTATGTCCTGGCGGTACTTCTAGGTACCACATCTTTAAAATCTCCATAATTATTTTCTACTCGGTTGATCCTGCCGGTACTTTCAAGTCCAATGTGAATTAGTTTCTTTATGATAATAGATGGCGTTGAGAAGTAAATGTGAGCGTGTGGCGCCAGAGGCTGTTTACTCTTTAGTATCTCTGCTGTGAAGACCGAAAAAATTTCAGTGCAATTACTTCCCGAATATTCTGTGCCATATCTGTTCCAAATAACAAAGGTAAGGGTTATTTTATTTTTTATCTTGTTCTTGAAATGTTCAAGAATGCTTCAAACAATTGTTGTTCTTGTTTATTATTTTTAAGTGTGAAATAATAAAGGATTTATTGAGTCAACTTCTAAGTACCAACAGGACAAAAGGGGCATAAGTCTACATCGTTTTCTTTTGGTTTTCTTTCAATTTTATGGATGACTACTTTAATTTATGTGGAAATATTTGAACTTGAACTCATGTGTTTACACAAGATTGCGCTTGCGCTTTGCAACATTGCGCAAGCTAAATAGTCAGATTGCGCAACTTAATTTTTGATTGCGCTGTCCAGCTCTGATTATTTTCTGATTTTCAATACAGACACTTGTGTGATTTTGAATTTTATAAATCATGATGGCATCTCAACAAGAACAAGCTCAGAATCCCTGGCCCCACCTGGACGACTACTTCTTGTTCAAGTCAAGGAGACAAATTGATTTTCAACTGCCAATCAAGGGGCACCTGACAAGCCTCAACAACCTCAAGCAGCACATCAAGAGGAACCACCCAGCCAAGTTCATGCAGTTTGATGAGAAGATCAAGGCAGGTTCATTTCGTGGAAAAGCCAAGCAGAGGTTTTCCTCTGGTTCCAGCAGCGACAGCAGCACTTTGATATCGAGTCTGTTTTCACCTCCATCTGCCAAGAAAGCACGCCAGCAAACCATTGGCGAGTCCTTTTGCATTGCTGCTACTGGCAGTGGCGTACCCCAGGCTGCTGTGGATCAAAGGATTGTGGACCTGTTCGTAGCCAACATGCTGCCGCTCCACGTTGTAGAGTCTGACACATTCGAGAGACTGATCAAGACGCTGAACCCCAGCAAGAGCTCCATCTCGAGGGAGGACACTGGGCAGGCGAATCGTTAATTCGCATACTGACTTGAAGCAGTACTTGATCAGGTAATTGACATAATTTTTATCTTTTTTATACTTGAGTAATTTATATTCCCAAATATTTAAATTTTAACTTTAAAAAAAAAATTTAAAACTTATATTTTTTCAAATTTCAGAGTTCTCGGCGATGTTCAGTGGGTGGCCAGCACAGCTGACTGCTGGTCTGCCACAAGAAAGGCTACCTGGGCATGACTGTCCACTGGTTGGACCCCACCACCAGGCAGAGGCAGCAAGCAGTGCTCGCGTGCATCAGGCTGACAGGCCATCATACCTATGATGTGCTTGCACAGGCCATGATCAACGTCCACTATGAATTCCACATTGAGAAAAAAGTCACCAGGTTAGATAGTTGATATTATATTAATATTAGACTATTAGTCTATTAACAATTTGTATCAGAAATTTTTTTCAAATAAATTGTAGATTATTTCTATTTATAAATTAAATTCAATAGTAATATTTGATAATTCGTAATTGTAATTTTATAAAAAAAAAACTTAGAATGTCTTTCTATTCCAGGACTACCACAGACAATGGCAGCAACTTTGTGAAGGCCTTTGTCCAGTTTGGGGCAGAGGCTGACACACTGCCAGGCCTGCCAGTGGCTCAGGATGTGGACGCCGACCCTGATGATGCTACTGTGGCTGCCCTGTTGTCTGGATCCGTGGACGAGCAGGAGTTGGAGTGTCTCCCTGGCTGTGTCTGTGGTTGAGCCTGACGATGTCGACACTATCGTTGGCAATCCCATCAACCTGCCAGCCCACATGAGGTGTGCTGCCCACACCTTCAACCTAGTGGCCAGCAAGGATGCAGATGCTGCACTGCAGAGTTCAGTGTTCAAGGGGCCCTACAGGGCTGCCATGGCCAAGGCACGCGCCCTCTGGAACCTGCAGGATCGCAGCACTGTGGCAGCAGACAGCATCTACGCTGAGGTGGGGAGGAGGCTGGTTGTCCCCAACACGACGAGGTGGAACTCCACCTATGACTCTGTGGTGGTCCTGAACACAATCCTGGAGACGAAGAGGCCTGCTCTCCACAGAGTCATGACCCAGCTGAAGGTCAACAGCTTCAAAGACCAGGATGTCGACTTAATGAAAGAGTATGTCAAGGTAATATATTTATAAATTAATAATAAACTAGCGGGACTCGTGGAAATTCCACGATTTATTTTTTCTGGTTACAATTAAATGCAGGACCTTGATACAATAATAGCGTTGTTTACGTAAACGTTTAAGAATACAATTATTCCAACTATATTTATTTATTGCAATAAAGTTATATTTTTCTTAACACCAGCCAGTAGATACGTTTTAGTTTTGCTCATTCAATTATCGTTATATTATTGAGTAAAATACAGCAGAATAATATTGCAGAATAATACAAATTTGAATTTCTACAATTTACTAATTCTCCATTGTTTTATTTCCAGATCATGTCACCTGTGGCCAAAGCACTCGACAAGATCCAGGGGGAGGAACAAGCCTACCTTGGGACTCTGCTGCCAACAGTTGCTGCGACAATCTTCAGGCTTAAGGACTTGAAGTCCAAGGGCCTCGTCTACTGCAGCGCCTTGGTCGACGCACTTTTGGCAGGCATCGACAAAAGGTTTGGGCCCCTCCTGGAGGATGACGAATGCCAGCTGGCTGCTGCCTTCCATCCCAGGTTTCGCCTCATCTGGTTGGACAAGTATGACAACACCAAGGTCGCCAGGGTGAGGAAAAGCATGGAGGGTACAGTCGAGGAGGCCATGAAGCAGCAGTCCAACGAAGTGGGCAGCAACAACGAGGAGGAGGAGGAGGAGGATGACTTCTTCAGTGCTGTCATCCAGACAAAAGAGAGCAGCAGAAGCCACAGGTCACTCAAGGGCAAGGCCCAGAACTTGGTCAAGACCTGGCTGGAGACCAACTCCAAGGACTTGCTGACAGATGCTGCCTTCTTGGGTGAGCAAGTGTTGGTGGACTTGTTCATCAAGTTCAACACAGCCATCCCCTCCAGTGCTGCAGTGGAGCGTTTGTTCTCTATGGGCAAGGACATCCTGAGGGCCAAGAGATCATGTCTGATGAAAACTTTGATATGCTAATTTTCATGAAGGGCAACATGCATCTCATGGACAAAATGGAGAACAAGAAGAAGAGGGAAAATTAAATTATATATATATTGTGTTTTTCATTTTTTTTATAATAAAAGTTAACGTTAACGGTTTATCGGTAACTTCCGTTACATGTTTAACGGATTAGCGGTTAACGAAGTTAACTTTTTGGTTAACGGTGCCCACCACTGTATATACTGGAATTATACTTCAAAAAGTTGGCAAGCTGAACACTGACCACCACCTTTTACAAAATTATATAGTGGCCCACAATAAAAAAAAGTTTGCCAACTACTGACCAAGATGATAAAAGTTGTGACCTGGATGGCATCCAAACAGAACATTTAAAATGTTGTAGCCTTCATATGATACCTCTGCTTGCAATATGTTTCACATGCTATATGATACACACACACTTGTCATAGTCCATTTTGTCAGTTGTTAAAAATAAGGGTGCTAGTATCTGTGATAAAAAATAACTGTAGGCTAGTAGTGCTTGCCATTATAATAAGGTATTAGAATATGTTATCTATAATAGGATAAGTACTTGCGGATTTATGAAAATCACTTTGGTTTTAGAGTGAAACATGGTACTGATATATGTATTTATATGCTGAAGGAAAGAATCCCAAAATACAAGATATCAAATAGCAATGTACTGTATATTCCTGTTTTTTTTATCTATTAAAAGCATTTGATAGAGTTAACCATTGCAAACTTTTCAAGAAACTCTACTGTCGAGGGGTACCTAAATATATATTAAGGTACTTGTATTCTATATACAGAGCAGACATGTTTGTAAGATGGAAAAGCACTGTATCACTAGGTTTTAAAGTAACTAATGGTGTTAGGCAAGGAGATATATTATCACCCTATCTTTTCTGTGCATACATGAATGACCTCACTAACAAACAAAAATCTACATGTACCAGTTGCGTCACTGAGGTAAAAAGAAAAAATTAATCCTTTACTGTATGCTGATGACCTTATTCTTCTGTCACCCTCTCCTCATGCACTGAGAGTACCATTAGATATACTGTATGTGAACAATATGGTATACAAAATGACATCCTCTATAATGGGGCAAAAGGCTGTGTTCTGATTTTGTGTGTGTAATCTACTCAAATGTGTATCATGTGGGTCTTTTGAAATGAATGGTCAAACAATACCTGTCAAAGACACACTTAAATACTTAAGTCATCTCATGAGTTATGAGATGAGCATGAAATTGAGAGGCATTGCAAAAACCTGTATGTACAGGGTAACATGCTAGTAAGGAAATTTGGTGTATGTTCAAAATCAGTCAAATTTGTCATTTAAGAACTTACTGTACTGCATTGTATATATTCTATCTGTGGTGGAACAATACAAAAACTGCTATGAATAAACTCTGTTGCTCATATTATTATTTTCCATGTGCTATGCAAGGAACCAAATTGGTGCAGTACCAGTTTTGTTTACGATACATAACGTACCTACCAGCCAATACCTACCTAGAGCGCCAGTACAACCAACTTTACATCTATCATTTACCTATGATAGCATCAGAATACAATCAATATCAAACTCAATTAAGAAGGGCAGATGATCAGAACTAGTATAGAAGTACAAAAGTGCCATATTGAGAACTGCCTAATTTGCATCAGGTGTACATATACACTATACAGTAGGGTGGATCGATTTTACATTTTTTTCGATTTCCATATTCTAATAGACAAAAACTTGCGCATGCATGAGAAAATAGCCTCTGCAAAACTTTAGCTTAATAGGTAATCATCTTCTGCCCCCGGCAGAGCGATGAAAATCATATTTTAGTAGTCAAAAACGTATTTTTAAACCCTAGCCTAGTCATAAAATTTTGCGTGTGTGTTATTTCATGCCTAAGCAACGATATAAATGCTATGGGAAATATATAAATGCATTATTTAAGACAAAGAGCCGATCTGAAAATATGTATATTATACATATTTTCAGATCGGCTCTTTGTCTTAAATAATGCATTTATATATTTCCCATAGCATTTATATCGTTGCTTAGGCATGAAATAACACACACGCAATTTTTTTGACTCTAGGCTAGGGTTTAAAAATACGTTTTTGACTACTAAAATATGATTTTCATCGCTCTGCCGGGGGGCAGAAGATGATTACCTATTAAGCTAAAATTTTGCAGAGGCTATTTTCTCATGCATGCGCAAGTTTTTGTCTCTATTAGAATATGGAAATCGAAAAAAATGTAAAATCGATCCACCCTACTATACAGTGATCCAACCATGAGGTAGTGTGATAACTATCATTGACATAAGTAAAGCTATCACCAGGAAGATTACGTATAGATGAAAGGGTCAAGTTATTATCTTTATACATTACCAAACAAAGATTTATTATTAATTATAATTAATATCAACACATGTCATATCCAACTCATCAATAATACTCTTCACCTGCCCCAGTTTAATGAGGTTATCATCATCATTATCAAATGCCTGAAAAAGCATACAGATGCGCAGAATGACAAATTTTTTGTTGTCAACACAGATTTCTATTCCAGTTTGGGAGTTTAAACCAAGTTTCAATTCATTAATATACAAGGTGGCCCAAAAGTCCCTATTTATTTTGCTGAAATAATTATATTTCTATTTTATTTTCTACAGGCCATAGATGATGATGGATGTAGAAGAATGTGTGATGGTAGTGACACTATGTATCCAAGGGAAGAAGTGCAAAGAAATGAGAAAAATTCAAAAGATTTCACAAACCAGGACCTACAGACAAAGCAATTTGCAAGCTGGTCAATAAATTTAAAAGAACAGGATCTGTTCATGATGAGGCAAGATCTGTACATCCAGGTACTTTTCGAGAAAATGTTGAATTGGTAAGAGATGCCTGTGAAACAAACCACAGAATGTCAACTCGCACAGCATCATAGAGACTGAGCATACCAAAAATTACTGTTCTAAGGATTTTAAAATCAACATTAAAAAAGAAAAGTTACCATAATCAAGTGCTACATGTTACACGAATAGGATTATCTAAGATGAGCCACCATGTGCACAAAATTAATTGAAAAAATTCATACAAAAAACTTGTTAAACCACTTTCTCTTTAGTGATGAGATGACATTGCACACATGCAGAAAAGTTAATCGACATAATTGCCATATCTTGGCTGGTGAAAAACCAACAGAGTTCTACAAATGGGAGATAGATTCTCCTAAAGTTAATGTCTGGGTGAGTATACAAGATCAAAGATTTATGGACCTTTTTCTTTGCAGATGCTACAGTAACAAGGCCACTTTATCTTGACAATAAATTGACATGATTCAACAGTTTCTTGAATCCCAGCTTTGTTCACATGGCATTTTTTTTTTTCTTTCTCTGATTTACCGCCGATTCGTACCTAAAGAGAGCGGTACATATCTCGGCGAGGCAGTGAATGGGTGATGTTACTGTGCTGGGGGTGGTAGACTAGGGGAGTGAATAAGGGTCAGTCGCTGGATAGTGGGTAGGAGGGGTACGGTTTTAGATGCGATGGAGCAGATGGGAGTGAGTAAGGAAGAGAATCGCTTCCGTTGAAAAGTGGGGGCCGTCGGCGAGTATGGATCGTAGGCGGTCGGGTATGGGATTTTCGGCCGAGAGGGAAACACGTGCGACGAAGAGCGGACAACTTTGGGCATTCCACCAGGAGGTGTATGACAGTAATAGAGGTATGGCAGGTAGGGCAAAGCAGGGCTGGCGATTTCGCCATAAGGTGTCCGTCGGTGATGCGGGTGTGGCCTAGGCGGAGACGGGCTAGGATTACTTCTCTATGGCGGGACCGGTGGAATGAGGAGGCCCAGTATCCTATTTGTGGCTTGATCGTGTGGTTTATTTTGTGTGGCCTGATCCCATTCCCGCTGCCATATGGAGCGGAAGTGGGAGCGGAAAGTCGGGAAGAAGTCGGAGAAGGGGAGGGTCGGGAGGAGGCCGGCAGTGAGCAGGCCGTCTTTGCTGTGCGGTCCGCCGCCTCGTTACCCTGGATGCCGACATGAGCCGGGACCCAGCAGAATGCGACTGTCTTGTGTTGGAAGGTTGTTAAAAAGTGGAAGGTTTGCTGGATGGTACAGACGAGCGGGTGAGGGGAGTTAAATCTTTCTAGGGAGAGAAGTGCACTTTGGGAATCCGAATAAATGACGAAAGAGCTGGCAGTGTGTGTGCGCACAATATCGAGGGCCTCCGTAATGGCGAAAAGTTCGGCCGAAAAAACGGAGGCCTCGCGGGGCAGGCCGACGCCCCGGGAAAGCGGCTGGGACAGAATCACCGCTGAGGAGGCCACACCAGCTTCCGAGCGGGAACCATCTGTGTAAATGGCGACTGCGTCCGGGTGTTGGGTTGCGTGTTCGCGGAAGAGTGACCTGCATATCATGGCGCTCGTGGTAGTCTTCGGTAGGGCACACAGATCTTTGCAAAACTTGATAGGGGTGAGGATCCAGGGGGGGTAGATGCTGAATGAAATGGGGATAACTGAGGGGGCGGGCATGTTGAAAAGATCAAGGAAACAGCGGACCGCTTCAGTGAAGTGCCAGCTCCGTCCCTGAGGTGGTAGTTCTGAAACCGCCGTGCCCAGAAGCGAAGAAGGTAGCCTCTGTGCACGGAGGTATGTCCTCATGAGGAGTAGACCCCGTCGGGGGGGGCGAGAGGGAGATGATCGCATTCCACATGGAGGCTGGGGAGGAGCGGAAAGCACCGGTGGCGAGGCGGAGGCCTCTATTAAGTACCGGGTCCAGGATACGGAGGCGGGCGTTGGAGGCTGAACCGTAAACTGCACTACCATAGTCCAGCTTCGACTGTACTATGAAAGTGTAAAGGCGAAGAAGAGAGCGTCGATCTGCACCCCATGTGGTGTGAGAGAAGTGATCCAGGAGAGCGAGGGGGCGTCGAAGGGATTGCTTTAGGTGCTTGAGATGGGAAACCCAATTAAGCCGTCGGTCTAGGGTCATGCCCAGAAAACGTGTGGAGGGTACCACCTCAAGAGGACTGCCGTATAATGTGACAGAGGGTAGAGGAAGGGTTGTGGGTCTTCTTCTACTGAAGACCATACACTTGGACTTAGGGATGGAGGCGGAAACCCACCGACGTCGCCCGCCTTTCCACCCGGTAGATGGCGAGCTGCATTTGCCGTTGGACGACAGACGGTTCTCGCCCTGCGAAGTAGATTGCAAGGTCATCCGCGTAAATGGAAGAGCGGATGGTGGGTGGAAGGCATTGTGAGACTGTGTTCATCACGACGGAGAAGCAAAGAACACTGAGGATGCTTCCCTGTGGGACCCCGTCCTCCTGCACAAAGGTGTCAGAGAGGAATGAGCCCACCCGGACTTTAAAGGTCCGGGAAGAAAGGAAGCCCCTGATGAAGATCGGCATGGCTCCGACGAGGCCCAGATGTCGGAGCTGACAGAGGATCATTGCTCGACGGGTGGTGTGATAGGTCTTCTGGATGTAAAAAAAATTGACTACGAACTGTCCATTGTCGAAGGCATCCTGTATGTCTCGGCTGAGAAGCAGGAAGGGATCAGTGGTGGAGCGGAATTGTCTGAAGCCGGACTGGGTAGACGGGAAGGAATTGCTATGTTCAAGGACGAACGATAATCGCGTAGCGACCATTTTTTTCGAGGATCTGGCAGGCACAACACGTCAGGGCGATTGGTCTGTAGTTTGTGGGGTCCAGGGAATCTTTGCCGGGTTTGGGGATAGAGATGACGTGGGCCTCCTTCCACCTAGAGGGGAAGGCACCCTCTATCCATATGCGATTGTATAGGTCTAGCAGGAAAATTTGTAAGGTAGAGTGGATGTGCTGGATCATGCCGTACGGGATACCGTCCGGACCGGGGCAAGGGGACCGTCGAGAAGCCAGTGCCGCCTGTAGTTCACGCATGGTAAACAATCGGTTGTAGGTGCTGTCTATGGAAGGTGGAGAGGGCCTATCGTCAGGGGCGGGTACGGAATTGGCTGCAGAGGAAGAAACGGCGGCGAAGGTAGAAGCAAGGTGGTTTGCCACCGACTTGGGCTCACATAGGAGTCCGTCGTTAGTCCGGAGGACCGGGGGTCGGGAGGGGACATGTCGCCTCTCGACACCCCGTACCTTCTTCCAGATGGTAGCCGAAGGTGTGTTGGCGGTGATGCCGGACACAAAGGCACGCCAAGAGGCTCGGCGCGCTGTCTTCATTGTGCGGCGGGCGATGGCCCTGACCCGCTGCATCTCCGTGCGATGGATGGGGAGTCGCGTCCGGTAGAAGCGCCGAGTTGCCTCCTTCTTGGCGCGCACGGCCTCCGCGCACTCCGGGGTCCACCAAGGCACCCGTCGGGCGCGGGGGTAGGCGGAGGATTGTGGTACGCTAGTGCTTGCGGCCGCTAGAACGACGGACTCGAAGTATGCGATGCACTCGTCGATGGATGGGAAGTGGGCAGTTGTAAGGGTGGTATACTTGTTGTCGTGGAAGCGGGCCCAATTCGCGTTGGTAGTAACCCACCTTACCGGTACCCGAACAGTCTGGTCGGGTCGATTGAGGGTGAGTTGAATGGGGAGATGGTCACTTCCATGGTCCTCTCGGAGGACTTGCCACGTGAAGTCTAGGAGGGCATCAGTTGAAACGAGGGACAGGTCTATACAGGATTAGGGCGGGTCGTACTCAGGTGACAACATGAATCTGAAGGAAATCCTACCATCAGGGGTGTCTAAATTGTGTTTTTACATGGGGAATTCAAATATGAGCTTCTTTTTTGGATAGGATAACTCTAACCTACATCATTTTGTATTTCTAAATTGCCAATTTTACCCTTTTGAACCCCTTTATAATATATTAAAAGATATAAGGTAAATCATTTATATTGACAAGGCCAAATCAACTTTACATACATTTATTAATAGGTGAACTGCATGTATATCACTGGATATAATTACAAAGATCATTCTCCTGACATCTTGAACTTTGCCAGGTTGCACAAATCCTGCTTTGACTCAGACTTGGACATCAGCTTCCGGCTGGTCTCCTGAGCCCTGATCCCTCTTTTCCTGTGAGAAGTACTTAGCAGAAGCCTGTCACCATTTTAACAACCCTCTCAATGCTTTGTGTGTGGCAAGGCCAGTTGCGCACCTCCATGGGGGTGTTTATGAAGTTTTTCACCTCTGAGGTGCTTAGAGAGCAGGTGAGGTGGCTCTGACACACCTTCTGACCAGCTGATCAAGTCACCGATGCTGGAAGCATCACAATTGATGTCAGGTGTCCTTCTGCTCCTAACAGAGGAGTCCCCCAGCTGAGTGTCCGGGTCCCCCTCTCCCCTGATGGCCAGGATTCTCTCCACCCCTTCAATCCTCTCCTTCTGATCCTCAGAGCAGAGTAGTGTTTGGAGGATGACTTCACTGTGGGCATACCCATGGGCGCCCGCAGGTAGGGGCAAGGGGGGGGCGCTTGCCCCCCTCTGGAAATGCCTAAGAAAATATTTATATCCTAAACTTGCTGAAAAGTATCCAACTGCCTCCTAAAGGGTGAAAAATTTTATTTGTGTGCATGATAAAAGGTTGCTACCTTTTTATTTGTTCACCGGGAGAAAATCAACTCCAACAAAACTGATTTTATGGAAAAGGTTGTTCATAATTTTGGTAGTGACCGCAGACGACCACAATTCCTATTCAAATGAGCAGTGTAGGTGATGCTCAAAACACCGTTTTCAAATTAGGTACAACATTTACTTCAGTGTGCTTTTTTCTTCATTCTATCATGTTTCTGTTATAAATAAAATAAATGATTGTTATCATGTGCATTGTATGTATATACAATATATATTTGCATTTTCCATTACAGAAAATGCAACACTAAACTTGCTTAGAATTAACCTGCTGGTTCCTAAGGGGTCAAAAGTTTTTTGCTTGCTCCGGTCCCTACCTATTAATACATTAAATTTTGCCCCCCCTTGGAAAAAATCCTGCGGGCGCCCATGGGCATACCAAGCAGATCTTCTCACAGTTGGCATCACAATATCCAGCACCTCCTTTCTCTGGGACTTGAGGCAGTCCAGCTGAAAGAGGATGTGCCTAGGCCCTTCGATCCAGGAGTGCTTGACCTTCACGTTGAACCAACATGGTAATACACTCCAATGATGAATTCCACAATGAATTGCAGAATCTTCAGGTTCTTTCCTTTAAGTCCGTGCTTTGACACCCAGAACCTGAGAAGTCTGTTCGCTGTGGTGAGCCAGCGGCTGTGGTTTACTGGTCCTATCTCTAACAGAGCCAGCCCTGCAGGAAGTACTCCATCCCTGACTGCACAGACAATTTTATAGCCATAGTATTGATCAGTTGAGAGATCTTGAATGACCTTGTCAGGAAGCTTGATCAGTGGAGGGCCAACAGAGATTCGGGTGAAGTTTGGATTGATATCAAAGTCTGTAGCAGAATCAAGCTTCTTTCCTATTGGCCCGGATAATTTTTTGTCTGACAGAGTAGGGCCATCAAGGTCAACAATGAGATGGCGCAGGGGAAGTTCAACAGTGTGCAGGTTGCACACCAACCAGACCAGCTTTCTCCCCAGGTGCAGCTCCAGCTTCCGCATTACTCCAGCTTTCACACCAGTTGACATTTGTTGAGTCTCCTCCAATGGCCAACAAGGTCTTATCATAACCCCTCTCTTTCAGCCAGGCAAACAGGACCTTAGCAATCTTCTCCGCGTGTGACTCCTCTTTAGTTGCTTTCTCTGGGGTAAAGTAGAACAGATAGTAGCTGCCAGGCTCACTAACAACACTATAGTGTTCTTCCTTGATCTTTGCGGGAAAAGATTGGTCACTGCCCTCAGCTTCCATCATCACATTGGTCAGGTCAATCCGCCCATCAAAGAGGATGCAAGAGATCCCCCCCTCCTCCCTGCACTTCTTCTTGAACTGTTCCCCCAGCTCTCTCATCAACTTCTCCTGTGCTCTCTTGACCTTGCTCTTATCAATCACTTTACTTGTATTGTCTTCTGTGATGATTCCTGCGTCAATCAGAGCTGCTGTTGCTATCGCTGCAGTTGGCCTCAGCCAACCGTCAAAATATTTCATATACCAAACTGTATGATAATTACAATTAAGTGGAATGGCACACCTTTTTATTTGAGTATTTGAATATTATTATTATATGAATTACATTATATGTGGTTATATGAATTAGTTAGAACAATGCTCTATATGAGAGAACGTGAGCAGCCATGATAGAAAACGTAAGAAGACATTCTGGGGTAACTACAATAGTAAAATAATCAACAATTTAATAATAATCAACTGCAAAATGATGTAGGTTAGGGTTATCAGAATTAAATATTTTCTTCAGAAATGTGTTCTATACACCAAAATATGTCATTTGAACACCCCTCTCCATTGATTAAAAAAAAATGCATAGTATGACCCGCCCTAATACAGGATGGAGTGCAGGTGGTGGCATGGTAGAATGTAGGAGAGCCATCGTTGAGGCACTCGAAGGAGAGCTCGGTCATGACAGATATCAGGGTTGGGGCCATATAGGTGGTGTGTGTGTCGCCCCACAAGGGGTGGCGACTATTGAAATCGCCCAGTAGTAGGAAGGGCCTGGAGAGTTGTTCTACGACTTCCACCAGGTCGTCGCGGGAGACTTGAGCGTGGGGGGGGGAGGTAGATTGAGCAGACGGTGTACTGTCTATCCAGGGAGAGCCGGACGGCAGTCACCTGTAGTGGGGACCGGATGGAGAGATTGTAGAAGGGGACTGCGTGGTGTACGAGGATGGCAGCTCCCCTTCAAGTGCAGGTAGGAGGCGGGGTGGCGATGCAAAAATAACCAGTAGGGCAGGGCATGGGCCTGGTCCCCAGGATTAGCTCCTGGAGACAGACACACCGGACGGGAAGTGGCAATCAAGGAGTTAAGGCCTTCATAGTTCGCAAGTATTCCTCGACAGTTCCAGTGGACAATTGTGGTTTTCGGGGGATCCATTAGTTGATGAAGGGGAATGGGTAAAGGTGTAGGCGCTAGGAGGTTGGAGTGTGAAGGGAGATCTGGAGTTCGCGAAATTGAAGGCTGGGTCGGGAGCATGGCTGGCTATCTACCGTTCACCAGGGAAGGAATCGGTCGGCCTGTCGAACCCCGCGGAGATTGCGGGGTCGAGTCGGCCGAGCGAGACCGGAGGCGTGGATCACGGCAGGCAGAGGAACATCGTGGGCTGGGAGGGTCAGAAGTGCTTTGACGGGTGAGGTGACGTGTGTATATATATATGTATATAGTCTAAAAGTCACTAAAGGGGAAATGTCACAAAAGCTAAGCTGAATGGGCAACAGCAAGGCATAAACGAACCAACGCGGCTGTTCGTATTGTTTTGGGCTAGCCTAGAGATGTTTTTTCCTATCTGACCTAATCGTTGGTGCTGAGTGTAATTAGGTGGTGTTTCTAAGGTGACAAATGGGGTAGAAAGTTGTCCGTACTTAAGTATAGTTAGGGGTAATGTCTATAGCTTCTAAATTGGTAATGTAAGAGAGAGTTAGGTAGGCTGTTTGTGGGACACAGGAATCCAAAGGAATATCTAATTCAACGCACCGGTAAGTGCTTTTGATTGTTTGCTAGAACCTAAGTAACCTAACTGGGGTGTCTACCCAACGCTATCACAACGGGCTTCTACGGTCGGGCCAGGAGGGCGCACGTTAACCCCAAAAGTGGCGCTACTCCGCCTGTCCGGGGTCTCACGGCGGACCCAAGGTGGTGACAAGGGGTACCAAAAGGACCGGGCGGGTGGGGAGGGAGGGCGTACTCAGGGTAGCTGACAAGGAGGGGGCCGGGGATGTTGGGGGGGTAGGTACTATAGGGGTGGAAGGAGGTGAACCAGAGTGGTCTCGTGGAGGGGTGGAGAAAATGGCACCAAGAAGCAAGGGCAGATCCATGAGGCTCGTGGGCGTGGCCGAGCTTCCCTCGGTCACACCGTGCAGCTGCGCCAGGGCCGCATCCACTGGATCCTCGGGGGAGGATATTGTTCGGACTGGGTCTCGTCGTACGGGGCGGGTCGTGGATTTCAGCCACTATCGTCAGTGTCTGTTGGGGTAGAGTGGTGGGACTTCTGCGATGGGGAGAGATGGACATAGTAGACGTGGTGGGAGGTGTGAGGGTCCGAGCCGTCTTCTTGGTTCTAGGGGAAGAGGGAGAGAGACGTTGGAAGGCCGGAGGGTTTGGCTACACGCTCCGGCGTCTCCGCCTCGACGGCTTGCTCCAGGCGGCAGGTTCGGGTGTGTGCAGAGAGTACTGGGAAGGCAGGGTTTGAGGTGGATGGGACCTGGGTGTCCTGGTCCCAGACTCCTGGGGGATTCGTGGCAGGTGAGGTGCGGGAAGAGGAGGAATGGTGGGGGGACAGGAGACCGTCGGGTCCTGCGAGAATTTTCTTTGGGGGGAACAGGGAGCAGTGGCTAGGGGGTGTTTCGGCGGCAGGCCAGGGCGGCGTGCCGAGATGATAGAGCCGAGAGCAGCGGCATAGGACACCCCCGGCCTCACCTCCCGACTCCGCACCCTGTCTCGTGCCTCACGGGGGCTAAGGAAGTCCGTCACCTGTAGGCCTCGGACCTCCTCCTCGAACTTGAAGAAAAGGCATTGGCGGGATGAAGAGGGGTGTGCGCCTTCACAGTTGGAGCACCTGTCAGGGTGAGCGAGTCGTCCACAGTGAACACACAGTTGATGCGGCTGCCGACAAACGGAGCTAACGTGTCCAAACTTATTGCATTTAAAGCAACGGGTCGGGTCTGGGATGTATGGGCGGATAGAAAACTCGCATGACGCGCGGTCTCCCATACTCCATACAATGCGGCCGGGGGGTATTAGTGTATTGAAAGTAAGGAGCAGACGTGGGGTGGGGAAGGGGGTGCCTCCCTGTCGGGATGTGAAGCGATAAATCTTAGTGACTCCTTGGGGTGCGAGGTCCTCCAGGAGCTCGTTCACTGCGATCGACAATAGGCGGGTGGCGTAAATAGTGCCCTGACTCTGGTTCAGGCGATGGTGTTGGGAAACGGACACCGAGCATCCAAGGACCTCATTGACGGAGAGTAGGGCTTTTGTCTGTGCGGCTGAGCATGATTTTACGAGGAGGGAGCCATCCCTCTGTGGGCGTACGTCATAGCGGCTGGAGTTGCTGTGGGTTCGGATCGCCTGGAACGTCCGTTCAGAGTTGGTCGGGAGGGACCCAGATGTAGGCCGAATCACCAGGAATTTGTGGATACTTGGAAGGAAGAGGGAGGCTGTAGAGTCGAAATGGACTGGGATATTCAACGGTCGATAGGACGGCCGTGAATGCCGGCTCCCCCGTCCGCCGCGAGGCTCTCTCCGTGGGGAGGTGGGCTGACGGCGGGTGAAGGGGGCATATGGGGAGAGCAAGAAGCCGGGTTGTGGGGGCAAGTCCTCGGTGGAACTTGACTTGCCCGAAGGTGGCTGAAGTGGGCTGGGGCGAGACCTCTGCTCCAGAGAGTGTAGGTCCAAGGGCATAGTCGAGGGACGGACTGGGGTCGGCAACGGGAAAAGGAGTGTGCAAGCGTTCCGCTTCCACAGGGGGGTCAACCCCATTAGGTTGCGGTCTTCCAGTGGTAAAGGACTCGAGGGCCTGGTTGCCCACCACCCGAGTGTTGATAGTAGTAGTAGTCCGGGAATGAGAAGCAGTAGTAGTAAACCGAAGGGGAGAAGTATCCATAGCGAAACAAAAGAGAACTTCATCCCCCGCGCGCATCCGGCCACCACAGACTCCAACAAGGGAAAGGCGAATCGTGGGCACACTTGGTCCCACCGCCGATAGATGTCACGCAGGGGAGATACACCCGTACCCAGTCCCTGTGCCCGAAAGGCGGCCACTCTCATCCAACGCGTGGTGAAAAGTGGCAGGGACAGGGTTTGGGTTTGGTTGGAGAGCGACAAGGGTGGAGGGCAACCACCTCCCACACCCAAGGGCCAAGGAAGGTGTCAAAATCAAGGTCCAAAAAACAACGCCAAAAAGAGAGAGAAGCCAGAAAGAATGGGTGAAAGGAGAAAGAAAGAAAAAAAGCAGATCAGCCGGGTCCCCAAATGGGTCCAATGGTCCACGAGGGCAGAGAAAGCCCTTACACCGAAGAAAGGTGTATTCCCACATTCACCACAGAGGGACGCGCCCTATCGCTCCGGACAAAGCAAAGGGTTCACATGGCATTCTTGACACTTGTCTTTCAAGATGGAGCTCTATGTCACTATGCAAACATCATTCATGTGTACCTTGATGAGCTCTTACCAAATCACTGGATTGGATATGATAGAAACAGCCACTGGGTCGCCCAATATCTGGATTTAACACCATCAGACTTCTTTACATGATGCTTCATAGAGTCTGAGGTTTACAAAATGAGTTACAGACCTGCAGGATCTGCGAACCCACGGAGATGCTGGAGAATGTGTTCCACAATGCAGTGGACAGATGAGATTTGCAGACACTGACAGTGCTCATGTTGAACCTTAGACCTAAGCTTCCTAAATAAATATATTTAATTATGTTACTATATTTTTATCCTAAAAAACTATTATTTCAGCTAAATAGATATGAACTTTTGGACCACCCTATATATTCCATACCAGCCTAACCTCCATACAATAGCTATCCCACCAGATGAGTGGCCTGCAAGAACACCATTTTTTTATCTCTGGTAGCCTCTCCTATCCTGTGAGTGTCACTGCACAGACTACTCAGGTCCTTTAAGTTGTTTTTGAAAGTCATGTTTCCTGTAGCATTCTCTAACAGTTTAACACTTATGATCCACCTGTATTTACCATTATTGCCTAAGCTTTGGCCTCTATGTTTATTAGAGATTACTGAATCATATCAAATATTGGGTGTATAGATTTTATACAAATAAAATAAATTTAACCAAATAAAAAAAATAAAAATTTTGAAACATGAGAACAAATGTTTTCAGTTTATTTTATTAAAAACTTTCTTTAAAATAACCTATAATAAATGATTCTTGGAAAAAAACTTAAAAATAATATATTTAATTATAACTAGAGATCTACCAACTGTGAATTATGGTTGAATGCTGACTAAGCCAAATTTTGAAAGGACTATAAGAACTCAATTACTTAGGTTTGCAGATAAAGTATTTTAATTTCTGGCTGCTACACACTTGTTAATTTCTATTAAAATATACAAGGGTAATTCAATAAGTATCCGCACTTTTTATTTTCACATCTGATAGATTATAAACACACCACTTCTCAACATAGTCTCGTCCAGCGATCTACAAGCTTCCTAATGCCATCACAAAAGAATGTTTTTGGCTGTGTGTGTAGCCAGTCATGCACTGCCTCCTTCAGGTCATCATTGCCATTTTGTGCGAATTACTTGCTTTAACTCATTCTGAAGCATGTCAGAATACGATGCACTTACTACTGTAGTTCCACGCTCTAGATAATGTTCAAGGATAGGGCTTCTTATATCCCAAAACAGTGTTAGCATAACTTTACCTACTGACAGTTGCGCTTTGAACTTCCTTGCAATGGGAGATGTTGGATGCTTCCATTGCATGCTCTGTCATTTGCTTTCTGGTTCATAGTGATGGATCCAGATTTCATCTCCAGTGATAATGTGTTCCAAAAAGTTTTCACCTTCATTATGATACTGCGCCAAAAGATGAGAGCAGATGTCTATACAATTACGCTTGTGCTCTTCTGTCAACTGTTTGCGCACCCATCTTGCACAAACCTTGTGAAAGCCAAGAATGTCATGAACTATCGAATAGGCTGACCCTTGACTGATGTCTAATGAAGATGCAATTTCTTTTATTGTTAATCTTCTGCCATCAAAAATCATGGCTCTGGCTTCTTCCTGCTTGTCACCACTTGTTGATGTTGAAGGTCATCCTGAGCGCTGAGCATCTGTCACACATGTCCAACCTTCCTTGAACATTTGAATCCACTCGTACACACTTTGCTGTGGTAAGGCATTATTCCCATACTGAGCACATAAACGCATGTGAATTTCAGCTCCTTTTCACACCTTCCCACAAGAAATGAACCATGGATCTCTGTTCTTCCAGAGTACAAATTAAAAGCAGCGCAGCTATGCTCACTACTCGTATGATATGTGATGGCTACGAGTAGCCTAAATAAGCTTATACTGTTGCTAGCCTAAATAAGCCTATAGATCTCAGTTTGGCTTGTTATTATGAGTATATATTATACACACACACACACGCTATATTATCACTAAAATAAAAAGTGCAGATACTTATTGAAGTACCCTCGTATCTGTAATGGATAAATTATGCAATTTAAAGCTCTTGGTATATGTTTTAATGCATGCCTGAATGGCAACATCAGTCATTTCACCATAATAGAATATGATTTGTCCTAGTGTTGATAATAAAATGCAGTGTTCACCCTTAGCTGAAAGATGGATCCAGCAATACGCACTAAGCAATCAAAGTCAGAGACAGATATAATTTTATTTCTACAAATATTTCATTGTTAATGCAAAAAAACTTCACTTTTTCTACATGAAAGTCACAATATGATGATAAAAACCCACTCCAATAGACAGAGTTTATTTCCACAACAGTTTCGATGCCCACTGGCATCATCTTCGGGTGGATACAGAAATACAAATGAACCAAAAACAAGAGGGAAAACAGTCTAGAGCCTTTAAGAAATTTGCACATAGATTAGGTCCCGTTATCCCGACAGTGGAAGGGCATTTTATTAAAGAGACCCACTTTTTAAATACATTCGCACAAATTTAAAAATTTCTTCTTGTTGTATACTTATAGATTCTCTTATTTTACATAATTATTACATTTATTATTAAATATGTTACATTTAATATTGTATTATTATTTATTACAGAAATTATAAATTTATTATCACATTGATTATTACATTGCTGTTTATTATACAAAAATTATAAACCAGAAAACAAATAAAAAAGGGGGGCAAGGAGGGAACAATCAAGAGACCACTACAAATAAATTAGGTCCCATTCTTCTGACACAGGAAGGGCATTTTTATTAAAGGGGCCCTTCCTGTGTCAGAAGAATGGGGCCTAATTTATTCATAGCGCTCTCTTGATTGTTCCCTCCTTGCCCCCCTTTTTCACTTGTTTTTTATAATTTTTGTATAATAAACAACAATAATAATCAATGTAATAATAAATTTATAATTTCTGTAATAAATAATAATACAATATTAAATGTAACATATTTAATAATAAATGTAATAATTATGTAAAATAAGAGAATCTATATGTATACAAGAAGAAGATAGTTTTAAATTTATGTGAAAGTATTTAAAAAGCGAGTCCCTTTAATAAAATGCCCTTCCACTGTCGGGATAACATGACCTAATAATCTATGTGCGAATTTCTTAAAGGCTCTGGACTGTTTTCCCTCTTGTTTTTGGTTCATTCGTTTTTCTGTATCCACCCAAAGAGGATGCCAGTGGGCATCAAAACTGTTGTGGAAATAAACTCTGTCTATTAGAGTGGTTTTTTTTTATCATATTTCATTGTTAGTTAGAAAGCAACAACAAAACTCAAATGTTTACATTTACAACACAAAAAACAAACGTTTACAAAGCTAATGTAAGTTATGTAACAACATTTATAAATTCAATATTTGCAATATTAAACATAATTCCTCAAGATTTTTTAAATTAGCAAATATTTAGCAACTAAGCCAACTATGAATAGATGACTGACTGTGCCAACTACTGACTAGGTGGTACATCCCTAATTATAACCATTATATTTGGAAGCTTTGCATCCAGAGATCTAGATAAAAGGGTGGCATGTTCAATGGTAAGACATTCTGTGACTGCTCTTTACCATTCAGCAGGCAAATGAAGGCTGAAATACAGAGATGGTACAACACTGAAACTTGTTTGAGCCAAAGGTTTGGGAGCATATCTGGATCTTAGTTTTTAAAATTAGAACTTTCTGAATTTGGTCTTTATATTTGAGCCTGTGATTGCTCCTTGCCTCCATTAACTACTACTATTTCCTCATTCCATTCTGGGTTTGGTTGTTTCATCACTGCTGCTTAAGATGTGAAATTTGTGATATACTGTAGGAACAAGTGCCACATTTAAAAGGCTTCTCATTTTTGGTTTATACTCTTTTTAGTACTTTTTATAGCTGTAAGTCAGGGGCTTCCACCTGAGGCCAAACACTTCAACTGTGTCTGAACTTCACCTAGCATTCATTTAAGGAGGGTGACTGTTCCTTTCAATGCCCCTGTTTAGATTTCTTTGGCCTGGGGGCTGTTGTGGGACTCAATTCAGCTAAATTGTTAGTTTGTTCTTCTTCATACTTGTTGCCCCAACTATGATGGGGAGAATGGCATCTTCTTTCAATCTCTAGTTTCTCTTTATATTGGAGATAAGCACCAGGTATTTTGCAATTTTTTTCCCTTTCCACTCTATTGAGGCTGTAGTTGTTTGGGACACTGACCACAATAAGTAAGGCAACCCTTTCCCTCTTGTTCCACACTACTATGTCTGGTTTTACTGCTGAGTTGTCTATGAAAGTGGCAGTTGGAATTATTGTGTTGTTGTAGATATTATAACGGATATTTCCAGTGACTTGTGCAGGTGTATGTATGGTCCAATACATTTTTGCTGCATTCCAGTTCTAATGCTGTCATGATCTTCCAATGGATATATTTACAGATTTTATTGTGTCTGGCTGTCTGGCTGTATAGTACCAATCTGCCATGAGGACCCTACAGCCTGATATTAGATGGCCAACACTTTCCACCTCACCATGACAGAATCTACATCTGTCATTATTACTTAGTCCAGCCATTTTTTTAAATGCATTTATTAGGAGTGCAAGATCTTTGGCACCCAGTATTAGTCGTTCTTCGTCATATTGCAGAACTCCTCTCCTAAGCCATTTCAATTATCTTTCTTTACTGATGTAGTCCTTCTGTAGTTCCTGATAATATTAACCAGCCCTTTGATGATGTTCTCACTCTTCTGCACATTTGGCCTATTGTTCCAGCACAAATTTTTTATGACTTTTCCTAGCTATTACTGTGGCTGGTATTCTTTCAGTTTCTACTTTTTCCATTATATTATTCCCTCCAAAGTGTTGGGCCAGTTTAGTTATGGAAGTTTGTTGAGTCACCCTTGTGGTGTCGTGCTCATAGACTAGAGTTAATGTAGGGTTAGTAGAGCTCCTCAGATACTGCCCAGTGCTGATGGTTGACGATTGGTGCAGCTGGTTAACCTCAGTCAATGCCATTCCCCCCAGTTTTCTTGGTAGGTACAATCTGGGAAGACACTGGTTCCTGTATGTTATTTTATTTAGAGTGAGTATTTTTCTGGAGTTGATTTATAGCCATTATTTTGTTCTTTGATGCAAGTTGGGTCTTGCAGATCTTTTTTAGTCTTTGAACATACTCTCCTCTGATTTCCTCTCACATTTACTGATGTTCTATATTACCACTGTCTTCTATCCCAAGGTATTTGTAGGAACTATCCTCTTCCAAGTCTTGAATCTCAGTGTGTCTTGCCTAATTGATGGTTCAGAACACTGTCTGGATTTCTTCGCCTAGTTTGACTGAGGTTGTAGCCCTTGTTATTGCTAAGTAGTTTGCTGAGGGGGTCCAGGGTGAGACAATAGCAGGGGGGTGACAAGCTGTCTCCCTGGAATATATCCCTCAATCTCAACATAGGGGATGGATATTTTCCCATTTTCATGGGTGAGTGATGTTTGTTCTCCATTTTGCAATCTGGTTTGTTAAAGTGCTAATAATGGTAGAATGGATTTTGTACAGCTTGAGGCAGTCCAAAATCCAGGAGTGGGGACACTATCAAATGCCTTTTGATAGTCTATTGATGCCATATTTAGGTTTCTGCCTCTTTTCTTAGTCTTCAAGGATAGTTCTGTTGATGAGCAGCTGATCCTTTGTTCCAAAGCAGTTTCTTCTACATCCTTTTTATTCTTTCTCCAGATAGTCTCCAGCATCTAGGTGTTCATATATACTGTCTGCACTTAGGCCTGTTTGCAATTAGTGTGAATTCTTAAATGTGACTTAAGAGCAGAACTTTGTGATGCACTGTAGGAACAAGTGCCACATTTAAAAGGCTTTTCACCAGTGTGGATTTTTAAATGTGCCTTAAGAGCAGAACTTTGTGATGCACTGTAGGAACAAGTGCCACATTTAAAAGGCTTTTCACCAGTGTGAATTCTTAAATGTGCCTTAAGATTTCCAATTTGTGAAGCACTGTAGGAACAAGTGCCACATTTAAAGGGCTTTTCACCAGTATGAATTTTTAAATGTATTTTAAGATGTGAAATATTTGATGCACTGTACGAACAAGTGCCACATTTAAAGGGCTTTTCACCAGTGTGAATTTTTAAATGTATTTTAAGATGTGAAATATTTGATGTACTGTAGGAACAAGTGCCACATTTAAAAGGTCTTTCACCAGTGTGAATTTTTAAATGTGTTTTAAGATGTGAAATATTTGATGTACTGTAGGAACAAGTGCAACATTTAAAAGGCTTTTCACCAGTGTGAATTTTTAAATGTGCCTTAAGAGCAGAACTTTGTGATGCACTGTAGGAACAAGTGCCACATTTAAAAGGCTTTTCACCAGTGTGAATTCTTAAATGTGCCTTAAGAGTAGAACTATCTGATGCACTGTAGGAACAAGTGCCACATTTGAAAGGTTTTTCACCAGTGTGAATTCTCAAATGTCTTTTCAGATGTGAAATATTTGATGCACTGTATGAACAAGTGCCACATTTAAAAGGTTTTTCACCAGTGTGAATTCTTAAATGTGCCTTAAGGGCAGAACTTTGTGATGCACTGTAGGAACAAGTGCCACATTTAAAAGGCTTTTCACCAGTGTGAATTCTTAAATGTGCCTTAAGAGCAGAACTATCTGATGCACTGTAGGAACAAGTGCCACATTTAAAAGGCTTTTCACCAGTGTGAATTCTTAAATGTGCCTTAAGAGCAGAACTTTGTGATGCACTGTAGGAACAAGTGCCACATTTAAAAGGCTTTTCACCAGTGTGAATTCTTAAATGTGCCTTAAGAGTAGAACTATCTGATGCACTGTAGGAACAAGTGCCACATTTAAAAGGCTTCTCACCAGTGTGGACCCTTGCATGAATTATAAGTTTGCAATGTACTTTGGTTTGATAAGAACAAAATGAACATCGATACTCTTCCTTTCTCTCTCTGTTGGTAATATATTCTTTGTTTATGAAGTCAGCTGTAGTCGTTTTCTGCATGTTTGATATTCTTTCTGAATTCTTACCTATCTGGAAAATAATAATGAGCTCATTCAACTTTTTTTCATAAAACGTATGTCAACACATTGAAATTATTCACATACCATACTACCTGTGCTTATCAAGTAAACAAAAAAAGGTAATTTAGCTTTAATTACAACTTAAACCTAACCCTTATAAAATATCTCTCTATTTCAAATATATCTGTTGTACATTCTAGTTTCATGGAAGAGGCAGATAGGCAATCACATTCATCTCAGTTATTTGAAGTCTAAACTTTCAACTATTTTTTCCTTTAAATTTTAACATTTCACTCAGAATTATGACTGAGAATTTCAATATAAATTCTTAGTTTGATCTGCAATGAATTTTTACTCTAATCAACAATGCTCACTTTAAAATTTGACTTCAATTTTATTTCCAACATCAATTTTTAACTTAGAATTAAGGTTAAAATTAACTCTCTGAATTTCAACCTCAGCTTTGCCCAAATCTGAACTTTATTCTACTTGCAAGTTAAAAAGCAACACTAATTTCTGTTAGAGAAAAACTTCCCAACACAAAAGCAAAATTCAAATTCATAAATAAAGTAAATGCCAAAGCACCAAAACTTTGGATGGATGACCTGATTGAATGTTGAACTTTACTATGAAATTTATTTCTATCCACATTTTAACTGACCAAAAACGTTTGCTTTGAAAAATGAAAAAATTAAATGAAAAGTTTAAATTCTGAGATTTTTTTTATAGTTAAATTTTGTCTGACTGACTTTGATGAAATTCAAATTAAATTTTGACTTTTTCTTTGAATTCTGAGTAACTGAGTTAAGTTGAATTAAGCTAAATTAACTTTCATTTCCACTTCGTTTACTTTCTGACTTTTGAATTTAAATTTATTAAGATCAATATTTAAGATTGAAGTCAAAGTCAATGACAAAATTCAAACTTAAAGATGCACACTAAAAGTATCAAATAGGAGGAGATTGTAGACACCAATCAACCAAGGAAGTACAATCAAACCCTGATATCCAATGTTAATTGGTTCCTTGAAAATGTTATGAAGGTCCCCAAGTTTTAAGTACAAGTGCATTTAATATTTGAAAAATTACTTTCTAACATGTTTTTAGCCTTCATATAACACAGTATAAGTCTGCAAAGACATGTACAAAATGAATATCAAACAAAAAATGAGGCAATAAAAATTGTAAATAAATAAATTTAATAAATTATTTCACTAAATAATAACCAGAGCAATTCAAGACAACCATCCAGTATGGCCTTCAGAGAACAGACTGAAGGCAGATTTCAAGTTTGAAAGTTCTAGATGCTGCACCAGACAATGAATGAATGAATGACTAAATGAGTGTTGCTTTACATCAGGGCTAACAGACAAAATATGGATGAGCAGGAATGCATGACAGATATGGGGAGATGGTATTAATTAACAATGAATAAGTGAAAAACAGGATAATGGGGATGGACTGCACTCTGGGGGAGAAAAGCGGGAAAAAGTAGGCAAAAGGCAGGGAGTGCTGGAACTCCTACTTCTCCTGTCACTGTCTTCCTTAACTTATCTTTTTCAATGTCTCATGTACCCTGTGAACAGTCCAGCATGCTCTCAAACACACACTTCTCTCACTATTCACTACACATAAATGCATCTTACATAAAACAGAATCTTTTCAAAATAAAATAAAAAAATAGTATCAACCTCAAAGGCCTGGGAGTCCCCTTGGGAAGGGCCCATAAATGTTCCCACTTCTGGCTCTCCCAATGCCAATACTGGAAAATACAGACCCAAGCAGCAGGGTTGGTTCTGCTAATGCCAATTTGAGACATTCTGGGCCTCTGCCCCACTCACTTTTCATAAACTTCTGCAACATTCATGGCCTTTCCTCAAATTTTCCATCTTTTGACCACAACCACCCCTTCTCTTCCTCACTAAAACATAGGTATATGGCATGACTGACAGCATCTCTTTTTCTGTACCCTCCTATTTTCTCTACACTCAATTTCATTCCATATGTGTAATCTTGTTCACCCCTGTTTGGAGTACATTTCTCGTGTGGAGTAGCTCAACCCACACAGTTCTACTTGACTGGGTGGAATCAAAGGCTTTTTATCTCATCAATTCCCCACCTCTTACTGACTGTCTTCAATCCCTCCTCTATCTTCAACACAATATTGCCTCACACTCTCTTTACTATTGCTATTTTAACAGACAATGCTCTTCTGAACTCTCCAACTGCATGCCTCCTCCTTTAAGGAGAGCTTGCAGTACCAAACAACACACACTCATTTCTTCTCTGTCCAACTCTGTAATGCAAGGGTTAATTGGTATTTTCAATCTCTCATCTACTGAACTGGTCAACTCTCCAACATTTCCTGAATCCATCTTTCCCCTTGTCTATGACCTCCAATCTTTCAACCTTGATTTTTGCCATCTTCTTTCTGTATTCAGAGGGGGTGGGGGCTATTTTTGGAGGCATTTGCCCTTGGCCCCTCCTTCATGCATTAAAAAAAGGAAAAAATCATGTGCTTCCATAAACAAAGTTCCTTTTTCTTACACCTAAAAGAAAATCTCAAATAAAAAATATTATACATCTTAAATTTTTTATATTAAAAAATTACAGTGGACCCCCGATTTGAGTACGCATCGATTTGAGTATTTTCGATTTGAGTATTTTCGATTTGAGTACGCTCGTCCATAGGCTCCTATTGACTTGACTTGAGTAGAAAACTCAATTTGAGTACGCCAGCCAGCGACACTGAACGCGTTTCAGTTTATCTAGAGCGTTCGTTGCGGGAACATTCTTGGGAACACTTTGTACTTAGTGTTTATTTATGTTAGTTTCTGTTGATTACAGTATAAATAGTGAAAATATAGCATAAATTTGGTGATTCGTACATGCAGTGACTTTGATACTGTATTTTATATTGTGGCATAGTGACAGAGTGTACTGTTATAGTGATGGCCAATTTCTATAGAAAAAGTAGGGGTGGGGTGAAATTTTTGGGAATGAATTAATTAATTCCCATAGGTTATTAAGTTTGATTTGAGTACATTTCGAATTGAGTACGCCATGCTGGAATGGATTACATACTCAAATCGGGGGTCCACTGTATATTTCAAAGAAAGAAGTGCAAGGTATAACTATCCCAAAATCAGGAATCCAGTGTTACCTTATGGGAAAATGTTAGGATTGTAGCTCTGGTGTTAACATTGATGTCATGATCTATATTTACATTTCAGAAACTTCCATTTCTCTCTCTCTATATCAATTCTACACATATTCACACAGTTATTGATTATATCCTAACTACTCCTTACCTTACAAAGGTTTTGCGTGATGATCTCTCATTTCGCGAAGATCAAGCTTGTCGCCCCTCCTCTCGAATTAGCCTGGTGAAGTAGTGAGTTTGATTCTTGTGCTCTCCACCTCACATAGCCAGGTACGCCTGGCTCATCGGGGATTGTTCTGATCCAGGCATCTAGTCTTCTTTTGAAGATTTCCACTGCAACTCCCTTCGTGTTTCTTAGGTCTTTGGGCAACTGATTAAACAGTTTTGGTCCTCTCACTACAAAACTATTTTCTTTCAGGGTTAAGGATGTGCCCTGTCTCGCCTTCAATTTGGGAATACGGCACAGTCTGCCGTTTCTACTGTCCATCATTGTTTGGGGAGTTATAGGGTTCAGAGTAAGATTAGGGACTAGTTTGTCCATTATTTTCCAAGTGTAAATAATGGTGTCTCTCTCTCTCTTCTCCTTTCCAGTGAGTATAGGTCAAGTTTGCGTAACCTTTCCCAGTAATTTAGTTCTTTGCACCCATTGATCTTTGCTGTGAAACTTCTTTGGATCCTTTCCAGCTGTCTAATGTCTTCTTTTTTATATGAGGATGTTAGGACCGAGCAGTATTCCAATTTGGGTATTATCAGGGTTTTCAGTAGAGGAATCATTATATTCCTATCCCTTCATTTAAAGGTTCTCAATACCTGTCCCGTTATTCTCTTTGCTCTGTTTACTGCTATCTTATTTTGTTTCAAATTTCGCATCATCTATCATTACAACCCCTAAATCTTTTGCTCTGGAATTTCTCTGAATTTCCTGTCCATTTGGGGTATAATATTCCATGGATTTTAGGTCCTCTCTTTTTCCGTACCATAATAGCTGAAATTTCTCAGTGTTAAACTTCATATTGTTGTCTTAAGTCCACTTGTAGATTCTGTTTATGTCAGTTTGTAGGGATCTTATGTCTTCTGGGTTTCTTATTTTTCTACTGATCTTTGTGTCATCCGCAAAGGATGTTACTGTGCTGTCTCTGGTAACTTCCTCATCTATGTCAGTTAGCATGATTATGAAGAGTAGTGGAGCTAATACTGTTCCTTGTGGTACTGAGCTGAAGACCTCTGATTCTGATGAAGATACTCCTTATACTGTAATGATTTTCCGCCACTCACTAAGGAAATTATATATACATTTCCCTATTTTTCCTGTTATTCCCATATATTTCAGTTTATGTATTATGATTCCATGGTCATACTTGTCGAATGCTTTAGCAAAGTCTGTGTATAGTACATCATAGTTTTCATTACTTTCCAGTGAATCAATAATGCTGTTGTAGTGTTCCATTAGTTGTGATAGGCATGATCTGCCTGACCGAAACCCGTGTTGGTTATCATTTAATTTTTTCTGCATTTCTAAAAAGTCATAGATTTTCTGTCTAACTATTCTTTCAAATATTTTAGTGAGATGGGATGTAAGCGATACTGGCCTATAGTTTTTGGCCTCGGATCAGTCTACTACTCCTTTATATATTGGAACTATGTTCGCGCTCTTCAGGATGCCCAGTATTTCTCCCGTGTCTAGTGATCATCTCCATATCCAGTATAGGAGCTCAGCAATTGCATTCTTGCAGTTTTTGATCAGTGAGGCATTCCATTTATCCAGTCTTGCCACTGTGTGTGTTTTTAGTTTCCCTATGGCTTGTGTAATATCGACCGTCATAAAGTCAAAATCCATTATACTTTCCCTTTGTGGTTCTTCTTCAAAGAATATGTTTCTATCGCATATCCATTTGTCAGTTTTTGGGATACTGAAAGATGATTCGTACTGAGCTCTTAATATTTCAGATACTTCTGTTAGATCATCCAATAAAGCACTGTTCTCATTTTTTAAAGGTCCGATAGTTGCATGGTTTTTTGACTTTCTTTTTGCAAAATTATAGAAGTACTTTGAGTTAGCCTTTATCGCTTCTATAGCGTCGTTGTCTTCTTTTTCTGTATGCTTCTTGATTAGTTCGTGTATGATGACATCGATACTTTGTAAAGATAGCAACATCAGAAAAATATTAAATGATAAACTGCAATTACTTAGTTTTGCAGTCACTCTTTTTCTCTTTTGAAACAGTGCTCTCTTTTGTCTTTCGAACCTGCTTCTCTTTCCTTTGTTGTATCTTTGGGACATGTTTTTCCACAATCTCTAACGTCTTCTCCTCTAACATCATTAGCATCTCCTCCATTGTCTTGGCCTCGAAAATGGTTTTCCAATCTATTTCTTCCATGCTGGCTATCACATCTTCCCAGTTTATAGTTTTGGAGTGAAAATTAAAAATTTCGAATTTGCTTTTTTCTGTTGTGTGTGTTCTTTCCTTTCCTGTTGTCTTTATATTGGTTGTTATTTCAATGATGTTGTGGTCCAATATCATAGTTGGGGATATTTCTACATTATCAATTAGATTACTGTTGTTTGTGAATACCAAATCTAGGCAGTTTTTTCTTGTGTTTTCTGTTATTTCTTGCGTTAACATAAATTCATTAGCTAGAGCTATTAGCATTTTCACCTGCTCCTGGTCTTCTCATGTATACACCAGGACAAGGGGGGGCACACACATTTTTTCCTATCCTTTTATATTTCATGAATGGGAAATTAAAATCTCCACAGAGAAAAGTATTTGGGGTTGGAGAGTGTAGATCTTTTACCAGGTTTCTTACTTCTGGAATGGAATCTGAAAATTTTGAGGTTGGCATGTTTGGGGATCTGTACATTACAATTAGTACCAAATTTAATTTTTTAATTTTTGCTGCTACACATTCTATGTAGTTGTTTGAGGTACTTATAGCCATTTCTGCTATGTGCCTTTTGCGTGTGTAAATAGCACATCCTCCTTTACATCTCGCTGTTCTGTTGGCTCAGAGGATGTTATAGTTGTCAATTTGTATTTCTTTTTTGTCAATACAGGACTCACAATTTTCACAGTTCACCTGGCAGTCTTTTAGATACAGGTGGTTCCAATTTGTTTTCCAATTGGGGTGCCAGTTTCATTGCCTTGTGGTCCTCTGAGAATTTACCTCTTTTTATCTTTGTCAGTACCTGTTGTCCCGATAACGCATGAAGTGCCTTTGTTTGTACCTTCTGTCCGGCTCTCAGATTCCTATATTTATATTTGTCAGCTGGTTTTTTAATTGCTGGATAGTGTTTAGCAGCTGAAATGTGTTGGCTACATCTAAAAAATTGGCACTCTTCTTTGATGTTTGTTTTTTCTGTTCACTCATTGCTTTCCTTTGAGGGTGGTGGTATCTGCATTTTTTTCCGTATTTGCAACTCCCACATCTTGCATGAGTGTTGCAGACCGTAAGATGGTGGAACATGCATGTCTTATCAATTTTGCAATATCCACTTGTGTACTGCATTTTGCATAATGTGGGATGTGCATATATGCATTGCCCATCCCTATATCTGCAGTTTTCTTTCACATAGTATTTACATATGATATTTTCTACGCTTCTGCTTCTTTTCTTATTATTTTCAAAGTCCTTAATTTTGGTATTATCATTATTTTTCTGTGGTTGTTTATTTTCTACATTTTTTAGTCTAAAACCTTTTATAGTTATATCCTTACCCAAGTTTCCAGATGGCCAAAACATTGCCAGCATATTTTTCTCCATTCACACATCTGATGACTTTTCACTCCACACCTTTCCTCAATGTCCCCATTTCCATTTTAGATCAATCACACCTCTCAAATTTACATTAGCTGCTATCATACCAAACAAGCATCTCAAACACATACAGTACACCAATGTTAGCACAAATATACCTTTATTAAGCTGTAAAGGAGTGCAGCTACTCCAACAAAATTTCTTGGTACAGAAATCCTCTGCGTTAACGACCTTCACATTAGCGGAAATTTCACTTGGATGGCCTAAATCACTGTCGGGTCATTAACATTCAGTTTAACGTAATACAAGTCATTAAAGTGAAGATTTCCACTAAAAAAGTCTGTTAGCATCACCAAACTTCACTTTAGCGGACTCTGAGTCATTAAAGTGAAGGTGATGCCACTGGAATATTATTGGAACCAACCCTCGGATGAGGTTGCAGTCAGTTGTTTCCTGTTGTATTGCATGGGCAGTGGTGGCAAGTGGTTGTGTATATGCATAGTGCCACTTCCAAGTATTGTGCATGTTAGGTGTTCTTTTGTGTGATGTTACATAGATAGTTACATACGGTATAATTATTTATATTTATGTATCTAAATGTCATTTATTTATGAATACTGTATGTATGTACTGTAGGTGGTTATATGTTTTTATTTATTATTATTGTGTTACACATGTCTTATCAGTTCATAGCATTTTTTTTAGTTCAAAGTGACTTATCAGTTAATAGCAGTACATATAGGAGTACAGTGATAGTCTGTGCTTCAACAGTGTATGTACATACTTCACTTAATTATTGCCTGCTCATACAAACATTATTTTCTGAACAATGGCATCCACAAGTGGTACTACCGATGTCAAACAGAAAAGGCGTACAATCTCCATTGAAGAGAAGAAAGCAATTCTCACTGACATGGAACAAGGGTTAAGTGTAGCATTTGTTATGCAGAAGCATAAGATAAGCAAGACCACCATCTACAAAGTCAAGCAGAAGTGCAACGAAATACACGCCTATGGGCTAGACAGTGAATCCGGAGGCAGGATTTCAAAATGGTCTCGCTTGAACACATCCTACAAGAAAAACGTAGATGTGGTTATGCACACATGGTTGAAGCAGCAACGGGCCAAGAACGTTCCAGTCAGAGGAATCAACATCCAGTCAGCATCTAAGTGTTTCACGCAGAAGTTCAACGACATGGACTTTAAAGCAAGTGGTGGCTGGCTGTATCATTTCCAATGCAGGCATGGCTTATTGAACAGAAAGCTTATGGGAGAAGCAGCCATTGATGAGACTACGGCACTGCCTAATATTCTCCCTTACTACAACTACATAGGGAAGTGCCGAAATGAAATCATTGCGTCAAAACAAAAGGATCAAGCAAACGAAAATTCATGATTTCTTCAAGCCCCCTGCTACCAAGCCCCAATGCACATCTATACCCATTTCACGCTGAAGCTCCATTTCAAGCAGAATGTCTGACCTTTCACTGCCCACCGAACCATCACCAAGTACTAGCAGCAGTGTTGGCTTCACTGTGTCACCACTCCAGTTTCTTGAGAGTGCAAGTACTAGCAGTAGTACTCCTTCACCAGCCATCCTACTGAAGCTTGAAGTAGAGTTCAGGACCCTCACACCAGAAGTTCATGATGATATTTTGGAAGATTGACTATATATGGTGAGTATATAAAAATAAATATTTACATGTGCATGTTTCATAAGTAGGTAAGTATATGTATGCATTTTCATGTTGTGTGTTGAATGTGGAGATTCAAGGGCTATACATACATGTGTAACTGTACTGAAGTATTTTTGTTACAGAAAACCCCACTTTAATGTCCTGTAGTCCGGTAAACTGGGGCTTGTCCATACTTCACTTTAATGTTCCCTACTATGTTAAAGTGGGGGTTTTCCATACTTCACTTTAGCTACCACCACTCCCCTCAAAAGTGTACATTAATGTGAGGGTCTACTGTATAATGCAAGACAAGAATTTGCAATGGAACAACCATGTTAATTATTAGGGATGTACCGATATATTGGTAGATTTTTAATGGTATCGGTATCGGCCAATATTTCAAACGTATGATTTTTCCTAAAATTATGAATAAAAGACTATTTAGATGATGAAATTTCCAATATTTTATGGTTTTATCACTTCACATAACTCATTATTTTTTCACCATAGCCTAGGTCCTAAGAAATGTAGCACATAAGTTTTACCCAATTTTCTTTTCAAACAGCCAATCAAACAAGTGTAAATCCTTTGAGAAATAGACATAAAACCTAGAAAACCAAAAAACTATCTTGTAGTCATAGCTCACAATATTAACCCAGGAAGCTGGTTAAAAACACATTTACTCAGCCCAACATAGGCCCACAGTCCAATTGTATAACAAACAAAACTGACATCTAATGCAGTATTGCCATCTTTAATGAAAAGGATTATTGCATTGTTGCCAAATTCTCAACACAGAAAATAAATTACACTGCCCAACAAAAGAAAAAATTTTTGCTGCTGATTTAATTCTAAGACCTGTTTCTGGATAATATTGATGTGCTGATTTAAAAAATCACCTTAGATTTTGTCCATCACATCAGGTTTTTATGCAATGAAATATGCCTATTTTGGGTGATCCATGAAGGGCGCTTATCAAAATTGATGATTTTTGAGACCTGTTAACAGCTGTTTTGCTGTTAAAATTTTATCTGTGGAATACACAAATCTATGCATTAAATCTAAAGGTCATGTACAACATATTAAAATCTTGGGTATCTGTGATTTCCCCAGGTGTGAGCGTGATGTCATGATCTGAGAGATTGTTTTAATTACATATGTGCAGCCTTTCCAGGTCTTAGTGATAAGAAGCTTAAAGCTGGTATATTCGATGGTCCCCAGATAAGAAAACTGATGAAAGATCCGCAGTTCAGTAACTCAATGACCAAAACGGAGGCAAGAGCTTGGAATGCTTTTGTGGCAGTAGTTAAGAACTTCCTAGGAAACAAAGTCTGAAAATTATAAAGATCTTGTAAAGGATTTACTTGTAAACTTTCAGCAGTTGGGTTGCAACATGAGCATTAAAGTTCACTATCTCAACAGTCATCTGGATAAATTTCCAGAAAATCTTGGTGATGTTAGTGAAGAGCAAGGTGAAAGGTTCCACCAAGATATCAAAGTGATGGAAGAACGATACCAAGGAAGATGGGATACCGATATGATGGCTGACTACTGCTGGAGCCTGCAAAGAGATTGTCTTGACATCTCTCATTCTAGGAAGTCCTATAAGAGAAAATTTATCAGCACTGAAAAGTAATAAAACAAGAAAAAGACAATGTTAAGAAAACTGGTCCCCTGCTTGCTTTAATATGGATTCATTTTTTGCTTATTTAAACACTTTTAATCACTTTATGTGTCAATATTACCATTGTATATTAAAGTTCACTCCCTGCACAATTGTTTACTTTTCCATGCTGATTCTGAGTATGTAAAAACTTATTTTTTGAAAAGAAAAAAAATTGGGCATAACCCTGCCAAAATGCGATCTCTCCAAAATATCCATATTTGATTGCTCGAAAACCTGACGTGATAGGCAAAAACTAAGGTGATTTTTGAAATCAGCACACCAAAGTTACCTAAAAACAGGTGTTAGAATTAAATCAGCAAAATTGGTGTTGGGCAGTGTTATGAATATATTACAAAAATATGACAAACTAATAAACCTTAGGTGGGTAGTGGTATCGGTTATTGGCAGATACTATTTTTAATTATTGGTTATCAGCTAAAAAGTGATATTGGTACATCCCTATAAATTATATCTCAAAAAAGATTTCAAGGACCATTACTATGTTTAAACTTAGAAATGTAGTCCCTAAACAGGCTTTATTAACTCTGTATTACACTCTTGTTCTTCCTTATATAATGTACTGCACCCTTGTTTGGGGAGACCCCACTACAATGCTTTAAACTATCTTTGTTATCAAAAAACAAGCAATAGGGTTATCATCTGATGATGAGTTCCATGACCATTGTAGTGGATTATTTAAAGAGCTAAAATTACTAAAGCTCAAAGATGGAATCAAACTGGTACATTTTCTTTTATTTACAAACCTCAGAACAAAATCAATAATTTACAATGGGTAAATAGATATTCTGTAACTCATCAAGAAATCCACTCATATCAGACCAGAAATAGATCAAAGCAAGTTATTCCTCAATTTAGATTGTTTTCATCTCAAAAATCATCCATTTTCATTGGACAAACTATGGAATGATTTAAATACTGATATACAATATATTGTGAATGTAAATTCATTTAAAACCCAAGTTAAAATCCAGATTAATAATAGAAAACTTATAAAAAATCTAGAATAAGTGAACATTTCTTGTTACTGTTCATCTTTCATACCTAATATTGATTACTTTGTATAGTATTGGTGTCATTCGTTCAATGATGACTGTGTTTGTTTTATACTGATAACAACAACTTGTGATTAATGTATTATTAATAATAGTAATAATCTTTATTTTTAATTTAGAGCCCAGTAAAGCCTGAAGTTTACGGGCCAAATTAAATAAAATAAACAGTCCAATTTCACAATTATTCATGTGAGAACAAACAAAAACTATTTATTTTATCAATAAAGGCTATTCAAATTTAAATTTCCTAAATTTATTTTCTGATTCACTTGAATGATTATTAACATAAGTATGATGCAACAATAGCTGCTACTCATTCTCTTCTAAACTACTCTCTCTCTAGCATTCTTCTTTTCACAGAAGCCATTACCTATCCATATACACAATGAATAGCATGGCAACATCACACAACCCAGTTTATGCCAACATTAATGCTGAATCAGTTACTTAGGTCACCCTTTAAATATCATACACAAAAATATTCAAATAAAAATGCTCACTGCATTTAACAACTTCATATGATCATCATCTAGCCTTAGCACTGGTCACAAAGCGAGTCTATTCACTCAATCACATGTTTCCTCCAACTCCATAACTCTCATATACACCCGGCATCCAATCACTTAGTTTTGTAATTATCTACTTCACAGCAAAAATGTCATCTGATGATTCTCTGGTTTCCTTTGAACTACCTTGTTCATGGAATGTATTCTGTACATACTAAATGGAAGTAGACATTTCACTGGCCATTAACATTGCCCCAGTTTTGTCAATTTTGAAATGTCTAATGCTTTACACATAATTTCACAGTAATTAAACATTTTGTTAGACATTTCACTAAGTCAATTGAAATGTCTAAATTGTCCCAATTTTTTAAACAATTGAAAAGACTGATCTGAAATGTCTAATGCATGAAAGTTTAAGGAGTTTAAATTTATACAAAAAGAATTGCTTCACAGTATTACTCTTAATAACTTTTGACTTTCAATTTATATCGATTTCTACTTGTAACTTGCAATGTATCCTTATCAAATAACTTCCTGTAATTTACATTATCAAAGTCAATTATCAGTTTTAAATAGTCAGTCCTCACTTTATGAATGCTCGCTAAATGAATTTTGACTCATATGAATTAACCTAATATTAACACCATTCCTGTGGATACTAATGGCTTCCACTGACATGAATGCTACAAATGTATGCCAAAATACCCAAAGGTGATCAAATGTGCAGCAGAACCACAAGTCCCTAAGAGCCCTGTAAGAGGATCCCTCACCATCAAAGGCAAGAAAAAAGCCTTCAAGCACCTGGAGATCTTCAAAGCTATCATGAAAGAGGACTGCAATATTGAGAGAAGCAGGAGTGTTTTCAGAGCTTTGAACAATAAAACTGCCTGCTACAGACAAATCTTGGAAGAAAGGAAGAGGAAAGCCAGGCAGCCATCCCTGGATTCATTCTTCAAGAGGCCTGCTGCTCAAGCTACAACTTCTTCGAAGTCAGCAGATCAACCTGAAGCTCTTCCTGAAATTACAACTTCTGAGTCAACTCCTCCTTCAAGTCCAAGGAGATCTCCTCAGACAACTGGCTCCAGCCCTTCAAAACCCCCAGCTAAGATTCCACAATGGAGTCTTTCAAAATCTTCATTTGAAGAACACACTCCAATGTCTCCCTCTGACTTCCTTCCAGTAATCTCCCCCAACTCCACCCTCAAGACCATTCTAATTAGCTGTTTGCTCTCCAATAAGCTTGCAAGTACAGTATTACTTGATGTCTTTTAATGTATTTACATGCATATGATGTCTTTCTTTGTTTCCTATGTATATTTTTATGAATATTTCCACAATTGGGGGTGACTCTGGAATGAATTAATAAGTTATAACTGTTTCTATGGAATTCTTGATTTCAATATATGAATTTTCGATACATGAACCATTTTCAGGAACCAATTGATTCATTAAAGCAAGGGCTGACTGTACTCAAATTAGTTCTCCTATAAATGGATACTTCTCAAATGAATACATATTTTAGTTCAGCTAATTTTTCCTTAAACATTTTAATTCTCAATTCTACAGGGTGGGCCGTAAGTTTCCATACATAGGAAAAATAAACATTTTTTTATGGACAACCATTTTTATTTATATAATATGCTCTACATGGTTGCCATTGTTTTGAAAACACATTTCAATACGTGTTCCCCACTGTTGATGAACACGCATTAGCACAGTTGACGTTATGCTTGTAATGGCGTTGGTGATACGTTCCTTTAGATGATTTATGTCTCGTATCTTTTCCTGATACACCATGGCCTTCAAGTGCCCCCAAAGATAGAAATCAAGGGGGGTGAGATCTGGGGATCTGGGAGGCCACTCCACAGGAACACGCCGACCAATCCAAGCATCCAGAAACTGCTGATCCAAATACCGACGCACGTGAAGACCATAATGAGGTGGAGCTCCATCTTGCTGGAAGTAAACTGGGAAGTTACCTTCCTCGTTTAGCAGGGATGGGAAAATCTCTTCTTGCAACATGTTAAGATACCTTTCGGCATTAAGATTTCCACTGACAAAAATTGGTCCAATAATTCTGTCACCCCATATCCCGGCCCACACCATCACTTTACCGGCACCTTGCATCTTCGTCGGACTCAGCCAGTTAGGGTTAGCATTACTCCAATAACGTATGTTTTGCCAATTAACCTCTCCATTGACGTAAACATTTGCTTCATCAGTAAACAAGATCTTACACGCATATTCTTAGGGTATCTGAAACATAAAAACAAACGTTTAATTTTTCCTATGTATGGAAACTTACGGCCCACCCTGTAGATTCATTTTGGCTGTACTCGCCCAAACTACTACTAATTTATTACCATCTTTTCTCAAATATAAGTTGTCTAACTCAGAGATTGAACCTGGGGTTGGCCTACCATACATCAAGAAGCCTAGTTCTTAGGATAGGCTCAGAGCTCAGGGATAGAGACTGGTTCTTCAGCTTAAAAGATTGCATTTTCATCATAATGCAATTCCTTACACAATTACACAATTTACTTGTTTCAATATTTGCAGAGCAGTATGTAGTACAGTCTGACACAGGCTCACACGCTAGTCAGACCAAAACTTTCGAATTAGTGAGTCTTTTGGATTACTGAGTTCCAGATTATCGAAACCCTACTGTATTTCTTATGGGAAAATTCTTTCATTTTACGCTTTTTCACATAACATGCCAACTTTCATGAATGCATTAACAGCATTAAGTGAGGGATACCTGTATTTTTAACCACAATGCACATGCAGCAAGGAGAAAATAGAGAATTAAGTTGTTGTACAATTGAAATGTTTAATTTTTATGCCTTTATATATCTGAAACATTTAAGCACTGTTTTAGGATACTTGAAATATCTAATAAACATTTCAAAATAGGTATTATTCATTTCAGAAAGCTAAATTCAATACAAGATACTGAGTAAACATTTCATATATATATGGGCTACGTAGTGGCTGATGTCATAACAACGCTTCTCAGAGATCAGCGAAGTTAAGCGACATTGGGTCTGGGTAGTAGTTGGATGGGAGACCATCCTCTGCGCCCAGATTATGTAGCGCCCCGTGGTTCGGATCCCACGTAAAGCTGTAGGTCCCCTCCATCATATGACCTTAGATGTTGCGAAGGAGGTTAAACAACCCCAATTTAAAAAAATATATATATATATATATATAAAACCAAATATCTAGTACTATTTAGAATGTAGATGCTAAACTACAGGAAATAAATTACAAACTGTAACCAACCTCAGCAGCACAAGACAATCAATTAAAATAATGACTGAGTAATAGGTCTTTAGTTATGAATTCTCAGGTCATGAACTACTAAATCACGCAAGAAAGGAGGACTGTATCCCGACTATTTGAAGTATGCAACCCAAATTAAAATTTAATGCTTACTACTTCATTTCTAGTTGGTGAATCTGAATGACTCTCAGAACATGATTTCTTATCTTTGGAGAACTGCAAAGAATTCAATATAAGCTTCTACTCCAGACAAGATCAATAAAATTAAGAGAAAAAAGAAAAATAAATACTGTACAATAAGCACTAGTATAAACTGTCATATCATGATGTGCAATAACAGAGCACGCAGTAGCTCAATGGTTATGGTGTCAGGTTCTGTGTGGTGAAGCGTGGTGTTTGATCCCACCCACTCACCCTGTTCCAACTTGAGCTCAGAGGTGACAAGTTTTGGGTACACTCCTTCCCAAGTAGAGGAGGAATGACCTTCCTGGGTGGCGATGATTTCATACAATTATAGTACTAGTAGGAAAGCAAAGGAGAAACAAAGTAGTTCTTCCACCAGCCACTGCTGATCGAAGAAAGTGGTGAAAAGATTTACAGTGAGGAAAAAGTATGAAAAAAATAGTTTTCAGAGTTCATTTACAGTTTTACACCATACATATTTTATCTTATGCATGCAAATACATATAACTGGCTTGTAGAAAACAAATTATAGCAAAACACAACACAACTTAATTTAATCTAAATGTTGCATTTTTGAAAATTATTAAAGTGAAGTAGTCCTCATTTTAATGTTGCATCATCTAAAGAATGTCACATTGCTAGAAGAAAATTTGCAATGAATTATATACTTCCTTTTAACTAAATAAAAAGTGGGTCTGATCTATAGGCTAACAAAAACCTTAAGATCCACTCTAGGCTTGCCCAAGAAAGAAGAAGGGACAATAAGGGAAAAAGAGAAAAAGCAAATAAAAATAAAAGATATTGAAAATTTATACCATGCTTACACATAAAGACTCTTATACACAGAAATAGTAGTAGTAAAAATAAAGTACACAATAGACAGACAAGGTTTTTCCCCTCCTACAACAGAGACTGCTGACAGAAAATAGCTATAAAAGGAGAATTATAGGAAAGTAGGAAAAGTATAATGAGGAGAATACCTTCAAATTTCACACACCATGTGTACACTTTGTGTACCCAGTACACTTCATGTATGGGGTGGCTCAACCCACACAGCTTTACTTGACTGTGTGGAATCAAAGGCTTTTTGTATGATTAATTCAATCTCTCTTTTTGTATGATTAATTCAATCTCTCTTCACGATAGTGTTGCCTCACTATCACTCTTCTGTCATTATTAAAATGGACATTGCTCTTTTGAACTCTCTAACTGTATGTCTCTTCTTTAAGATCATACAGCACCAGACTCTCAACCTTTTTCTGTCAAACTTTCCAACACAAGAGTTAACTGGTATTCTCAATCTTTCATCTACTCAACCAGTCAACTCTGGAACAACCTTCCTCAGTCCATTCTTCCTCCTGTTTATGCATGATCTCAAATCTTTCAAACAAGGTCAGGCATCTCAAAAACTCTGGACCTTGATTTTGGCTCTCTCTTTCTCTTTCTGTGTGGGAAGGGCCATATTTGCAGGCATTTGCCCTTGGTCCCTCCTTCGTGTGTAAAATAAATCTGTACACAGTTGGGTCATTCCAGCTCAATTGGTACAGGGGTGGTCGGGTGACCATCTCCGATTTTCTTCAAATTTTCAGGGTTGATTCATACACCATTCAATAGCTTAAATCTAAAATTTTAGCTTCCTCAGTCAAACACTTTTAATTTTATGGTCGCTTAAATCGCCCCCACCTTCGACAAAAAATGCCCATGTTGGGCTTGATCGGCCAACACCTTCATTTTGAGAGGCCTTGAAAAAGTGTCTTCTAATAGGAGTAGAAGCTTCAAATTTGTCATGCCAATAAAACTTCTGGTGGGCTTTTCAATTTTGCAAGCAAAAAGGCTGTGGAACAAATAGTTTCTAAGTTACAAGGGCTTAAATATGGCTCCATTTTGAAGCTTGCATCAATTCCTCCCACTTTTACGACTCTACCATTTTCAAAAGTTTTAGTTCTACATCAATCACAGCTGTTTTAATACTCCTAATAGTCTCTATGGGTTGTAAATTTATGAGTGAAATAAAAAAATAACCCAAAAAGGATTTATTTTTATTTTTAAAAATTTCAAAGTTGATATTTTCACAAAATTTGCAAAATTAACATCAACTTTGGGGCTTAATATAAAGGTGTCCGAAATTAGTCGGAGTTGATACTTCTAGTAAAGAAAGATACATATGTGTACAAAAACATATATTAAGGAATAGATCTCAACTCAACTCCTTCATATAGTTTTGGTGATTCAAAGAAAAGTGCTTTTTGTGAAAAATCTCAAATTTTTGCAAAATTTTTAAATTTTTAAATTTCTATTTATGACATTGAATTGTAATTTTACTTCCATTTTATTACTTAAGTTGATTTACAATTGTAATAATATGTAAATAAGTCTAAAACATACAAGAAATTTAATATCAAAACAACCAGCGACTCAAAGGGCTCTGGGTAGCTCATTTCACTTTGTATATTCTTATGTAAAACATGATGGTTAATCATTAATGTCCAGGCCTATTTTATAGATCATGATCTTTTATTTTCAGAAAATTTAACTAGAGCAATTAACTTAATTTTACTGCCTGTAATAATGGCTTATTCTAATCAAGAATCAAAGTGCAGCTTTGGTATGTACTTGGATGATCCATGTCATGAACACAGACTCACCAGGAAGGTGGGTATGTATACCTTACATGAGCTGACAGATAAACAAGGAAACTGCTATTGTGGAGAACAAAAGCAACTGTAATCAACCCAAATAGTGCTACTGTATGCTACCACCATGAAAAAATGTTTGGAATGCATTACCAACAAATGCAACGTAGCTGCCAAGATCCATGGAGAAATCATCGAAAGAAGATAACAAGTAAGTAAATATAGGTACTAATATATTTATATTTCATAAAGAAGTTTATATTGTAAATTGTAACCTAAATTAGCTATTTAATTTTATATACTGTGCTACTGAATGCATATGTTTTGAATATTTTATACGAATAGCCTATAACCAAATGTTGAGGTTTTAAAATTATTTTCCAATGTGTTTAGAGTTTACATTACCCTACTTTATTTGCAGAATCACTACAAATTATTGACAAAGACATAGCAACTAGACTGAATCTGATACCAGGACAGAAACTTTGCTCAACATGCTTCTCTGGAGCCAAGATGATTGAAGATGAAAAAGACTCGGGTAGTGATGAATATGTTCCAGAAGAAATAGTTAAGGAGACATTTGACGAAACGTTAGGTTCACTAGAATGCTCATCCATTAAGTATGTAAGAGCAAGAGATCGAAAGTTTTACGTGAAAAGGAAACTAAAGCAAATTGAAACATCAACAAAATCAAAGCTGTCAAAAGTACTTCATATGAAGCCTAGCATTTTGGATGAGGAAGCGGAGAAACCTATAGAGAGTGAGGAAGAAAAGTGTTATCAGCATATGATAGAGGAACTGAAAGAAAAGTGTAAAACTAGTACCAGACAAGAAAAGATACAAATTCTAACACTCCTTCCAATTGGTAAAACCTGGTCCAGAGAAAGAATTATGAAAGAATTTGAAGTGTCAGCCAGAATGGTTAATGCTGTGAGGGCCTTAAAGAGAAAAGAAGGTATCCTTCCTATAATGAGAAATAAAAAGAGTAGCAAGGGTATAAGCGATGAAATAAAGGAAAGAGTGATAGAATTTTTCCAAAACAATGAATACAGGAATTCCCTGCTTATTGCGGTTTTGATTATTGCAATATTCGAGTTATTGCAGTTTATAATTTGCGACTATAATCCCGATTATCACTTTCAAACTTCGAGTTATTGCGGTATTTGAAAATCATACGTCTGGCAAAAATGTTATGTTCCGACGTTTGCACATGGTTATCGTACAGTACACGTATACCCAGTATCACCCGGCAGCTGGTTGGTGTTCAGTGTTGCTGCAGTCTTCATACAGAACAGTTCGCTTGCATAGTTTACTTGCATTATCAACTCTTTGTACAGTGAGTGTGATTAGAAAAGCTGAAGATGCTATTGGAAGTGCTAAGAAGAAACGCAGTGATTACTTTAGAAGAAAAGTTACGTATGTTAATAAACTTATAAAACTATATACTGTGTTTCATTTACTCATTTTGGCAACATTAATGTTTTAACATGTATTATGCATCCTGATTATTGATATTTATTCGATTTATTACGGTTTTTGAAAAGTATTACAGCATTAACGTAATTAACATGTATTATGCATCCTGATTATTGCAGTTTCGGTTATTGCGGCATTTTCGCTGGCAGCATTAACCGCAATAACGGGAATTCCTGTATACTAGAGAATGCCCTGGTAAAAAAGACTACAAATCAATAAAAACACCACAAGGAAAGGTTCACAAGCAGAAAATAATGTTGTTGACAAATATCAGAATTATATACGCTTTACAAAAATAAATATCCAAATGACAAAATCTCCAAATCAAAGTTTTTTGAACTGAGACCAAAATGGTGTATGGGTGTGGGGAGTAAAGGATCACACAATATATGCATTTGTGAAATACACCAGAACTTTAAACTTTTATGTGAATCACTCCCCGTCAAAGTAGAATTAAGAGAGTTACTAGGGAAAATAGTCTGCAACACTGAAACCAGAAACTGCATGATTAATAACTGCAAAACATGTCCTGGTTTAAATCAATTACGGGATTGGCTTCTTACCATTTTTGAAAACAATGATTATGACATGGATGATGAGGTTTCCTTTAAGCAGTGGCTTCATACAGACCATACCCAACTGGTCACAATGACAAAAAGTGTTTCAAATTTAGTAGAAGACATATGTGAAAGTGCAAAAAAAGTTGAAAGTACACCATTTCATAGCAAAAGCCCAATCAAAATATTTGTCCGACTGTAAAGAAAACCTCAATGATTCTACAGCATTAGTGCTTGTTGACTTCTCTGAAAACTATAGTTTTATAATTCAGGATGCTGTACAAGGGCATCACTGGGACAATACCCAGGCTACCTTGCATCTGGTAGTCTGCTATCAAGAAGTTGATGATGAACTAAAAGTTACAAATTTTTGTGTAATATCAGATTCACTTACACACAACACAACTGCAGTTCATTCTTTTTTATGTGAAGCCTTGAAATTACTTAAAAGTCAGAATCCTAAACTAAAACATATTTGTTACTTTAGCGATGGCGCAGCAAGTCAATATAAAAACTATAAAAACATTAATTCAGTGTTACATGAAAAAGATTTCCAACTAACATGTGAATGGAACTTTTTTGCCACCTCTCACGGAAAGAGCCCCTGTGATGGTGTTGGTGGCACCGTCAAAAGGTTAGTTGCCCGGGCAAGTCTACAAGCAACAAGTAAAGGTCACATCACCAATCCAAAAGAGATGTTTGATTGGTGCAAATCTAATATTAATGGTATACAATTTCTGTACATTGATTCAGCTAAAATTGAGGAAAATGCTAATTTATTTGAGTTAGAAAAAAGGTATTCCTTAATTAAGACAATCCCAGGAACCTGTTCATATCACTGCTTTAGACCTTCATCAACAGGCATTAAACTGTACAAAATTTCTAGTGATGAAAATTTCTTTAACGTACAACTTTCCTTCCTCAATGCTACACAAGAAAATGTGGCTTACCAATATAAACCTGGTACATATGTGGCCTGTTTCTATGAAGGTGACTGGTTTGTTGGAAACATAGTTGAAGTGTATGATACTGAGAAGGATCTATTAGTAAATTTCATGAAAAAGAATCCTTTTAAATGGCCTGAACAAGAGGACATTTGCTGGATTCCATTCCAACATGTTTTGTGTTCAATTGAACCACCTACAGTTGCTGGGAAAATAGGGAGACAGTACAAGTTATCAAATGATTGTTTATCTAAAATTGAGGAGTATTTAAAAAAAAGCCTAAGTAACTACAGACCTGTATCAAGCTGAATAATAAATTGCCAATTTATGGCTGTGAGGCCATGGAGTGTTGAAGACAATCAGACTTAAAGCCTGAGTACAATAATAAATTCCTGAGTCAGTGTCTAAACATAAGAGTTATTAGCTATATATAAGTTTACATACGAATTTACATAAAACAACACATATTAAAAAAAGAATATGAACTTATAGCCAATAATTCACATGCTTAAAAACTCAGGAATTCATTACTGTATATAGCTAAGTACTGTACACTTGTATTAAGGGAAGTAATACAACAAAGCTACTTAAATTTAAGGTTTTGTAATGAAAATGGTGGTTACTGCTAGTTTATCTGTACTAACTGCATAATTTAAATTACTAGGAAGTGCTTAAAGAGCAGTAGAACACGGTTCTACCTGATTTACTTAGGTAGATCCAAGTATTGAGCCTACAAGCTGGTCCATCTGTTGTGTTAACTGCAAATGTAGTAATAATCTAGGTATATATTATTTGTCTTTTTTGAGTAAAACTTATTTAGATAATTTAACATTTGTGAATTGACTTACCAAGTAATAAAATGGAAGTAAAATTACAATTCAATATTGTAAAAAGAAATTTAAACATTTCAAAATTTTGAAAAAATTCAGAATTTTTCACAAAAAGTACTTTTCTTTGAATAGCCAAAACTATATGAAGGAGTTGAGTTGAGATCTATTCCTTAATATATGTTTTTGTACACATATGTATCTTTCTTTACTAGAAGTATCAACTCCCTGACTAATTTTGGACACCTTTATATTAAGCCCCAAAGTTGATGTTAATCTTGCAAATTTTGTGAAAATATCAACTTTTGAAATTTTTAAAAATAAAAATAAATCCTTTTTTGGTTATTTTTTTATTTCACTCATGAATTTACAACCCATAGAGACTATTAGGAGTATTAAAACAGCTGTGATTGATGTAGAACTAAAACTTTTGAAAATGGTAGTCGTAAAAGTGGGAGGAATTGATGCAAGCTTCAAAATGGAGCCATGTTTAAGCCCTTGTAACTCAGAAACTATTTGTTCCACAGCCTTTTAGCTTGCAAACTTGAAAAGCCCACCGGAAGTTGTATTGGCATGACAAATTTGAAGTTTCTACTCCTATTAGAAGACACTTTTCAAGGCCTCTCAAAATGAAGGCATTGGCCAATCAAGCCCAACATGGGCATTTTTTGTCGAAGGTGGGGGCCATTTAAGCGACCATAAAATTAAAGGTTTTTGACTGAGGAAGCTAAAATTTTAGATTTAAGCTAGTGAATGGTGTATGAATCAACCCTGAAAATTTGAAGAAAATCGGAGATGGTGACTCTATACCAAGGTGGAGAATTACATTCAGTTTATAACTAAAATAAAATGTACCTACAAAATAGTTATACTCTTACATCAATGCCATATATTTCTTTAGTTTTTGTTATTGCTTCTCTAGCTAACTGCGCACAATATTCTGCTGTCTTTTTTGTACTTCCAGCATCTACGGCTGAAATCAGATATGGCTTTTTTCCATTATGAATACTGTGCGCAATAATAGGATCGTTACCTACTGAACTGAACTCCAGCCATCTTGTTTAAGGGTAATGGTACAATCATCAAGATTAAGGTCATTCTTCATTTCATGGATTACCTCATCATTAACTTTTATTAACAAATCAGATGCCAACCTTTTCCTGTTTGGTGGTTCATATCCTGATCTTAGACCTTTGATTAATTTTATAGATTCTTTATTTTCTAAAATGTTGAAGGGTATGTTAGCTGAAAAAAAGAACCTTGCAACTTGTAAATCTAATTCTTCCTTTTGGTCCACAGTCATTCTTATCACAAATGGTGTAATTGATCTTTGCCTTTTATCATGCTTTATTGGTGTTGAATGACAGAATGTGGATGATGAAGAACCTGCACTGGTGTCACTCATTTGGCACATTTCACTTATAATTTTTGGATCATCTTTGCCAGAAGCCAAAGTTGGAGTAAGTGAATCAGTTTCAACTGATGCTCCAAATTCGAGTATCGGCATACCTCTTGCTTCATTTTCAAAACATTCCACTTTACTTTTACTGCATTTCTCTATATGATGTTTCTCTCTCTCAATTTTTCAAGTGATACTTTCTTTGCAATAATTGCACAGTACTCTAGTAGGCTGATCACTTAATAAAGTCACCTCGTCCCATTCGCTAGCTTTAGATCTTCCACCTCTATAACTCTGAGTTTGGCATCTTAAAAATTTTAATTTGAGTTAGGTCTAAATAAAGCTGAAATCTGCTGTTAAGAAATAAAGGGAAGATCTAAAATTAAAAGAGAAAATTCTAATATGTCACTATTCTCTCATATATCTGAACTTTCTGTGAAATAAAGATGTCTTTTTAATATATATTGTAGATTAGATAAATAAATTAATAAAATAATAGATATATTAGGCACTACATAATTACTAAACCTTTCTAAAAAATTTCAATCAACCAAAAACCCAGCAAAAATCCAGTTGGTTTTTTTTTTTTTTTTAAAACCCAGGTTTTTGCCAACCCTGAACTAAATGCCTAAATCCAGTAGGCATTTATTAAAGGGCCTCCTTTTTTTCCACCTTTTAATTAAATCCCTGAATTAAGAAATTGCCACTGACATATATACAGTAAATACTCAATGAGTCGGACTCTGTCCTCTGCCAAGTGCTATTATTCTTTTGTTTATTTTACTGAGAAAAGTGTTTTATTTCCTATGTCAAGTGCCATAATTATTTTGTTTCTTTTACTGAGTGGTGTGTTTTTTAATACTGTTTTGTATGAAAAAGTCAACAATAAAATTTTTTTGTTTCACGCTCAAAATAATTCTAGCAACGGTAAGTGAAACAAAGTTTTATTATTTTTTAATGTTTATTTTGTTTATTTTGAACATTGTATTACTCTCACTAATCAAACTTAAAAGGTTAGAGAGTATTTATGCCTCTTTAGGGGTAAATAGGGGGGTAATTAAGGTAATTCACGACGAGTCAGACTTTTCAATGAGTTGGACTGGCTAGAGCCCTATATAGTCCAACTTATTGAGTATTTACTGTGTATATATATATATATATATATATATATATATATATATATATATATATATATATATATACACACACACTGGGTGGACAAAAAAATCCGACACTTTTGTTTTTCCTACAAATTTCAAACTACTCATGCTAATACACCCAAATTAGTACAAGATATAGCCAATAGTATGGTTATCATGTGTTGAAAACCTCAGTTAATTATCTTTAGCTGTTTCTTAATTATAAAAAATTTAACTTGATGAAACAAACAGCAAGATTTTGTGAAGCTGACTACGCCTTTGGATCTGTCAGATATTCACTACAAAACAAGCAGTTTGCGCATGCGCACTAGGGTGGCCCAGTTTTCAATTTTTTTTTAAAAGTATAGGTTATCGTAGTTTTTCCCATTATTTGGCACTATACTAGCACATTGGTACCATTTTTACAAAAATTGATCAATATTTAGGGGTCTCGCACCAACCTTGAAATTACGAGTTTTTTTTTTTAAATGCGTACTTTTTACTGAATCAAGATAAATCATTAAGTAGGGATGTTTTCTGAATCCTCTTGATGAGAGAAGTCGTTTGGTGTGCCTTCCAATGTCATACGACTAACGGTTTAAAAGTTGTGCCTGTATACAGGTAATACCAATGTGCTAGTATAGTACCAAATAATGGGAAAAACCATGATCACCTATACCTTTCGAAAAAATCAGCAAATAGCAGACAAATAAGGAAGAAAGAAACAATAACTTAAACAATCACTTTTGCATTGTATTGACCACTATCACACGTCACGCTGCAACATTGTCCCTCTGTGCTATGTCATCGTGGCGAGTGATGACGCCTTGAAGTCGCCGAGCTCTTTCCGGTTCTTTTCCACCACTTGCAGAAGATCCTGCAGCTGTGCCTTGTCCTTTGTGACCGTGTTCGCATAGTCTTGTATCAGTTGGACTCCTCTTTCAGCGACGTTATTGGTGACCTGGAGATTAGAGATCACATCCTTCAGATGACAAAAGTCCTTGTTCTCGTCCCACTTATCAGTTGGCAGGGTGAGCCACGAAGACCCATACATCTTCAGACCTGCAAATAAGAACCAGGAGGACTCGTCAATCAGGTTGGGGAGTAGCGTCATCTCATCGACTGAGACGTTCTCGTATGTGAAGTCTTTGGGTACAGGGAGGTGGGACAGCTTCTCTGCCATCTGTTGCTTCACAGTGCCATCCACCTTGTTGCTGCATAGAGCGAAGATGACGGTCTGAGGCCTCAGATACCAGAAGTGCCGCCTCATCACTGCCAGTGACGCTTCTGCCACATTGCAGTCCACTGCTCTATACCTCAGAAAATGCTGGTATAGTACCAGGTCATTCAATGGCGCATCAGCTGCTACAGGGGCCGCCAACCAAGCTGGTACGTACAGAAGAGCGATGAACACCACGATCCTGTGCAGTTTGTCGACCAGCTCAGCATCGAGCTCCAGTCTTCTTTCTTGTCCTTGTCGGACAGCAGTCGATTCTTCTTTATATCTTCGACAGCGTCAGATGCTCCGATATCCCACAGCTTGTCCACACTGTCCAAAAACTTCTGCCGTTTTCCTCCGGTGTCAGTTTCTCGTTTTCTGCTCTTTTGGAGTAAGTGCCACTCTTTCCACAATGCCTCTAGCTTCCATTCGCAGTTGAGCTTTGTGATTGTTTTAATGCGGGCCATGTTCCAAAACTTTAGACGTTGTTTACGGTTTCTTTGAATGCGTCTTTCCTGTTAGCAGTGTACTGGATAACACTGAAGAAGTATTGCAAAACCTGCCGTGTTGTTGGCAATTTGCTACCACTGATGGAGGATGACGGTTGGCCAACTAAAAAAATTTCCAAGGTCGATCTTAGAGAAGGTAGCAGTGTTATTTTCACCTTTCCTTTTGATGACTGTCTATTTGTAGCTTCAAGAGTTCTTCCAGTTATGGTTGCCATCGATTTGTCCATGACAAAGGATGAGGAACTCAGACAGAATTTCAAAATGTTACGATCTGCAAAAAAGAAATAGGTTAGGTACCTGGCACAGGCATAGTGCATTTTCTAATTACCTATATACATTATACATTCCACCGAGGGTATGGTGACTCATTTTTTTGAAAAGTATAGGTGATCGTGGTTTTTCCCATTATTTGGCACTATACTAGCACATTAGTATTACCTGTATACAGGCACAACCTTTAAACCATTAGTCGTATGACATTGGCAGGCACACCAAACGACTTCTCTCATTAAGAGGATTCAGAAAACATCCCTACTTAATGATTTATCTTGATTCAGTAAAAAGTTAAAAAGTACACATTTAAAAAAAAAAACTAGTAATTTCAAGGTCGATGCGAGACCCCTAAATATTGATAAATTTTTGTAAAAATGGTACCAATGTGCTAGTATAGTGCCAAATAATGGGAAAAACCATGATCACCTATACTTTTAAAAAAAAATTGAAAAGTGGGCCACCCTAATGCGCACCTAAGACAATATGTGGCCACATGGCAAATTGGTAGGCTAGCAGTGTCAGATTTCTTTAAGAAGTGTTGGCTGATAGAATGTTTTTCTTATTCTTTTTTTTTTGTGGTGTTAATTAAAATTCTATCTTAATGGTTTTAAGTAAAGAAGACTTAGCTGTTATAAAGGTGTGTTTTGCTGAGAAGGGATGGAGTGCTAGAAAAATAATTAGGGAATTTCCAGGAAAAAATTGGAAAAGAAGTATAGTACAATATGTAATAAATAAAATTAGACAATCAGGGTCAACTGACAGAAAACGTGGCAGCAGTCATCTGCGTACTGCTCAGACTTGAGAAAATGAAAGGTACGTTGAAGAGCATGCATTGTCACAGGAAAATAGTCCTGGTACTCATCTTTCAGAGGAAAATGGCAAATAATTTAAATATTTCACGCAACAGTGTCCAAAACATAATGAAAAGTAAAGGAGTCACATCTTTTAAAAGATTGAGTACCCCCAGAATAACAAAAGAAGCCATGGGAAAATGGTTAGAAAGGTGTAATTCTTTGTACAAGAAATTTAATTTAGCAGATATTAAACACATGTTTTTTCAAGATGAGTCCGACTTTACATTAACTGTATCAACAAATCAACAAAATAACCGAGTCAATGCATTAACTTCAAAATTGGAAATCCCATCAGATCGTCTTTATCATCCAATTTCACGATTTTCCAAGAAATTAATGGTATCTTGTGGTGTTTCTTACAATGGAAAAACCAAATTATTCTTTACTCATCTACAGAAAACAAAAATGAACTTGCAAAATTACATTGAACACCTTGGAGAACTTTTACTAGAATGCCAAGATTTGTACCTGAATGAAGATTTTATTTTTGTTCAAGACAATGCACCATCTCATTCAGCCATGGCAAACATTCCTGAATTTATAAAACGTGAAGAATGGCCATCAAATTCTCCTGACTTAAATCCTTTGGATTACTTCGTGTGAAATGAGCTGAAGTCAATGGTGTACCATGGTCGCAGGGAACCATTTTCAAACCTAGAAGCACTTGCACAAAGAATTGAGGTTGTTTGGCCTATGGTGTCCCAAGACAAAATAAAGTCAGCCATAGATCAATAGAAAAGGAGAGTACTGGCCATAATTCAAGAAAATGGGGGACCAATACAACATCAATTTCAATAGGTTAAGTTTTATACGAGTTCCATTGAAATTTTTAGCACATGATAACTATACTATTGGCTACATCTTGAACTAATTTGGGTGTATTAGCTTCACTAGTTTGAAATTTGTAGGAAAAACAAGTGTCCAGGTTTTTTTTGTCCACCCAGTATATACCACATATATGTTATACACATTATAATTTATAATCAAAGTAAAGCCATGCCCTGATGACAATTATTTTATGTAATTTCATTCATTCAATAATTCCCAAGCAATGTATGACTCATTTCCTTCCAAACAGAATTCACACGCAGTGACGCAGATGGTTTCTTTGATTTCACTTGGGAAAAACAGTTGTTGAGAAGCTGTTTGACAATGTTCTCAGGTGACATCAACCACTTGTATGATGGTGTAGCCAGGTTCTGTTCCTTTGACTATATAAGAAGGGGATCAGCACCCTTAAGGCAGATTCCGAGGAGAGACGGGTCTCCGGTCTGAAATGGCGGGTTTTCAGTCCATTAACAGGAATTGCTTTTGGAAATTGTAAGATTAATGGGGTTTCAATTGAAGTCTGACTGTATAGAAAAAGGACAGTAGCTTAGCAAGTAACTCATACAATCTTGGAGACTCAGAATGGACAAGGGTGTCTTAGAGGGGTCTCTGGCTTATTTAATATCTTACCATGAAGAAGTAATTAATATTTATGAAACTTTTATTATTATTAACTCTGTTCTGTGTAAAAGAAACATTTGATTCACTATAAATGATTAAACTTTATCTCGCCAATATTCAAATTAAAATTCATGTAAGCCATTGTGTTTATTTTCTACTCTTTGGACTTTGATAACTGGGAAAAAGAAAATCACAGGCCCACACAGTACTCTGCGATTGTGGGAATACAAAGAGTGAACTATTTCTGCATCCAGGAGTGCTTAAGTAATACCCTCTCTCAAGTAACATCCTGACTTCACCCAACTCGGGGAGAGGCATATTACATATACACTGTGTATATATTTATAGTGTGTGTATATATGATATATAGTGTGTGTGTGTGTGTGTGTGTGTGTGTGTGTGTGTGTGTGTGTGTGTGTAGTGGGCCCTCTTTGTTCATGAGGCTCTGTTCATGATTTTACAAATTCATGATGACCCATTTTACTACCATGTTTCAGTAAATTCATGACTGACTGCAAATTCATGATTTTGTCACATGGCATCTGCAACGCTGCCCATGCAGGCTCAGTCACACTATGTCTTTCATTGAGTGAGGTTGTGCTATTTTGTGCTCTTCAACGCCAGTGTACTATATTTAGGGTGTTCTTTTTTCTTTAGTTGTTTATAAAATATTATTGCTTTACACAATTGTTTATGTAATAATATTGCTTTATATTACATATAGTAAAAAGTTTTATTTACGTAAAATATCATTGTTTATGTAATAGTAACATTATTGGTTTTTATTAGGGTTTGATGTGGATCATTGTTTAATAATACATATTGCTTTAGTATATTCTCAGTATACATTCCTTACAAAATTGTTCAATATTATCTTTTTTAATTTCAGGGTAATAAAAATAATGACTCCTAAAAGAAAATCTAGCAATGATGATAAGTCTAGTTCTAAAACATCAAGAACATTTTCTGATTTACAAACAAAAGTTAAAGTTACAGTATTGAACATAGTGAGGAAGAAGCATGCACCACTGAAATTGCCCAGGAGTTTAATTTATCATGATTAACTGTAGCCAGCATTTTGAAAAATAAAGAGCAGTATAAATCAGCAGCTAAGAATACTTCATGTGATGTGAAAACTTTAAGAACTTGCGATAACATTCTAGTACAAATGGAGAAACATCTTGTGACCTGGATTCGTGCAAAAGAAAAGTTGGGAGACACTATAAGTTCTGCTTTTATTAAAGAGAAGGCTAAGAAACTGTTTGAGAAGTTAAAAGAAAAAGACTCAGAATGTAAAGTTGATTTCAAAGCTAGCAAGGGGTGGTTTAGTCGTTTCCTTGACAGAACTGGTGTGAAATGTATAGCGAGGCACAGTGAAGCAACTTCAGCTGATGTAGAAGGTGCAGAAAAGTACAAGTGTGAATTTAGTGAATTAGTTAGTGAATATAAGCCTTAACAAGTTTATAATTTTTATGAAACTGGACTATTTTGGAAACATATGCCACAAATGATCTACATAACTCAAGTGGAAGAAAAAATTGCCAGGCCACAAAGCTTCAAAAGACAGGATAACTTTAATGGTTGGTTGGTTCGAATGCAACTGATGATTTTAAAATGCAACATATATATATATATATATATATATATATATATATATATATAAAATTGCACCATGCATTCATTTCATTTTCCTGGTTTTCCTTAATCCCTTATCTCACCCCCTTCTCACTTCCACTCCCCTCACCTGATGAAGACCCTATGCTTCAAATAAGTCAACTTCATATTGTGGCTTTATTTCCTGTAGTCCAAACATTACAGCCTATGCCCATTTCTAATTAGAACAAAGCAATAAAAACTATCAGTTACTTACAGTCTCTCTACATTGTTCCATTAACTGCTTAGATGAAGTTCCAAGGTTATTCATATCGGACCAATTCAATTCTCTTGTAGAAGAATAAATACACTTTGTGGATACCTTTCCCCCCTTTTCATCATCAAATTCATTTTTGTCAACAAACTTGGCTTCTACTTCATTTACTTTTTTTTGTGGTTTCTTTTCTTTTGACCTCCTCTTTAATGGTATATCACATTTTAAAATACTTCCTTTCCTTCTCTCGCTGAATGAAAGCGAGATATTTCACTTGCTGATAACCTTCTAAGAAGAATTCTTATCTCTTTCTTACATACAGTAGAGGGTGACATTTCATAAACTCTCTTCTCAAATGATTTATTTACAACAAATTCATTTTCCTTCACTGCTAAATTTTTCTGTGTATGATGTCTAAAAACTGATTTTCATTGATTTCACACTTTTTATCCAGAGCAGAATTCTTACTTAATGACCAACTATTATCAATTTGAATTACTGATTCAGGTAATGATTCAAAATTGGAGAATTCCTCTTCATATTTTAATGATTCTACATCAGAAACTGTCATAGACTGTATCAAGTTCATATCTTCTGAACTGGTGACATTCCCAGACTTTACAGATGCTAAATCAGAAGAAAACTTTGCATCTTGCACTGATTCTACATCAAAAATTTCCTTAGAGTGTGCATCAATACACACTGTTCCAGGTTGTTATAATTCTTTATCAGTAACTAATTTTATGTGCTGTAATGACTCCATCTGAGGAACTATTGTAGATTGTTGAAATTCAACACATGATGGCAGTAGTGTAACAGGTGATGATTCTGCACTTTCAAAATGTGGTAATTCTATATTAGTTGTAACTGTTGTATGTTTCTGCACTGAACATTATTATTAATGAATTCTTTCCCTTCAAGTAAATTTACTCGAGATAAAAACTCTCAATGCTTTTGAGGATCAGTAGAAACTTTCTATTCACACAATGTAACTGGAAGCAAATTATTAGAAACTTCCAATGCTTTTATTTTAAGATCTTTGGCTGCCTTCAGTAGAGATGACAATCTATTTTTTGGAATATTAACTTTTCCTTCATTAGTTCAAAAGAGCTTCTAAGTCTCTAGGATCAGTCTCAGTCATAATGACAAATAGATGGTGACATGGTGCCTCTTCAAAGATTTTTTTTAATGTAGTTACAACAGCCTATGAACAAGGAAGTATTTCCCATCACATACAATTGTAGATTCGACAAACAGTTCCTGTACAAAAACAATACACATTTAAATATCTGATTTAAAGCTTTCAAAGAATTTAGTTTTAAATCATTTCACAAACTTTTCCTTACTAAAGCATGCTAGAAGCTGCATTGATATACAAGTTAAATAAGTGTCCATTAATTCCTATTTTATTTTTTGTTTCAAACGAAGGAGTGAAGAGATACAGATACAGTTTGACTCTAGAAATAATTTAAGCTGAATTTCCTCATTCAACAATAAAACCAATTGGTATTTACTTAAACAAGAGTTATACAGTAACCTTATAGAGTATCATGGTCATGAAGTGGTAGACTGCGACAACACTGCTATAAATCCCAGTCCTATCAGGCACAGTGACAGATTAAGACAGCCTATGCAGGGGCCAGATTAAGGGTTAGATAAATAGTATTTAACACAAGTGTCATAGCAAAGGTGAGGTGAAGCTGCAATGGTTCAGAGACAGCCTGGAAGAGGGTGCAAAGCTGTAGCTACTGCACTAATTGTGTACAAATATATATAATAATAATAATAATCCATCAAGGATGAGGTCAAGAACTGAATGGGACACGATCAATTTAATGGTCTTTCAATCCTGAGCATTGATGAATTTAGCCAACAAAAAACTATGAAAAGACCAATTGATGCAATGCTATACATGTAGTCATAGAATGGATTGAAAATAACAAATAACAGTCTTCCAAATAACTTGTGCTGTCTTGTTCTAAATTGTCATCAATGTTCAGTTAGTTTCAGAATATAATGATTTTTTTCAATAAAGCACTGTTGTTTTTGTTTAAACAGGGTCTCCTCAAGGTATCAATTTGTTTAAAGAAATATTAAATGAACTGTCATAATATCAATGAGAACATACCATGAGATATAGACCTGACCTGACTTTGACCTGATGCATACTCAGCATAGTGCACTGGGACTCGGCTCACTGATGTCTATTACTATGCGATGGGAAGGGGAGTAAAGGGGCCCCAAGGCACCCTTAATCCATCCCTCATCAGACATGAAGTTAATCATAATAATCAAAACCAAAGTATTAAGTACAAAAAAGCACTAAAATATAGTTTATAATCATTATACTCTTCTGGGAAAAGTAGAGAACCCACCTCGACTTAATTCTGGAAACAGTTCTTCCTATGGTAGGAATCCAGTTCTATTGGCCAGCCACAAAGTACATGCAAAGTGAGTAGACTGGAAGGCAAAAGATGAAGCTCTACTCAAAGATCTTTTCCCAAACAGTGCACTGGACATCAAGTGAGCAAGGACCATTCACAAAACCCTCAAGCAGGAAAAGTAGGACCACCACAGTGCATTCAAGCAATGGAAAGCAAATAGTATATGCTGGAATGTTAAAGAGTGAGTGCAAGAAAATGCTGTTCAAGCAGAAAAGGAAGAGAAAGGACTTCAGGATAAACAAGAATGAACAGGAATAATAACAAGCACAGTACAGGCAAGACCTATGCTATTCAAAAATAATTCAAGATTTTTCCCAACTTTATATTATTACCAAATTTAGTAAACTTTATTCCAGTGTATGACTTTTTATCTAGTCTTATTCCCTGTGATGATCAAATGTGGAACTAATCTTCCCATCATGTACCATGACTGATATTTAATGATTTTATAGAAAGAAAATTTGAAATTTAGGTTTCTCAATTTTATTTATAACTTTATTTAATAGAACAACTTGAAACCTCCCACTTCTAGACTTGAAAAACCTTAACAGTAATTATTTACAAATTATTCTGGAGGTTACAGACAATAAGAAATTTTAATCTTAAATTAAATGATGATGGGGTTAATAAGGTTAGTTATGATAATGAGCATAATGATGATTTATATACAAAACACTAGAGCTCTAAATAACTATCTTAAACTTTGGAGGGTCTTAACTTTCTAGATTTTGACTGTATTGTATTCACTGGAATTCTTCTCACTTGTTTATTTCCCAATTTATCTGGACAAGACAATATATTTAGGCACTTAATGAATTCGCATGCAATAGCTTAATTAAAGGTTTATAAGCCAAAGCTGCGATAAAAGGGTATACACTGGCAATGCTTCAAATAATTTGGACTCGTGCACAACACTGGATTGTCTGCGTAGGAGCAACATTAAAATTCTGGATCCTAAGTGCTAAACTTCAAAAATATACCTTCTGGCTTCAGTAATAGACTACGATCATGCCTTTTCTTGAGTTCAACAGAGACTATCAGAGCTAAATACTGAATAGGTTTTAAGACTAGTCCAGAGCTGTTTCTACTAATATGCCCTATTATAATGATTTGAGCACTTTTTCATTAATTATATACAGTATCTGCTATGCATGACTAGATTGACTTAATTAACACTTAACTAGAGGCTGCAAAGAGAAAAAAGTGAATTTTAAAATAAAAGACTCAAGGAATGAGAATCAGCAAAACTCTACAATACACTCAGACCCCACTAATTTGACACATTTAGGACTACTCTTGTCAAAATACCCGAAGGGTCCAAATTATGGCAAAGTTCTGAAATTTGTTAGATATTTCAACATTGTTGAAATATAAGGGTTTTCCCAGCAACTTCAGTGGGTAATTCATTTATGAAGAAAATACAAATAAATTTTGGAAGCTTGGTGAAATAATGGGGATATTTCATCAAGCAAGGGTTCACACACCTTGCCTTGAGGAAGGCTGATCGCAGCGTCTCTAGATGATGCTTAAAGATAATTTTTAGTAAATAAATACTCTTGTATGAATGCGTTACATATGCTAAAAGGTACCTTAAAATTTTTTTTCAGTACAAAATATAAATGGCAGACAGGTGTCTGGAGTGCAGGTTTGATTGTGTGTGCAGTTCAGATGTACCAAATGGTGATTGCTGTGTAATTCAATTATTTTTTGGTGTTATTCAACTATTTTCACCAACTCTTCTGAAATTTGCCTGATATTTTGATATGCAGAAAAATAGCCAAATTATTGCAATAGCCAAAATACTGTGTTGATTTAGCAGGGTCTAAGTGTAATACAATAAAATAGTATTCAGACCTGCAAAGGCTGAAAAAAATCAGTGATTTGTGGCTCACTGGATCCATAATAAACCTTGGTATAACTGTCTGACACTTTATGCAGGTAAAGCAAGTTTAGTCTTTGCAGTTACCATGTTGTGTTCTTCAACCATTTGACCCACCCTGTTCAGATGAGTCAATGTCCTTGGATATATCTCTCTTGATACCCATGGGTATCAATTACTCCAATACATCATTCTTGACTTCGTTGTTCCTGTATTCAACTTTCTTCTCAACTTTTCCCATGATAAGATCTTCAACAAGAAGGATCAAGAGAAAGTAATTCTTTCTGAGAGCAAAATAGGCAAGATGTTCACCACAAACCAGCAAAAAGTTAGCTGGTGCCTGGACAGAGTCAGATCATGATGTTGCAACTCAATCCTCATTTGTCTGATGTCACATGGAAATTTCAGCAGCCATTCAAAAATCATTGATGCTCCATGGGAAATCTATGATGCTTGGCAAGCTTGCAGATTATTATGAACCACAAGCGAGTATGTCCATCACTGACCAAACCATGATGCTCCACAAAGTTACTCTATGACTAAATAATATAATAAGCAATCAGCAAAAGAAGTATAAAACTAAGATTGACAAAATATATTCACACATGGATTTAATAGTTTTGCCTTTACTTGAACAAAATTTTACAGTACTTCAAACAATACAAAGTGTTTTGAGGTTTTAAGAACAAACTGAGAATTTTGCCTTTTGGACACCATTTCATTTACAGTAAATAACTTCAATTTCATCAGTATCATTCATGAATCAATTTTAAAATATTTTATATTAATTTTCTTCAAGAAAATTACTAATTTTCAAATATGAATAGGTATAATGAATCATTTTGGAAAAACGTTTACCTATATAAAATTTTTTAATTGGTTATAGTTCCATAAACAATACCCAAACATTACTGATTATTAATTTTTTATTAATAAGTAATGTTTGGGTACTGTTTATGAAACTGTAAATTACAGTCACTAAAATGAATAAAATATTCAAAGAAGAACAGAATATTATCTACCATTTATTAATTTTCAAATGTTTTGTGTCTAGGAAAAGTTTTTTTAACAAAATATTTTAATTAAAAATATATCACACACACACACGTCATAAATTAGGAACAGTTTATTTATTGTTGAAAACTTTTAATGATATGACAAACTCAAAAATATTATCATTTCAAATAGTTCAAGACTTAATACAAGTCTTAAGTTGAAAACTTAACAATTTTGTACAAATGAGGACTTTCTTAATTTTCAATAAATCTTAGAATATTAAAAAATAATTTTATTGTGTCCACTACCATAATATTTAGAGTTATTTGTATTACCAAATGTGTATTGGGTTAAAATGCAACAAATTTCAATGAAAAAATAATTAAAGGCAATAAAAATACAAACTGGCACCCGTGAACATACTCATGTTTCAACTTGGATCTATTCAGGAGTGCCACTCTTTTACCTGTAGAAACATACACAGTTACACACTGAACAAAATTTTTCAAACTTGTACAATTCCAGTTTATACAGTTTCTCAGTGCATCTTCAGAATAGCATATCCATACATACACATGCACATTGAAACAAAAAGTCATTTATTCAGGGTTAATCCTAACAAAAAAGCCAACTTTGTGAAAGGAGGGGGCATTACAAAAAATACATGCCACCAAATTTCTAACTCACTACCATCTGTATGCATTATCAAGAAATAAAACCTGAATGCATGAATGAGATATTATACATGGTTATCAGGGCTCCTAATAAATTACATTAAGACAACATGAAACCACTCAGGCCTATCAAGGTTATCAAATCAGATAAATCATCCATACCTACTTTTCTAGTCAGCTGATCATCATTAATCTATTTATGCACTAATGTAGTACAGTAAATACCCACTTATTCAATTTTACTTTTTTAATTTGATTAGTATTTAGAGTCCAAATTATGAGAAAATTTCATACTTTTTCAAAAAAATGCAAAATAAGTAGAAAGTACAGAATTGAAATAGTAGAGAAAAATTTGTACATCACTTGTTCGATATTTTGTGATAATTCTATACTTTTTCTGACAGATAGAATTGGTGAGAATTTTATGATATTGGGGAAAAATATCAACTTGGTCAAAAAATGACAAAATTACCCATGTGGTACCACATGTTGACCATTCCTGTATGATCATGTCCACTCTGTGTCCCCTGCCCTGACTTATGGCAACACCATGGTGGCTGTTTGTTGATACAAAATTTATTATAAATGCTTATTATATATATATATATATATATATATATATATATAAGTAGGCTGACCATATTTCCTTGGGACAAAAACGGGATATTGGGATGGCAAAAAAGGGACGGGGGTTATGTAATATTCTGTATTCATGAAAAAGTAAGTACATAAACATATTGAGCTTACAATTATTCTTCAGTGACAGGGACAGCCAGGAAATATAAAAAAACGGTACTGTCCCATTCAAAATGGTACGTATGGTCAGCCTATATATAAGGGTGCTTTTGAGTTATGAACTTTTTATTTTATGAGGATGATAAAAAAATGGGTACTGTAATTATTCGTTTTTTGACCCAGTCTCTTTTTATAATGAGAGCAAACGTTTCTGGTCAATTTGGAGGTGCTCTGCACGAATCTACCATCCGTTTCCTGTGCAAATGCGTAGTTTTCGAGATATCGTCATCTCGAAAACTACGCATTTGCACAGGAAACGGATGGCAGATTCATGCAAAACACCTCAAAATCGACCTGAAAAGTTTGCATTCATGCTAAACACAACCTAACAAACCTAACCTAACCTAACCTAACAACCTAACCAGTCACCTTATTTTGGAGGATATAGTTCTGCAATTACAGTAAGGAAGTGATGCAGAACTGTAGAATCATCAGGATGTTCTGCCAGGAACAAGTATTGTGCGAAATATTTCCAGTAATGAGGATGCCATGTGCCCTTAAAGATAGAAACAGTAAATCCACATTCACGCTTATTTTTTGGATTTTTTTTACGGCACCTAAACACCTTCGAGTCTTGTCTTAAAATACAGGCAGTATTACATTTAGGGCAAATCACGGATGTTGGAATTATGCCGTGATTGGAAAAAACATCTAAGCTTTTATCTTCATCGAGGCCAACAAGGCGGATTAGGTCTTCGAAATCAAGTTCACAAGATTGACATGTCATACCAGTAGAACAAAAATCACCACACTAACCAAAAACAGAAAGTAGTAGCCAAAGCAAGAAAAAGTAGCCAAAAAAAGCCAAGTAGCCAAAAAAAGCCAAGAAAAATCTCCAAAAAAGTCCAAAAAAGGTAGCCCAAATAAACAAACCCACCGAAATTTATATACATACATATTAGAAAGTAGAAAATATTTTTTTTAAAAAAGTACATTTTATACAAATTTGCACAAGATAATATATATATTTTCTTATTCAGCTTTGATTGGTTATTCAATATATATTGCTGTTATAGCTGGGTGTGACTGGGTCAAAAGACGAATATTAACCAAAAAGTGCTGCATGGAAAATTTCCTTCATGTGAAATATTTAGAGGTTGCACAAGCAACATTTAGAAAACAGATTGTATAAATTGTTTAGCTCACCTTTTTTAACACAACATTACAAATTAGTTGTGCTACTGATGCTACTAATATCATTTGTTTTACTAATGCAGTATATTTGTAATATACATATCATAAAATTCAGTACATTACACTGGTAATATAGGTTATGTTTAGTAGACATCTTTACTTGAAACTTTTTTAAAAGCAAGTTGCTTTTAATGGCCTTTGGAAAAGCATTGCAGTGGTCTTCAACTACCAGTATTAAATATTGTTGTTGCTCTTCATTTCTTGTTAGTGAAGTGTTAAACTCCTGAATAAGAGCTACTCCTCTTTCTGCTAAATCATTCACAGGTTTTATATTAAATACTGCCTTTTGGACAACCTGAAAATCATTGTCATCTTCACAAGTGCTTGGATCTTTCTCTGAAAATGTAGAAGGTACATTAAGGATCTGAAACAAGTCATTGGTTCGAGCATTTACAAAGTCTTCCACTCGTAATTCTGTTATATTTGAGGTACAGTGGGCCCTTGTTGTTCATGATTAATTGGGACTGAGAAAAACATCACAAATTACGAAAAACAAGAGCCATTTTCAATGTAAAATGGCTAATTGGTTCCAAAATCTCAAAGATGGCAGTGTAAAATATCCTTAAATGTTACAAAATCTAGAAGAGGAAGAGTCATTGTTGTCCCAAAGCGATATGATGACTAAGCTGATTGATGCAGCATTGCTTGTATATATTAAGTTAAGGTGTATATATATCCATCTCATAATTGTAAGGTTAGTGAAAAATTCACTTAATTTAGAGCTAGCATTTTTGGGCTCTTGTGGCATCATTTTTTAGGGGGCACAGCACATCTTTTCTACTTGTTTGTTGAATGCGGCACTTACAGGGCATGGTCTTATAGAGAGCTCTCTTGCAATTAAATTTGGTTGTTTAGATACAAGATTGTTGCATCGTGCAAAGGTGCAGGTTGTGTTGTTGTTGCAAGGTTTAGAAAGACCATAAATAGTGCCCCTTTTGTTTTTATCTTAATTTTATGCAACTGAGGCTGAAGGTAGGCCCACATCGAGTCAGCAACCCTGAGGTAGGACGTAATAGGACCTCAAGTCTGTAAGTTTTTAGTCTAGCTTAACTTGGGCTGTAGGTTAAACTGGCCCTTCAGAGCTTGGCCATTCACGGCTAAGCTGGGATTCTGAACGCAATAAAAAAATAAAATTAAAAAAATGACATGATCCTTCGGAACTGGATTCTAGCCCAAAACTGAGTCAGTGACTATTTTCTGGCAAAGTTCTGATTGTGAAAATTGTAGCCCAAGTTAGGCCTAGATGGGTTGAGCATAATTGAGTTAAGGTCCCAGGGTAGAAAGTTTGGTCGCCCAATTGCAAAACTTGGCTACTCGTCTGTTGTTGTTTTGGGCCTACATTTTTACCAGTTTGGTTAATTTTGGTTTATTATTCGTAGGCGAAGGTTGCAGACTTCAGTGCGCCAGTTACTTGGATGGAAAATTGGTATTCCATACTGGTGGTTGGTCAGTACCCCACCCAGCAATTCAGTTTACTTGAAAAAAGCAAAATTTGAGTTTGATCAGTTTGGTTAAATATTTTTGCCAATTCAGCTTATTTGGCATTGAGCCCAATTATTGTTTGCATTGAAGATGAGTGTAGCTGAATTAAACAAGTTTAAAAAAAGGAGAAGCGCCTACAAAGGTCATTGCCACTATAGATTCTGTCAGAGCAAAAGGACTTAAGCTTAGTGACTGCGCAGCTTTCCATATTAGAAACTAAAAAGGTTGCTCTAAGCGAAGTAAATGTTAAAATTGAGGCTCTTATAGAAGAAGATGAAATAGAAAATAACAATTTACTTTGAAGAGATTATTGATGACATAATTAAAGTATGCCACAGAGCAAAAGAGTTCAGCAGCTCAGTACTTAGAGACCAGGTCTAAGAATGACACACAACCCTCAACAAATGGTGTTTGTGAAGTTAACGTTAACAGATCTGCAGTTCAATTACCGAGGATTGTACTCAAAACATTTTCTGGGAGTATTCAGGAATGGCAAGGATGGGCAGACAGTTTTCAATCAGCAGTTCATTCTAGTCAAGTGTTAAGTGCGGTGGAGAAGTTTCATTATTTGCAGTCCCTCTTGGAAGGGGAGGCAGCAAAGACAATAGCAGGATTAGCATTAACAGAGGCTAATTATAATGTGACTTGGGATATATTAAAGAAACGGTTTGGTAAGCCAGAGATCTTAATTAAAAGCCACCTCCGTGAACTTTTAGCTATACCTCCTGTTAATAATCCCAATAGTGTCAAGGAGTTACAGCAGTTATATGATGAATTTGAAGTTAGAACTTGGTCCCTGGACAACTTGGGTGTAGGAATGGAAAGGTATGGTATAATGTTGGTCACTATACTGGAGTCTAAATTGCCTAGCTGAATTTTGCTTGAATTAAGTAAGGGACACTACAGAACATGTGTACATCCCCCTTCAGCAGATGTTAAGTCTTTTAGGCACAGAATTAGCAAGACGAGAGGGAAATGAGTTTGCACAGTGGGATGTTAAACAAGGGGACAAAAGGCAGGCACAGCACCAAAGTTTCTACAAAAAGGAATAGCCCAAGTACAGTGTCAGCTCTACAGTCTACATGCATCCTCTGAGAATAAATTAAAGGGAATCAAGGAATGCATATTTTATGAAGGCAACTACAAGTCATATAAATGTGAGGTGGCTGAGGCTTTACCTTTTGAGGAGAGAAAGGACAGGGTAACTAAGTCCACAGCATGTTTTAAATGTTTTTTGAAAGGTCACAGAGCAAGGTTTTGTAAATTTAAAATTTTGTACAAAAAATGCCATGGCCAGCATCAACCATTATTGTGTGAAAACACTGAGTTGGCCTACCCCTGAAGTAGAGACGTCAGTGGCACATGCCACTGCTATGAAAGGGAGTAAAAGTAAAGGGGGATTATTGCAAACAGCTGCAGCATTATTAATTGGGAATGATGGAGAAGCTACTGTAAGAGTGTTGTTTGATAGTGGTAGCCAGTGTAGCTTTATTAAGACCAGAATTTCCAGAAAATTGAAGTTTAAAGAACTTAAGAGGGAAAATTTAAGAATTTCTGGCTTTCAGGGTTCCATTCAAAATCGAACCAAAGTTAAGAAGGTAGAAGTTCTGTTAAGGGGTTGTTACCACAAGGTCCCACTATCAAGGTCCAAGCTGTAGAGATTGAGGAACTTTGTGCTCCAGTCACTACTTGTTTAGATATGGCATGTGTCCAAGAATTGCAAGTTAAAGGAATTAATTTGGGCAATAATAAGTTTGAAGGAACAGAAGATATTAGTCTTTTGATTGGAGCTGACTATTATTGGGACTTCATCACTGGTAATATTGTCTGCACATCTCGAGGTCCAGGTGGCTATTGAAAGTAAGCTAGGCTGGATGCTACATGGTAGCTATTGCAATGAAATGGAGGTTAAAGCTCTTTTTGTTAAGATTGAGGAGAACAGCCATGGTTTGGAAAGACATTTGAAAGCCTTTTGGGAACTTGAATCCATTGGCATAAAGGACAAACAGGAGAAGCAGGCAAGTACACTGAACAGTGATGTTTTAGAACAATTTTAAAAAGTGATTGGGTTTAGAGATGGTTGCTGTGAAGTTGGCCTCCCTTGGAAGGATTCTTGCAAACCCAGTTCAAACCTTCAGCTAGCTAATAGGAGGTTGGATGGAGACTTCATTGCACAGGCTAAAAAAAAAATTGAGGATTTGTTAAATGAATACAGTGAGGCCATCCTAAGCTATGTAAAGGAGGGCTATGCTGAAAGGGTGCAAGGTGAGCTGGTGAGCCAGGAGGCACATTATCTGCCACACCATGCAGTGGTATGGCGAGACAAAACTACCACCAAACTGAGGGTAGTTTTTGATGGCTCAGCCAAGGACAAAGGTGGTATGTCCTTGAATGACTGTTTGGATGCTGGGCCAAATTTAAATGCAGATTTATTTTCCTTGTTACTGAGATTCAGGTTTGGTAGAGTAGCATTGACTGCAGATGTGAAGCAAGCCTTTTTGTGGATAAAGTTAAAACCAGAGGACAGAGATGCAGTAAGGTATCTGTGGGTGGATACGAAAGACTTGTTATTAGAAAATGAACCGAAGGTTCAAGTATATAGAATGAAATCAGTGTTGTTTGGCCTCAGCTCTAGTCCATTTCTGTTGGCAGCTACTATGCAGTACCATTTTAAGAAATATTCTGAAGTCTATCCTAACACTATTGAACACATAAGGAAAAATTTTTCTGTTGATTTGCTGTGTTTCATGGATAATACAGAAATGCAATTCTTTTCTGGCATCCTTTTCCAAAGGACAGGTTCCATCTGAGGAAGGAGTCCATTGCATCGGGACCATTCCTGTTGCCACTCAGAGAGAATGAAATGTGAAATGGGCTTCATAAATTCATCAACAGAGTAAGGGATGGTCTGAACCAGGGCTGTGGAGTTGGTGATAAAATTTGCCGACTCCAACTCCGACTCCAGAAATCTGATTTGCATAATTATGACTCCGACTCCAATGGAATTTTAAGGCCAAATTGATTACGATTAGTTTTATTAGGCCAATGGAGATTCATAAACAAGGTTTTGTCACTACCACATGACTCATCAGGGTACTTAGTGGCTATAACTATGCCTTAATGGCTTTTTTTCTCTTTATTAAAAAATTACAATAAATCCCAAAATACAAACTGATTGAAGCTTAAACAAAATAAGATTATTATTGGTTTAGCAAATTAATAAGATGTTTTTATATTATTATAAACATCCGTAACAAAATGTACTAACCTAAACTGAATTTGTTTTTAAAAAAAGGATCACTTCCATTAAATCTTCTTTCAGTGATGCTTATCAAAATTATCAAATTGAAATCTAAAAATCTGAAAAAGATTTAGGGTTGCTAGTACAAAATTTTTAAATTTCCTTATTATTAATTATGTTAATTAATTAATTATAATCCTTATTAATTATAAGCAACTATATTTATATATTATTTATATTTATATATTTATATATTTATATATTATTTATATATTATATTATATATTAAAACATTAGGTTAAATCTATTTTATTCATAAAATTGAGCTAGGTCTAGGCCTAGGCTGCTATGGTTATAATTGAAGGATTTGCACCAACTCCGACTCCATCCAACTATGCACTTCCGACTCCACTCAAAATTGACCGACTCCACAGCCCTGGTCTGAACTTCATCAAGACTACAAGCCATGTGTGCTGCTTCATCAACAGTATCATTCCCCCAGATACCAACATGACCAGGAGTCCATAAAAAGACATCAAGATTATACTGATTGAGTAATTCAATAATCTGAATGACTATATGATGCCCAGAAGAGGACTGTATAGCTTTCAGGGAGGAAAGGGAATCAGAAAAAACAACAAACTTAGTAAGGTCGGAGTTGTGACAAATATATATTAAAGCCTGTAGTATAGCATCAAATTCTGCAGTAAATATAGAACAGTGCTCTGGAAGGCAAAAACCCTTAATCACCCCCAGTGGCGGTTCCTCATATGGGCAATATGGGCAGCCACACAGGGTGGCATTTGTGGAGGGGCGGCATGAGCGCCTGCAAAAAAAATAAAAATAAAAATAAGAATAAATAAATAAAGAAATAAATAAAAATAGTTTATTTATGGCAGTTGTGCAATTTAATTTGTATTTTTCCTGTTCATAGTATCATAATTACATTCTCTTAAGTGAGTTATTCTATTTACGTGATGAAGGATTTGTAAAATTCAGAAATTTGAGTCTTTGTTTTGGTTCTGAAGTTCCAACAATTAGTCCAATAAAAAGTTATTTTGTGAAAGAGTTATGTCTGTCCTTTATTTTGGGGGGATTCGAATGTGTGTGTGTTGGCGAAGGGGGGGGGGGGGGGGGGGGGGCTGAAGGTGAGGTTCGCCCAGGGCGTCATGTAAGCTAGGACCGCCACTGATCACCCCATCCCAAAGAAATGCACATCCAGTGCCACTTTCTGATTTAGATCCATCAGTATATACAGGTAAGTATACTCCTTCTTTGTAAGTTTCTACTCTTTCCAGAAAACTTCTTTGAAGCACATTTGCAAAAGCCAATTTGTTGTTAGTGGTAGGAATAGAAAAGTCAAAACTCACTGTTACAGGGTGATAAATTAGATATGAGCTTTGCTGAGATGCTAGCAAATCAAAAATTAAACCCACTTGGTGAATAAAATTCTTGATCCAGCTGCTAAAAGGTATTGGGTATGGGCGTAGTCTATAAAATTGAAAATTATAAAATCTATTAATACATGTTTTAGTTGGATGTGAATCAAAATTTAACATTTTAGTAGCATATCTAGCTAGCACCTAACAGTTTCCTTCTATAATGCAAGGGCATAATGTTTGCTTCAGCTTCTAAATAATCAACTCTTCTGCATTTGCGAGCTCCCAAAGCCAGTCTAATACATTTATACTGTATTCTATCTAGCTTCATTCGATTGGTTTTAGAACAGGTATGGTACAAAAAACACCCATAGTCTAATTTACTACGTACCAAGGATTTATACATCATCAACAAAGTTGATCTACTTAAACCCCAAACTGAATTAGAAAAAAAATTTAATATAGAAACAGCTTTCACACAAGCTTCCTCCAGGTATTGAATATGCTTAGACCAAGTCAAACCCTGATCCAAAACTAGTCCCAGATATCTATAACTTGAAATATACTGAACAGGATATCCTGATAAATATAATGTTAAATCATCATTTCTCCATGGTCTCTTGGAGAAAATCATACATTTTGATTTGGAAGATGAAAATTTTAAGCCCCATTCCTCTGACCATTCACTAATATGATTTAGGACACCTTGCATCACATATGTCAGAAAATTCAAATCATCCCCAACTACCCACAAGGCACAGTCATCAGCATACATGGAATAACTGACAATGTCATCGATTCCTTCAAATAAATTATTAATCATCAAGGAAAACAGGGTTGGACTTAGGATACTTCCCTGTGGGAGGCCAATTTCAACATTAAAGCTATTTGAAATGTGATTTCCAACTAAAACTCTAATACAGCAGTTAGAAACAAAATTTTGGATAAATCTTGGGAGATGGCCTTTTAACCCAGATTTATATAGTTTTTGAAGTAAACCATGATGCCAGAGTGTATCATAAGCCTTTTGAATAACAAGGAACACAGTAAAGACATTTATTTCTCAAAAAGAACTCCCAAGGTTATATAATTTTCTAATCAAACAGGGCTATCTATTGTTGAAAATCTATGCCTGAACCCACTCTGAAACTGCGACAAAACATTCTTTTCTTCTGAAAATTTCATAAGTCTAAAAGATACCATTTTCTCCATAACTTTACACAGACAGCTTGTTAATGCTATAGGCCTAAAAGATGCAGGGTCAGTAGAAGGTCTACCTGGCTTATACAGAGGGATTAAAATACTCTCTCTCCAGCAATGTGGGAAGACATCTCGTAACCATAAAAAATTATAAAACTTTAGTAAAATTTCTTTATTTTGTGGTCTTATAAGATAGAAAAGGATATACAATATTATCTCTACCACGAGCTGTTAGTTTAGTATTCTTAAGAATGCTTTCCAGTTCATATATGGTGAATGGAGAGTTGTAATTAGTATCACTTGATTCAAAATAAATAGGGACAAACTCAGATTCCACCATATGATAGACAAAAGGTTCAATATAAAAGAAGAGGCTACTGGTGTTTGCAAAACTGCTGCCTAGAATCTGGGCAGTATCAACTGGATCAGCATATAAAACACCTTCAGACTTTAAAACCAAAGAACCCCTAGATCCCCTATTGGCACTAAAATGCAGTATTTTATTCCAAACCTTACTCACTGTGGAATGTGACGATATAGACCAACAAAATGTCTAAATGCTCTCTTTTTAACTCTAAGAGCTACAGCACAGCTATCATTCCACCAGTATTTACTATATTTAAAGTCGACTATTGGTGAAGAGTGGGGAATATATTTAGATGCACAAGCAATGAGTGAGTTTGTTATATTACAACAATTTTCATCAGCACTTCTACAAAAATCAATTAGAGGAAGAAAGAGATTGGCTTCAAAGTTTAATAAAGAACTACCGATCTTCCATTTTGGCCTCTTAAAAACCAACAACAACTCAAGTGTCAAGTATAATAGGGAAATGATCACTGTCATATACGGTAAGTCTGGTAACACAGTCCAAGATAGTTGCTGAAATAAACCAGAAGAGGCAACTGTTAAGTCAATGCTTGAAAGGTGTCCCCTAAATTCAGCACAATAAGTTGGGACTGGAAAGTTCAAAATATATAAATCTAGATCAGTAAACAGTTCTGCCAGTAAGTTATCCTTAATACAACTATTATGTGAACCCCAGGAGACATGATGGCTATTGAAATCTCCCATCAGTAGGAGTGGTTGTGGCACTTTCAAGAGGACACACTCAAATTCCTTTCTTGTAAGATTCAGATATGGAGGTAGATAAATGGAAGAGACAGTAAAAGACACTGACCTAAGGTGAATTCTGGCTGCCGCAATCTCAAAATCCAAACAAATTTCAACATGAGAAAAAGGGATGGAATCGTGTATCCCTAGGAGGATACCACCACCCTGCCTAGTCCTATCTTTACGAACACAAGTATATCCCTTCAATCCAATAGTAGCATCCTGACAAAGATAAGTTTCTTGCAAAACAATGATAGTAGGTTTATGATCACTTATCAAGGTCTGAAGGAATGGATATCTTTTATGAAAACCCCTCAAATTCCACTGACATAACTTAACAAACATGATGAATAAAAGTGGTAAAAAAAATTAATCTCCAAAGAGAATCCTAAAACCATCCTAGTATCTATTTGATTCTTTGGTAATCCTTGCTTCCCAAGCATGAGGGCCAATTTGGTAACAATTGCCTTAGGTTGAAGATTCAATTCAGAAAGTTTCTTGTATTCATTAATTATATCCCAAATAGAAAAGTTTGGGATGTCATTGGATGAGCTGAGTAAACTCTTCATAGGAGAAATGGTAGTGTTAGAAGAAGTATTACTTGTTGTAGCCTTGGAAGATGCATTACTGGCTGGATGTAATTCACACAGTGTTCCAACTGACACATATGTAAGAGATTTAGACAAATTCTGGGTACCCACTTGAGCATAAGATGCAGAGGAGATCTGAGGAGATAACTGAGAAAAGTACTTACATCTAGCTTCAGGAAAAGACAAATTATCATTGAGGTGGTGTGTGTGTGTGTGTGTGTGTGTGTGTGTGTGTGTGTGTGTATATGTATATATATATATATATATATATATATATATATATGAATAGAAACGACATAAGTGTTAAGGAACGTTTCTGCACACGAGGAGGAGAGATAACGAATAATGAAAAATGAGGCGAACCGCCCGGGAATCGAACCCAGGGCCTTCCAATTGCCGGTTGGACGCTCTACCATTATGCTACGGACCTCACTCAATCACAAATCGAAATTCTCCCACATAGGGCAGAAACCAATGCCCTGAGAGGGCACCCTCGCAAATCGTGAATATGCGCATATATATATATATATATATATAGTAGGGTGCATCAAACGCCCTTAGGTTCTTGGATTTTAATGTCTATTCTCTCAAATGTTACACTTGTTGCTAGAAGTGTGTATGCCAAAAATTAATTAAATCGGAGGTGGTCCTGGGTGGCCACCGGTCACTTTTATATTTTCGCGGCAATTTTCGGGGCCGCGCTATGTAAAAATATCTATTTTTTTATTTACCAACCAGTTGACTACTTACATTGTTTCTTTTAATATAGAGTTGCTAAGGGGTGATTTACATAACATTTGAGAGAATAGACATTAAAATCCAAGAACCTAAGGGCGTTTGATGCACCCTAAAGGGGTGATTTACATAAAACATGTACCATAAACGAAACTTCACTTATAGTCTAATAAATCCTTTATTGTCTTTCAGAAACAATGGAAGCTGTAACAATGGAAGCTAAGAAGACCAGATTAGCAAGTGCCATTTTTGGTCTTGGCAATGCTCTTACAGAAGGAGATGGTACATTGACAGGAGTCCACCTCCCAACTTGCCGGCAGGTTCTTCGATGCGTGATGTGGCACATCCAGAAAGAAATATGTGAAGGCAAACAAACACAGCCACTCAAATGGAAATCTGCCAGCATAGTCCTTATCCAGCTGAAAACATTCTACACTAAAGCAAATATTCCTATGCTTTCAGACCATCAATGCTGCAAACTAATACTTGACCTTCTTAATGACAATAACAAATTGCGTCAAATACTGTTTCTCGCAGAGAATCTCCAAACACTTTGGCTAAGTTGCAATCCATGAATGAACGTCTTGATAAGACCTTGGTGTATGGACAAAAGATGCAATGACAAACATTAAGAATGAGGAAGATAGAGCATTTTTAGAGTCAATGAAATCTGACAGAGTAGCCTCATTTGGTAGTGTTGACAAGAAGAAAGCTGATAAAGATCGTAGAAAAGAAAAACGCATCTTAGCGGAAGCTTCAAGACGAGAACGTCATGAATCATCCAGTGTACAAGAGATGAAAAGTTCTGTATGCTCTGATGATAGTGCCTCTGCAGATAGCTTGGAAGAAACTGAAGAAGAGGCGATTCCAGAGCTTCAAAGGATGTAGTCACCACAGATCAACATATGCAGGTACGTCTGCCTTTATTCCTCATGATATTCTGAAAAGGCCTTCAGTCATGTCTGTTGCTACTCGACTAACATAACTCCTGTTCAACAGGCTGTGCTCACCGAAGCTGTAATTCAAGAGGCAGGAGGTGATCCACGTCGTGTGGCCAAGTCGTATTCAACTGCTGATAAGGCTCGACGATCAATAACAAGTGCTATCGCCAAAGATATTCGAGAAAATTGGATCGCCCCAACAGCTGCAACACTTCACTGGGATGGCAAGCAGATGCATACGCTCACAAACAAGAATGGCAAGGAAGAAAGATTGCCAGTGTTGGTTGGAATGCCACTGATGTAAAGCTACTGGAGTGGCTAGATATCCTCGTGGAAGTGATATGTCATCAGGTGACATCATTGCCGAGCACACTTACACGTTTCTACATTCATGGAAGTGCAAACAGTCAGTTGTCAACTTATGTTTTGACACAACAGCATCAAACACTGGACACGTTACAGCTGCCTGTGTTACCATTCAATCAAAACTGGACCGTGCTCTTCTGTGGTGTGCATGTCGCCATCATGTTGGAGAGGTAATCCTGGATCATGTGCATGACTCCAGATTCCTGGGATCTTGGGAGCATTGCTCCAGTAAATTTGACCATGAGAAAAAGTAAATTTGGGTTTGGGTTTTGTTCATCCGCTAGACGTTATGCAATTTTTTTGCGTATACGTTCTTGTACAAACCAATTTTTTTAAATTACAAATTTAGTTATTTTAAGTTTAGTTGGAAATTCCATATTTAACAATTATTTTTATTTTTTGTTAAGCTTCAATGTTTTGATAATTAAAATTTTATTAAAACGTATATTTTTTTAATATAAAATTATCAGGATTGGACTGTGTTCCATTGATCTTGGCTAGGTTTGATAAATTGGCCAGATAATTACTTGTGCAGTTTTAAGTAATCCACCATGACTCTAGAATTGAAAAGTTTAGTTAAGTTTAAACTTACTTTTACTTACTCTTCCTTACTTTACTAAGTTTAAAGCACTTACTTTTACTTACTTTCATTGTACTATATTTACTTACTTTTACTCACTTTTACCATACTATATTTACTAACTTTTACTTATTTTGTATTTTTTCAGGTAGTCACATAATGGATCCTAATATTGATGAAGTTGGAGAGAAAAGTGAGGGTGTTAAAAGGGGTTACTTTTGTGTCAATGCAAGAACAAATATTCAAAGAAGCAAAACTGGGAGGAACATTTTAATTCCAAAAAAATATTTGTTACAATACAAGAGGTCCCAGAGTTTGGGCCCACAGCTTAGATATTGCAGTAAAGAAATACCAGGATGAAGTGCAGCAAAGAGATACGGCAAAGCAGTCATTTAGTTTGTTCACAAAATGTGCTAGTGCTAGACCTCAGAAAAAATGAACCAACTTCATCAACTGCTAATCTAGAAAATGAAACTTTTTCACTAGATGTTTCACAGACTGAAGAAAGTGCTTCTCCTCCACCTAAGAAACAAAAGGTAAGTGAGGTCTGCGCATCATACTAACAAAACTGCTTTAGAGGAATTTGAAAATTCCCAAATCCAGAAGACATTGAATGCAATTTTGCCCCTAACAAAATAAACTCACCAGCTGTTTGGTTAATAAAGAGAAGAGTCAAAATATGCCTTCAAGTTCAAGTGTTGCATCCAAATCTAATAAAGCAAAAAGCAACAAATGCCTACATGCAAGGTCTAACATCATCCACTGTTGCTGCTGCAATGAATAAATAAACTTAAGGTGAGTTATAACTGTACATTATTGTATTATTATGTTTAGCTAAAACAATTTGTAATTGGTATGTCATCAATTCAAGAGTTTACTATCATTAACCTATCTAGTGGTGTAAGGGGAAAAAAAGTAAATTCAGAGCTGTGCTCCAGTAAATTTTTTCAAATCTGGAGTCATGATCATGTGTTTGACGCTCTCAAAATTGAGACATCAAAGTCTCCAGAAGCATCTTTGTTCCAAAGATTCCAGAAGAATTGGGAACGCATATCGCATGCAAAGGATGAAAGTTTAACCAAAATTGACATTTCAATGTACAATGACGATGCACAACAACTGCTTTTATCCTGCAAAAACAAGGTTTTAAGCACAATCCGCACAAGCGCTTCATACTGTAGGGAAGACTACAAGGAAATGGCACAACTCTGCCAGGTAGTCCTCGATGATGATGTCACAAAACAAGGAACACTCCACAGACCTGGGCCATGCATAAAGCAAGGTGGATGTCAAAGATTCTTTATTCCATCAAAATATGCCTACTTGAAGAGCAAATTTCTGTACTACCTCGAGGAACTGTAACAACACAACATCAACAGGAAAAACTGAAGGAGTTTGTTGTTTTTGTTGTTTATATTTATTGTGATTGGTGGCTCATATGTCAGTCTGCTTCAAATGCCCCATGGTTGATTTGTGCTTATACAAGACTGCTCAACTATAAAGCTGTCAACTCAATCATTTCAGTCAGCACTGTGAAAGCCTTGATAGACATTTGTGGTATTTAACCCCAGAACTGGTTGTTTTGGCACTGTTCAGCAATGCAGTACCTCAAAAGGAGCGTCGTGCCCTTGCAGATGTGTTACTGGCCATACAACCAGATGAAATGCCAAGCACTCCAAAACACCGCTACGGTTCTGGATATGGCAAACCGTCATTTCCAAAAAATTACAGAAGCGACAACCCTGGCTGATCTTGTGAACGAGGACTCGTGGTTTACAGTGAACCTTCTTCACCTGGATATGACCTTCCTAACAGAGGATGTTGACAATTGGCAGAACAATGACCACTTCAAGGCAGCCAAGTCCATTGTGGATGGGTTAAATGTTGTGAATGACCCTGCGGAGAAGGCAGTAAAGCTCACAACTGATTTTGTCTCAGCTGCAAGAGGAGAAGACCACTTCCAAATCTTCTTCAAGTGGTTGAATGTGACCGCAAAGCGAGGCCAAATTGCGGAAATGAGCAAAGTTGGAGTTAGTGACATTGGCGTTGTGTTTTATACATTTTCAACTTTCAATCAATGTAAGTATAGTAATACCGAATATTTGTATATTAGTATTATAAGTAATACCGAATATTTGCCGAATATTCGGTGCATCACTACTAAATATATAAAAGTGGCCGGTGGCCGCCCAGGACCACCTCCGATTTGATTTATTTTTTGCATACATACTTCTACCAACAAGTGTAACATTTGAGGGAATAGACATTAAAATCCCACAACTTTTTGAAAATCATGGGGCGTTTAATGCACCCTAATATATAGCCTAGTCACTAAAAGGGAAATATCACTAAATCTAAGCTGAATGGCAACACGAAGGCATAAACGAACCAACGCGGCTGTTCGTATTGTTTTGGGCTAGCCTAGAGATACTTTTTCCTATCTGACCAAATCGTTGGTGCCAAGTGTAATTAGGTGGTGTTTCTAAGGTGACAAATGGGGTAGAAAGTTGTCAGTACTTAAGTATAGTGAGGGGAAATGTCTATAGCTTCTAAATTAGTAAAGTAAGAGAGAGTTAAGTAGGCTGTTTGTGGGATGCAGGAATCTATGGTAGGCCCAGGAATATCTAATTCTACACACTGGCTAAGTGCCTTTGATTGTTGTTTAGGAACCTAATAACCTAATGGGGGTATCTAACCCCATACTATTACATTTGGCAATGAGGATGGGATTCAATTAAGCTCATGGGATTGGATTTAATTAGGCTCACTGGATTCAATTTGGCTCATTGGAATAAGTTTGGTTCATTGGATTAAAGGATAATATGTGTATCGTCACCATCAGAATATCAAAAGCAAATATAATTATAAAATATTAAAGCATAATTTTCGGTAATTTTTTACTATCGCTCCGGTCTCTTCAATTCCCATAATTTATAGATCAATGGATTCGTTATTACACCAGGAATGCGATTTGGATAGTCTCAAGTGAGGAACTGGCCCAAAACTAAGTTAGGACACGAAGTTTGTTTTGGGGTATAAGTGTGAAAAATACCTAAAATGCGGGTAATTCCTTCAGTAGAGACTACCTAGGGCGCATTCGCGATGTAAAAATGAATCCATTGATATATAAATTATGGAAATTTAGAAACAGCCAACATGAGTGACCTAAAAGGTATATATATATATGTAGTAAAACGAACACTGTATATATTCACTGGGATCTTTTCCGTTTGACTGCCGCCATTGAAACATAATTAAACTCCAGCCTTCTTTAGTTAGCTTTATAAGGCTAACTAACAAAAATATCACGACCTAACCTAACCAATCGTCAAGGTCGTACAGTTGACCTAACGATTGGTTAGGTTAGGTCGTGATATTTTTCGTTAGTTAGCCTTATAAGGCTAAGTAAAGAAGGCTGGGGCACTCACCTCTTATGTTTCAATGGCGGCAGTCAAACAGAAAAGATCCATTCACTGTATATATTATATATACCGTAAAACTAACACTACTAACCTAACTAACCTAACCTAACCTACCTAACCTTGCGTGTTCCCCTTCTCTGTTTCTTATCACGCACACGACCTATGGCAACGAAATGCTTTTCTGTTTTTATCGAACACACACTTATTACCACAAACAATATCTTCCTTGTTTTTCTTAGGGCAAATAAATTCTTTTAGCAATACACCGTGTTCTACATAAAAATTAAATGCAGCCTCTTCATCATCAAAAAATTTGCATGAAGTTAAACACACTGAATACTTACAACCATCGCAAACCAACGCCATCGTGACACTAAAATCTTATGAGTTCAGGTCAAACCACCCAATTTTGTTAGCGGTACCTTCCTAACCTTTGTGGGATCAGCCATTTTATCACTCCCAAAAACATGATCCGCGATTTTATCGCTCAAAAAAAAAATTTATTAATATTAATTTTATAGCTTTAATCGGCATTTGCCTTCATATTGTACTTAATAGAAGTTGTTTAAAAAAATGTAAAGAGTCTTATGGTAAACTTTATTTTCAGTTTCCAGAGACCGGACCGATAGTAAAAAATTACCTAATTTTCTCAGCATTTTGATATAAGTCACTATGTTTGCAGATGCGTCCTTACCAAATTATGTAGATTTGAATATTATGACATTTTTGCGGCATTTTTTTCCCTCCCTCCCAATATTTGCCTGGTGACATCATGAAAACATGATATATGAGCTAGGCTTGGGCTATTTTTTCGCTACTCTGCGACTTAATTAGTTGGCTGCTTTCTGTTCTGGCTATTTTTGTTTTTCTAATTGGATTCAGTTTTGTGGTATTTGTGATAGAATTATGACGTGCTTTTCATGAGGTTAGGTGAGGTTAGGTAGGGTTAGGTTAGGTTAAGTAAAGTTGTTAATTAATACCAAAATACATTTTTCTAGTGATATTTGATGTGTTTTGCCTAGATTTTGACCTCCATTTCCCTTGAAAATGAACCAAACTTCAAAGTACTATAACTTTGTTGGATCTCATTTCCAAGGGGAAATGGAGGTCAGATTTGAACAAATCACATCAAATACTACTAGAAAAATGTATTTTGGTGTGTAAAATGACTGAAAGTGTCTATATACATAATTACCGGATTAAATTTGGTTCATTGGATTTAATTAGGCTCACTGGGTTCAAGTGGTTGTTTGGAAAATTGGATGTAGCCTAGTGGGTCGTCTGATTTGGTTTGTTTGTGTGGGTAAGCTACCATACTATAGCTTAGGTCCCGCTGGCCTAACTCTAAAACTAATTCCTACTCAGCCCTAACTCTAAAACTAATTCCTACTCAGCCCTAACTCTAAAACTAATTCCTACTCAGCCCTAACTCTAAAACTAATTCCTACTCAGCCCTAACTCTAAAACTAATTCCTACTCAGCCCTAACTCTAAAACTAATTCGGTTATTAATTCGTTTTTTGACCCAGTCACACCCAGCTATAACAGCAATATATATTGAATAACCAATCAAAACTGAATAAGAAAATATATATATTATCTTGTGCAAATTTGTATAAAATGTACTTTATAAAAAAAATATTTTCTACTTTCTAATATGTATGTATATAAATTTTGGTTAATTTGTTTATTTTGGCTACCTTTTTTGGAGATTTTCATTCAACTATTGATTACTTTGTTTATTTTTGGCTACGTTTTCTTGATTTTGCCTACTTCTTTCTGTTACTCGTTAGTTTGGTGATTTTCGTTCTAGAACCATGACGTGTCAATCTTGTGAACTTGATTTTGAAGACCTAATCCGCTTTGTTGGCTTCGATGAAGATAGGGCTACACGCATAAGCAAATTAATCACAGTGAAAATTTTGTGGGTCCCCAAGACCACACCATCCACACCCAAAACATTGAACGCTTGTGGAAGGATGTGGAATCGTGAGTTTTACGTGCTGGGAACAGACACCCTCATTACTGGAAATATTTTGCACGATACTTGTTCCTGGCAGAACATCCTGACGATTCTACAGTTCTGCATCACTTCCTTACTGCAATTGCAGAACTATATCCTCCAAAATAAGGTGACTGGTTAGGTTAGGTTGTGTTTAGCACAAATGCAAACTTTTCTGGTCGATTTTGAGGTGTTCTGCACGAATCTGCCATCCGTTTCCTGTGCAAATGCGTAGTTTTCGAGATGACGATATCTTGAAAACTACGTATTTGCACAGGAAACGGATGGCAGATTCGTGCAGAACACCTCAAAATTGACCATAAAAGTTTGCTCTCATTATAAGAGACTGGGTCAAAAAACGAATAATTACCCTAATTCCTACTCAGCCCTATTTAAAGAGATTCCTCTGCCAAGCGGTGCCCCCCATAGTAATGTGAGGTATTGAAAAACTCATGATCTTTATTTGCCCAACAAACACCTTTAAATGGGAGCACACACATTTCTACATTACTGTACAGTCTTTACAGCCACACCTACACTTTTCCTCCTAAGTATATATATTGTAATGTATATGGATGTCAAAAATGCTACCTCCACCCTGAGGACACAGAACACCTACTCTTACACTGCCACACCCTCTCTCAACAAAGACACAACTCCAACATTACCTCTCTACGAGACCTATGGACCCGTCCCACGGTGGTCGTGAGATACCTGAGCGCCTCCGGGTTCGCATAAGAGAACCCGGGGGCTACGAAGTATATGGATGTAAATTATGACTTGGTCCGCAATTGACATGGACCGTGACTTATTTTTGGTTGGCAAGCTACTGGTATTGATGGATACCGTAATGAAATTGACTGGATTCTTTGGATCTGATATATTTGCATGTCAGTTATAAATACATATAGAGTGTAACATATTTGTGGATAGTAGCCTATTATGACTTTGATCCTCTGGATCCAGAGATTCTATCTTTAGTTTTAAATTGATAATTAATTAGTTTAGTAAAAATTGGTTGTTGCCAATGTACAGGCAGTTTTTACATAGTGGAGCCACCTCGATGGGCCGAAGTGGCCCCTACCCTAGTGTGCCCACTATAAAAATTTCCTATGTTCTTAACCCCATATTTGGGAATGATGGTATGGAAAAACTATACGCGCTCACACATGGTATCATATGTGGTACATTTATTTCATAATTAAATATAAATTATTAATTAATTGAATTAAATATCTATACAAAAATGCCTCGGGATTGGCGACATAGCCTATTGGGAATGAAATAATTGAATTGCCATACGTACAAAGAACCTGTATGTATGAATCAGCCTCACATAGCAACAAGAAAACCCAATTTATTGTTTAGTCTACCACAGGAGTAGACCAAACAAAAATTTTGCTAGTTCGGCAAATAATACACCAGAACCAAGGAACGGCTCTCAGGGCTGTTTATGTTACAGCGAACGCTTTAAACAGGGAAGACGTATAAAGTTTTCCCTCTAGTTCTGAGTGAATTCCTTATAATAAAAACCTAGTGACTATAAAAGGATAGGCCTATTCCTTCAGGGGTTTATATAGTGACTGCCTATATTAATTACCTTAAGTAAATTCGCCGCGTAACCCCATCGTGGCGGCCCTACACCGAAAATGACCGTCACGCCCTACATCGAAACAAACAAAGACCCAGCAAAAATAAGGTGAGGCAATTTCAGTTTTCATTAACATAAGGTTTCCCAACTCCCGACGCTAGAATTACCGTAATCAATATAAATATAAAGAGGTCCTTTAAAGACCTACATATTCATAACTCTCTAACGAAAAAGCATAGGGCTTTTGTCGGTAACCCTCCACTGAAGTCTGTTGGAAATTTCCAACGGATGAGGGCACAGGCAATCAACCCATAGCCCTATATAGTTTTTTTCACAGATGGGATGGAACCTTAGAACTGAAAATAAAACTTTTTTCCAATGGAAATATATTTCAAATATCAATTGATTATATCATTTAATTAAAAATGAGAAAAAATGAGGGTTAATATGAGTTTTATCGTACTCAGAATATCAAAAGCAAATATAATTATAAAATATTAAAGCATAATTTTCTCATCATTTTCATCAGCATCAGAGGCATTTTCTGGATGCGCAGAAGAGCACTCTTGCCAAGAAATAGTCCACAATGAGTGGGAGTTGGGTTCCCATGAGAGTAATATTGTCCCTCTCTTAATATATATTGTTGTTGCACTTCCTGGACTTTGCGTGTCTCCTCATTTTGGTTATGAGTTTTATCGTACTCAGAATATCAAAATATAATTATAAAATATTAAAGCATAATTTTCTCATCATTTTCATATAAGTCACTATGCTCGCAGATGCGTACTTACCAAATTATGTACATTTGAATATTATGACATTTTTCCATTTTTTTCCCGCCCTTCCAATATTTGATTGGTGACGTCATGAGAACATGATATATGAGCTAGAGTTTTTAAGTTGTTAGGCTTTTTAAGTTCCTAGTCTACTTCTGTTAGTTTTTCATAGATGTTTGTCGCGATGACATGTGAACGGTGCGAATATTATTTTGAGGATTTAATATACGAAGTGCATTCTAATGACTCCCGAGCAATAGAAATATTTACAAAACACAATATTTTACCATCGACCCTTAAGTGCGAATTGTGCGGAAACGAGTGCTCGTTAGTAGAATCTTGCCATAGATTTAAGTGCAACGCGTATTCGAAAATTGCGAAAACTAAAAGACGCCGGCCTTGTGGATTTACCGTGTCTCAATTCAAACAAACCTGGTTGGATAACGTTCGTCTTTCGCCAAATGTTATTCTTAGATTCATAAATATTTTTTAAAGACAGATCTTTTCCCAGGAGTGTTGCGAGGTTCATTTGCGGCTCTCAGCCCATGCAGTCGTTGACTGGAAAAGCTTTTGCCTCTAGGTGTGTGAACATTGGGTTGATAACCAAGAACCAATAGGTGGTAACGGTGTGGTCGTTGAAATAGACGAGAGCAAATTTGGCAAGCGGAAATACCAGCGTGGGCGTGTTGTTGAAGGCGTGTGGGTTTTTGGTTGAATTGAGCGGGTGTTAAAAAATTTTTTTTTAGTGAAGGTGCCAAATCGAACTGCCGAGACATTGATTCCCTTAATTCAAAAATTTATTAGACCTGGCATCATTATTTACTAGGATATGTGGAAGCCGTATGCTGGCATTTCTGCTCTTCCACAAAACTATACTCACCATACCGTCAATCATTCGCGTAATTTTGTGGACCCAGACAATCGCCAAATCCATACGCAAAACATTGAATGCCTTTGGAAAACGGTAAAGGATTGGATTCTTCGGCCTGGAAACCTTGATGTGTCCTACGAGAAGTACCTCTCTCGCTTCCTTTTTCTTGCTTCCCATCCTGACCACGGAACAGTTTTGCACCATTTTCTCGTCGCTATTTCTCGTCTGTATCCACCACCTAATCCATAATAAGGTAATACTCTAGGTCAGGTTAGGTTAGCTAGGGTTAGATTAGGTTAGGTTAATTAATACCAAAATACATTTTCCTAGTAATATTTGATGTGTTTTGCTTAGATTTTGACCTCCAATTCCCTTGAAAATGAGCCAAACTTCAAAGTACTATAACTTTGTTGGATCTCATTTCCGACGAAAATGGAGGTCAGATTTGAACAAATCACATCAAATACTACTAGAAAAATGTATTTTGGTGTGTAAAATAACTGAGTTACTTAAAACACATAATTACCGGTGTTTGTGGAGCAAGTGAAGATCATGAGTTTTTCAATACCTCACAGTACTATCGGGGGCACCGCTCGGCAGAGGAATCTCTTTAAATGGGGTAAGGACAGAGAGTATCCCCTAACCCAAGATGCTGCCTCCCTATATCCCACAACACTTGTGTTGAGCTGTGGGATCTATCACCTAAATGCACATAATATATATGTCCTAACTCTAAAACTAATTCCTACTCAGTCCTAACTCTAAAACTAATTCCTACTCAGTCCTAACTCTAAAACTAATTCCTACTCAGTCCTAACTCTAAAACTAATTCCTACTCAGTCCTAACTCTAAAACTAATTCCTACTCAGTCCTAACTCTAAAACTAATTCCTACTCAGTCCTAACTCTAAAACTAATTCCTACTCAGTCCTAACTCTAAAACTAATTCCTACTCAGTCCTAACTCTAAAACTAATTCCTACTCAGTCCTAACTCTAAAACTAATTCCTACTCAGTCCTAACTCTAAAACTAATTCCTACTCAGTCCTAACTAAAACTAATTCCTACTCAGTCCTAACTCTAAAACTAATTCCTACTCAGTCCTAACTCTAAAACTAATTCCTACTCAGTCCTAACTCTAATACTAATTCCTACTCAGTCCTAACTCTAATACTAATTCCTACTCAGTCCTAACTCTAATACTAATTCCTACTCAGCCCTAACTCTAATACTAATTCCTACTCAGCCCTAACTCTAATACTAATTCCTACTCAGCCCTAACTCTAATACTGATTCCTACTCAGCCCTAACTCTAATACTGATTCCTACTCAGCCCTAACTCTAATACTAATTCATACTCAGCCCTAACTCTAATACTAATTCATACTCAGCCCTAACTCTAATACTAATTCCTACTCAGCCCTAACTCTAATACTAATTCCTACTCAGCCCTAACTCTAATACTAATTCCTACTCAGCCCTAACTCTAATACAATTCACTATTCAGCCCTAGCTGGGGAGTAACTAGATAAAATTTAAACCAAATCTAACCTACTTCACGTTATTTGGCCTAATTCGGTTTTGCTCTAGCATGTCGGTGATTGGCCATATAAGCCCCTACGAAGACTCTGGGGAGGACTTCGAAGCTTATGCCACTAGGGTGAGGTTGTTTTTCGAGACAAATTCCATTCCTGATGCTAAGAAAGTACCTACCTTTTTAACTATAATAAGCCCTAAAACGTTTGGCTTAGTTATGTACCTAGTTTCTCCTAAAGCACCGGAAACTTGCACCTATAGTGAATTGGTGTACAGGCCCTAACCGATCACTACAAACCCCGAGTAGTTGACTGATTGATTGATTGTTTGAATTTTTATATGGAGGAGCTCAGCCAATAAGGCTATTTACATCCTCCAAGACCAAAACACCTTGTTCCACGGGAGAACTTCCGCTGTTCCTACGTCAAGTGCTGGGTCTATTATTATTGGGATGAGACAGAAATAGAGAAAGCACACCATTACCCTCTTCAGTTCTGGGGCCAATTCCAGAACACTCGGAAAGGGATGAACATGAGGCCTGTTAGTTCTGCGAAACATGAACTGAAAAATGGAACCAAGTACTAAGTCAACAGTAACAGCCAGATGGAGTAACTCGGAGATAACTGATTAATAAACCTGTGGGAATGAAAATCGGTATACAATGAAAGATTTAAAACTCTTTCAACCGCCCAGATGCCACTACAAACTTGAATACTTGGTCCATAGTGAAGTTTATCAATGGGGGAGAAAAACTATCCCCACCTAATAGAACTGATAAAGTAAAGTCCCTGACACCATATTGCAAAAGAGAGAATCTTAATTTTTTCCTTTGCCTAGTATAACATGGACAAAAAAGAAAGAAATGGGAGTGTCTCTGGTAAATTACAACTAATACATAATGGGGAGAAGGCTAGTCCAATCCGGTGTAAGCAAGCCTGAAGGCCTACATGGCCAGAACGGAATCTAAATATTATAGAAGCTTTATAGTGGGAAGATGGTACAGGCCAATTTCTTGTGCCCCAAGAAGGCTTAAACATTCCATAGATGGTCGAGTGCCGTAATCTCTCCCATTGGGTTTTGTAATCATTTTGCACTGCCACTTTAGCTACTGCAAAACCCTCGCCTGGGTGGAAATGTAGCGAAGTTATAGCAGGGAGGGAATGAGAAGCCCTGGCCAGTGTATCAACCATCTCATTACCTGTAATTCCAACATGGCTCGGAACCCACTAGAAGGAAACCAGAATACCTGAAGCAGAGAGGGTCTTCAGTAAAGAATAGATAGAAGTTGTTAAGGCCAGATATGTAGTGAGTGTGGGTGAGTTGATCAGGTGAAGAGAGGTCTGGGAGTCTGTAATTATTAGGACATTATAAGCATTACTTCTGGATACCAAAAAACACAATGCCTGTTGGATGGCAAATAACTCTGCTGCCTGTATACTATGAATGGGGGATAGTTTCCAGGAAAAACACCTTTTATGATTTGAAATGAAAACAGCTGATGAACAAGATGGTCCAGGCACATCTATCTTAGATCCATCAGTATAAATATAAAAGTAATCTGGATACTTCTCTTCCAAGTATGCTGTGAAACACTGCACAATCACTTCTTTGGGGACAGGAGGTTCATATAAAAATGGGAGAGACAGACAGGTTGGTACCAGATGCAATCTTCAAGGTGAGAAACCCCGAGTAGTTCTCATCTATGAACGTTTCAAATTTTATTCGAGGCATCAGACGGTAAATGAAAGCATTGCAGAGTTTGTTGCAGGAATAAAAAGTCATAGCCGTACGTGTAAATTTGGGGACAAATTAGACGAAATGCTGAGATAGGTTTGTAATGGGTCTCAAAGAGGAGTCTACCCAGAGAGCCCTATTAGCCATACAGGACCTAACTTTTAGTCAGGCTGTAGAAATAGCAACGGCTAGAGAAGCAGCTGCTAAAGATGTTAGAGCTTTTGGCAGTCACAGTAGTAAAGCCCAACACGTAAATAGCTTTAAATCTTCTAGGCCTGGCAGGGATAATATGAGTATTGTGACCTTCAGAATATCAAAAGCAA